>JBBPBR010000003.1:21805570-21822744 GCA_037974775.1 Cicer pinnatifidum | reverse complement strand
TTTTTGACTTATTTTTTATCAATAAAAAAGTAACTTTAACATCCAATAAACTTATAAATTTATTATTAAATCTTTTAACATGATAAGTCATATTTTGTTTTAAAAAAAAAGCTATCTTTGAAAATGATTTTATGAACAACTTTTCAAAATAGTTTTTCATTTTAATTAGTTTTTGAAATTTTATTATTTAAAAAAAGTTGTAGAGAATAGATGAAACACTTAAAATAATATTTTAAGATAAATTATTTAAACCATTTTTTCATTTGAAGCTTTATATTTAATTTAAAAACAAAATAGTATAACAAAAAAAGTAAAATACTATAAAAATCATTTTTAGAAAAATGTTAAACAAATGGACCTATTATTTGTGTGTCGGAGGGAGGCTTTGCCCATTTCTCAACCTCGATCTTAATTAAAGTTTATTTTTTTTAACAAACCAAAAATTTAATTAAAGCTTATTAACCACGTGATAAATCCATTAAGTAATTACTCTATTATAGTTTGGGATCAAATGTTTTGCATTCCTGAATTTTTTAACTGTTAATTTAAATAGACCAAAAATTTGAAAGTTAAATAGACCAAATTTATAGTTTGAGTAAATGAAGAGGAGAAACAAAAATATATATATTGATTTTAGTTATTCGTGATAAGATACATCGGTTAGAAATATTTTAAGTTTGAATCTATTTATTTTTCTCTTATACTATTGTATTATAGTATTGTGAGATGTAGTTTACATATTTATTTTGAAGACTGTGAGTCTAAGAATCAATCTCATTGAGTCTAAGAACCAACCTAATGCATGAGATACAACTTAAATGGTATATTGTGACTCACTTCTTAAGTGATGATAGAATCCTGATTACACAAGGTGCGAATGAAAAATTATAGAAATGTCTTCTTCATTATGGGAGAGGACAATATTATGTAAAAAAAAAATGAGAAATGTGTCTTTATTGCATTTCAACACTGTCGTGGAAAAGGATAAGGTATTATCAGTGGATTTAAGATAACACATATATTGGTTAACATTGATGCAAGAAGTGTGGTAAAATTAAAATTATGTCATGATTGAAGAACTTCATTAGAAAACCAACATAGAAGTTGCACACAATAGTTTTCAGCCTAATTTTCAACACGTTAAAATTCTTGAAATGATTTAGCTTCAAATTGAAGTATACTTTTTAAAGTGGAGTATAATAGTTCTTTCGGAATATGATTGTTGGTGTAGATAATGTAGAAATTATTTTAGTGGTTTAACTTCAAGTGAAGTAAGGGTTCAAAGCTGATAGGGCTCAAAGCTAAACAGTGAAAAGAGACAATCACCATTCACTCGTTGGGAAGAAAGGGTTTTAAGCCAAATGATGATTGGTCACTGCAAGTTACTTATTGTGTCATTAGAAAACCAACATAGAAGTTGCACACAATAGTTTTCAGCCTAATTTTTAACACGTTAAAATTCTTGAAATGATTTAGCTTCAAATTGAAGTATACTTTTTAAAGTGGAGTATAATAGTTCTTTCGGAATATGATTGTTGGTGTAGATAATGTAGAAATTATTTTAGTGGTTTAACTTCAAGTGAAGTAAGGGTTCAAAGCTGATAGGGCTCAAAGCTAAACAGTGAAAAGAGACAATCACCATTCACTCGTTGGGAAGAAAGGGTTTTAAGCCAAATGATGATTGGTCACTGCAAGTTACTTATTGTGTCACTTGTGCTCGTGTGAGAGGTAGTCGTGACATTTTTTTTTATTATTATTTTTTATGAATTTTATTTTAATATTTTAAATTTAAAATGGGACTGGATTGTGGAGGGTAAAGTTACCTCAATTTTTTCTTTTTTGCTTTATTTTGGTTTTGTGCATTTTTTGCTTTTTCTTGAAATTGATTTTGTCTGCATTGCTTAGGACATATCTTGGATTATTACACTCAAAATCACATGTTAGATTAACACATCATTTGTAATCATTATTAGATTCTTTAATTAAACTTTGTTTGTTTACATCAAAACATTAATTTTGAATTTTGCTTCAACAAACCTGTCATATCAAGAAAATTCAAAGCATAAGCCTAGTGTAGTACCCTAATTTTGTCCAACAATAAATCAAAAAGGAAAATATATATTAAAAAAGAAGTAGATATATTTACAATAAGTAATCTCATCAACTTACAATACCAAATCAAGCAATAATTTTTAAATTACAATTACAATTAAATTACAACCCTAAATATTAAATCAAATTAAATTACAATAAGATTTAAACCAAACTAAATTAAGCCTTTGGTTGTTTTGTTGCTTGTTGATGCCTCTGTGTTTCTGATGCAATGTTTAGCTCTGTTTTGTTGCTGCCTTTCTGTTTCAGATGCAGTGTCATTGACCTTTGCTTGGTAACTAATTACAGAAACATAAAAATATAACTTTCATAAATCAGCCATTGTACACATTATAGTTAACAAAGAGACAAATTTTTGTGTTTAAAAAAAAGAAACTAAATGACAAATAAAAGCTCAGCAAAGTTCAGATCAGAACAAATAATGAAGGCATCAAATGTGCAGAAAAACGCAGATGATGAGCAAATAAATCAAAACATCAAACAAGCAATTGATAGAGAAGGACCAAGGCAGGCAAAGAAAGCAACTACACAAATAAAAAACTCTATAAATACATCCCCATTTTGTTTAAAAAAGAGGAGATCGGAGATTAACTCTACCAAAAAAAAAGACACCCATACAAAAGAGAGAGATCTGAAAAATTCGACTGATAAAAAAAACACAAAAAGAAGAGAGTTTTATTTCTTTGGAAAAAAGAGAAGGAACATTTCCTTTTTTTAGAGAGATATGAGATTAATATTGATGAAAAACACATAAACAGAAAGAGAAGAAGAAGAAATATAAAGCATCACCATTGTTTCAACTTCCACCGCGAACCACCGTCTCTGTCTTCATCGGTATCTAGAAAGACATGTATCTTCTCATTATCTTCATGTTTACTACTTAGATTGGAAGCTAAAATTTAGAACCAGATTTAATTTATTTGAAAGATGGAGTTTTATTTTGGTTGTGTGAATGTTGTTTTGGAGTTTTATTTTTGTTGGGTGAATCTTGTTTTTTGGTTGAAATTATTTTTTTATTATGCTTAAAATTGGAGTTGTTGATGTTCACGGTTTCCATTTTATGCTATCTTTTCAAACATTTTTGCTCTATGCCAACCATTTGTCAGGCTGTTTGGATTTAACTCTTGCTTTCATGATTTGTTTTGGACTTCACGATGCTTTGCTAGCTAGTCAGTAGTCATTATAGGCTTGCCACTTATATTTCCATTACTTTATTCCCTTTAATTAATAAAATTTTGCTATAATTTTTATTTAATTTCTCTTTATTATAAATAATTATGGATGTAATTAAATGATAATAAACACTATTTATTTTATTTATGAGTGGTATTAATCGATTTTCTTTTTTTAATTTTGGATTGTGCTATTTAATATAAAAATGAATTTTGTTTCAATCACTTATTTACTTAAAAGTTATTTTGAAAGAGTTTACATTTGAATATGTTTTTTTTTCCTATTATTAAAAGGTTTATTTATTTAATAGATAATATTACAAGTCTATGTATTTTTTTTATTTTACTATTTTTTGTGTGTGTTTACTACTGACTTTGTTGTGCAGAATTATTTAAACTTATTTCATATTTAACATCAATTTATTTATTTATTTATTTAATTTTATTTATTTAAAAAATAAAGATAATTTATAATCGAATTTTGAAAGATTAATTAGATGCGACATCTTTTAATCTTTGAGTTGTTAGGACACAAGTGGTACAACTTGATAGTCCTAAAACTCTCTTTATTTATTTATTTATTTATTTATTTATCTTAATAAACTAATCTAAAATCGACCTATTTATTAGATGTAACTTTTTTTTTTTAATATTTGAGTTATTAGGACACAAGTGATTTATTTTATTTATTCATTTATTCATTTATTTATTCGTTCACTTATTTATTTTAATGAACTAATCTAAAATCGACTTATTTATTAGATATAACTCTTTTTTATCTTTGAGTTGTTAAAACACAAGTTGTACTACTTGGTGGTTTTGAAACTCAATTTAAAAATCGAGCACTAATAAAATATTTTTTAGAGGATTAAATTAGATGTGACATCTATTTTTATTCCCTTGAGTTTTGGAACATAAGTTGTACAACTTGATCGTCCTAAAACTCATATTTTAAAATATTTACTCAAATCAAACTCTTTTATTTATTTTTTCTTTCTTTCTATTTTTGTCAAAACATTTTTTATCACGAAACAAATTTTATTTAAAATACACTCAACACATCCGTATTTTTTTTACCAAGAACTACGTAGCTTTGATTTTTCCATCGCACCGGAAGATACGTAGGAGCAAGATCACATTCTTGTGAAGCACATAAATGAAAATTTCTTTTTTTTTTTCCCTTTATTTGTTAAATATGTATTTATTTCGAAATCATATTTTAAATATAGTAATAATTGTCATTCATATTTAATAATAAAGAAAAATAAATATACTAAAGTTAAAATCAATTTTGCACAATTAATTATAGGTAACCGTTTCACTGCATAAGCCGATAGACCATTTCATCATAAGAATGTTATGTATTCATAACTGTCATTCTATCTAATTGCATTCATATTTCATGACATTGTTTCTTTTGAAAATAAATTGGCATTTTGCATCAATTTTCAGGATTGTTGGGGAATCATAAGAATCTTAGTCTTGTGTTAAATTAAAGTAGACAATGGGATCATAAAAAAGAAAAACTTTACTTTTAAAGTTCAAACAACCTGATTTGAAAAGTTTAAGAGACATCAGCAATCAAATGAAAACTATACAACGTGATAGTTTCTTTCTCAAATATGGGAAGATCCTAAACCTCTTGGCAGTAAATGTGCAAACAGGGGCCCTCACGGCTTTGGCTCAGTATTACGACCCTCTCTTAAGATGTTTCACCTTTCAAGACTTTCAGTTGGCCCCGACATTAGAGGAATTTGAACGGATATTGGGTTGCCCCTTAGAGAAAGGAAATCCTTATCGATATACTGGGCAACCACCGAGATTGGATGCAATATATGAAGTTTTGAAAATCAACATAAGAGAGTTGACCAGTACAAAAGAGGAAAAAGGAGCCGTTCATGGTTTTTCAAGAAAATATCTAGAACAAAAGTGTCATGATTTAGCCGCTAAAAAAGAATGGAGTAGTTTTATAGATGTTTTGGCTCTGATTATCTATGGCATTGTTTTATTCCAAAACCTTGATAATTTTGTAGATTTTGCTGCCATCAATGTCTTCTTAGCTTTTAACGAATATAATCAAAATCCAGTTCCCGCGATTCTTGCTGATGTATACTACTCTCTACATATGCGGCATGAGAAGAAGGGGGGAACAATTTTATGTTGTGCTCCAGTGCTGTATACTTGGTTCATGTCTCATATGTTCAAGAGAGGGTATCATATTGGAATTAAAAATAATCGTGAATGGGCTCAGAGTATAGCTAGCCTTACTGGGGACACAATTTCATGGTATCATAGAGAAAAAGGGGTGGAGGAAGTAATATGTCAATGCGGAGATTTCCCAAATGTGCCTCTCATGGGAACCAAAGGATGTATTAATTACAATCCGGCGGTAGCTTTGAGACAGCTTGGCTACCCTATGTTGGAAAAACTAGATGATAAGTCATTAGAAGCTTTTATTTTGCACAATACGAGTATGGAAGACCCACCGATGTTGCGAAGGATAAGTCGAGCTTGGGAAAAGGTCATTAGAAAAGGAAAAGTACTTGGATGCAGAAGTTGCAGCACAAAAGAGCCCTACCGACAATGGCTCAAAAATAGAGTCCAAGAAATCAAGTTGCCTTTCCACAGTACACCTTCGAGTGATCAGGAAATATCTGAACCTACTCTTGCTACCAATGAAGAGATAGAAGAACTTAGAGCATTATTTTTGAAATCTGAAGAGGAGAAAAAAGAGCTAGAGGCAAAGTTAGAAAAAGTCTCCCAAGAGAATGAGAACTTACGACCAGAAAACACTTGCAAAAGTCAGTTTATTGAAAGAAGTAACAAGAGGTTGAAAGTTGAAAAAGGAAATAAACTTGACATACAAGATTGTTTGAGAGGTGCAAATGAAGAGTTAGATGTGCGAAGGCAAGAAAAGAATGCAGCTATCGAAGAAGCCTATATGTGGAAGCAGTTAAGGACAAAATCAGCAAGCTCTTAGAAGAAGATAAAAAAAGATTTTGAAGATTTAAAGAAACAACTGAAAGAAACGGTAGCTGAGTATAAGAGTCAAGTAAGGAATGAGAGGCAACACAATGAAGAAATGGAAGAATTACTCTCAAAGCATCAAGATGCACTAAGAATAGAAATGGAGAATTCTAGTGAACTGAAGAATTACATTGATTACCAAGAAAAGATCTATAGTGACCTAAAGGACGAAACCATATATTGGGAGGATCGATTTATGATGTTGCTAGGTCAATTAAAGAATCAAGAGATCTATAAAGAGCTGGAAGATAAAGGAAGACATTGGAAAGATTGCTTTTCAAAATTGGCAATGCTTGCTAATCAAGCAGTCTTAAAAATTCCAAAGCATCTAAGAGAGATTGATGCGGTAATGCATCCGTTGAATACTCTAGTCAAAGTCTACAAGTTCGTCGAATATTGCAAAAATTTGGTAGAAGAATTGGAGGAGAAGATTGGTTGTCCTATCAAAAGAGAAGATTGAAATCCCACAGTCAATATATTTTTTTAATTTAAATATGATGTACTCTTTCTCTTATCAATGAAGGATTTTCTATTTTGATTTCCAGTCCTCATATTTTCTTCACTAATAATTTGTTCTTGCTATTACCTAAGGCGTATGATTCCCCAATATCCAACTATCATAATTCACTAATTGATTTCATTTCCATCACATTCATATTTTAATATTCATAGAAAATTTATTTTATTTATTTATTTATTCTTTTTTTTTTTATAAAAAAAACAAAAAAAATCAATAAAGCTGATTCCCCGACACCCTTATCGAACGCGCGCGAATTCTAAGATCATGGATGAACTCGAGCAAAACCAAGAGGTGATAAGAGCGGATGTCAACCAACTGAAGGAAAAGGTCGATCAAATTCTGGAAGCTATACAGGCTTTGGCAAGGAAGGAGAATACAGATGGGGATCCTCCAATTGTAAATGAAGAACACCAAACTACTCCTTCTCACCCACCGGGTTTTACCCCGACTAACCAACAATTCCGCACAGCAGCTATGCAATTTCCTATATATGGTATCCCGCCTGGTTATACTCCGCCTGTAATCATCAACCCCATAGAAAATAATCAAAATCACTCAGCTGTCAACCCCCAAAACTTAAACCAATCACAAATTCCTCCTCATCTGGGATATGTGCCACCCCAAAACACTATACCCATAGAAAATATTCCATACAGTGTACCTCTAGTTCCCCATTTTGATGTTAACGGGAATTGGCATCAATCTCACATTGGGGATGATACACAATAAAAAAAAAAAATTTCATGTCTTAGAGGAACGAATCAAAGCAATTGAGGGGCATAATGTTTATGGTCTCGAAGCTTTTGACATGTGTTTGGTTCCTGATGTGACTATCCCTCCAAAATTTAAGGTTCCCGACTTTGAAAAATACAAAGGCAACACATGTCCTAAAAATCATCTAACTATGTATTGCAGACAAATGGCTTCTCATGCTCATAACGATAAACTTCTCATTCATTTTTTTCAAGATAGTTTGAGTGGGGCATCGTTAAGTTGGTATATGCATCTAGAGCGAAGTTGTATTCGTTTTTGGAAAGACTTGGCTGATGCCTTCTTGAGTCAATACAGGTACAACATTGACATGGCCCCTGATAGGATGCAATTGCAAAATTCATTGAAAAAGGACAATGAAGCTTTCAAAGAATATGCGCAACGGTGGAGGGAAATGGCATCACAAGTAGAACCTCCATTATCTGAAAAAGAAATGGTTGGTATGTTTATGGATACTCTCCAGTCGGCTTTTTATGATAAGATGATTGGGAGTATGTCATCAAACTTTTCTGACCTTGTCATGATAGGAGAAAGGATAGAAAGTGGGATGCGGAGTGGCAAGATCGTATGTCCAGCGACTAGCATAAGAAGGCCCCAACCGACATTCACAAAAAAGAAAGAAGGGGACGCTAACGCTGTAATGGTAAACCCCAGAGTCTCCTATTTTCCACCCATAAATTCTTATCGACCCCCAAACTTCCAGCCCCCGATACCACAAGCTCCTTACATTCCTTATCCATATGTGGCCGCAACCACACAAGCTTCATACCCTCAATATCACCCTTCAAGACCACCTTTTTATCAACCACCACCTATCGCATTTTCCCAACAAGGTCAATGGAAACCAAATCCAATCTCAAATCACTACAGACCACCTGTCAATCAAAAAAGGATAACCCGTTTTGACCCAATTCCTGTCACGTACAGCCAATTATTGCCTCACTTACTCCAAAATTCAATGGTATTCCTGAGGCCAATGAAACCTCTAGAACCACCTTTCCCAAAATGGTATAATCCTAACGCCAAATGTGAATACCATGCTGGAGCCGTGGGGCATTCCATCGAAGATTGTCAAGCCTTAAAAACTAAGGTACAAGAATTGATCAATGCAAAATGGCTTACCTTTAAGGAAGATGGTCCCAACGTGGGGAATAATCCTTTGCCGGGTCACAAAGATACTACTGTCAATCTCATTGAAGAAGAGATAGACCAACATACAAAAGATAATCACGTATTGATCATAGAACCATGCATGGAAAACGATAGATCTTTTCCAAGACCATTGGAAATCCTCTATTGAAAAGAGAATCCTAAGCCAACTCATAGTGGAAAAAATGCAATAATTGTCCAAGCACCAACTTCTTTTCCTTATGAAAACAACAAGGCGGTACCATGGAGTTATGAGGTCACATCCCATTTAGTCAACCACCAATCAGGTGATAGCTCTAAACATGAAGGTACTGATGTCACCAATATTTCAGGGATTGGTGGGACGACCCGTAGTGGTCGAGTATACGCTCCTGAAAAACTTAGGAAAAAGGAGGATTAGGGCGAAAAAGGGAAGGAGACTGTGTATCATGCCACAAAAGGACCGGAAATTTTCAAAAAAGACAGTGCCTACAGAAAAAGCTAATGAATTTTTGAAGTTTATAAAGCAAAGTGAGTATAAGGTGGTAGATCAGTTAAATCAAACCCCTTCCAAGATATCTATTCTTTCTTTGTTATTAAACTCTGAAGCGCACCGAATGGCATTGATGAAAATTTTAAATGAGGCCCATGTGACTCATGATATCACTGTCGACCAATTTGATGGGGTTGTCAGTAATATCACCGTCAGTAGCAGTTTGAGTTTTAGCGATGTTGAATTACCAGTTGAGGGGATGGAGCATAATAAAGCACTACATATCTCTGTGAGATGTCATGATCATATTCTTGCACGAGTGCTAGTTGATAACGGTTCATCGTTAAATGTCATGCCAAAATCAACACTATCAAAACTATTTGTTGACTGGGTTTGTTTGAAGCCAAGTCTTATGGTGGTAAAAGCCTTTGATGGATCCAGAAGACAATTTGTTGGAGAGATTGACCTTCCGATTCAAATCGGACCCCATATCTTTGGAATAACCTTCCAAGTGATGGATATTAAGCCGGTGTATAGTTGCCTTTTAGGGAGACCGTGGATTCACGCTGCTGGAGCAGTAACGTCCACTCTCCATCAAAAGCTAAAGTTTATAGTAAACAATAAGCTGGTGATAATATCTGGGGAAGAAGATATGATAGTGAGTCATCTATCTTCTACGGGATACATTGAAGAAGCAGAGGAAGCCATTGACACTTCCTTCCAAGCATTAGAAATTGCCAATGTTGTCTTCATGGGTGAAGGATTTCAGTTAAAAGAACCAAAACTATCTACCACATCATTGAAGTCTACAAAATCCATGTTGGAAGGATGAGCTTTTGTTAAATTCGGAAATTGATAGAAATACCAGAAAAGAAGGATAAGTACGGATTGGGATATGTACCTACCAAAGCTGATCAAGAGAATGCTATAAAAGAAAAACGAGAAAGCAAGTTAGCTAGTTGGAAAAATCGGGTACCAAATTCAGAAAAGACCCATATTTGTGACATTCATCAAACCTTCAAAAGCGCTGGAATAATATATGCTGATCAAGTGGCTGTTGTGGAAGAGGATAATGTTGATGATGATACCCTCAATTTGGTGTACCCTTGTTCTCCAAGCACCAATCTCAATAATGGGAAGATCATCGAGTTTCCCGCGTTTGCTAATTCTTGTTCAAAGTAATTATGTATTTTAACTCCTTTTGCTCTGCCCAAGGCTATAAGGATAACTAATAGGGCGCATGTATTTCAATTCCGTGCTTATTATCAATAAATGCATTTTTGAATTCTCTAGTTATTTTCGTTTCCCACTTTCTTTTTTTAGAAATCTTTATTCATATTTTCGTTTTTTTCCTTTTTCTTCTTAACTTAAACAATGCAGATTCAAAAATGAATATGTTGAAAATAGCAGCGCTAAAAGCAGTGCTAGAACCCTTTCTTGTAATTTTGAAAACCCAATTAATCATGCTGATGAGGATTGCGAAGACGATTGTGAGCCTCCCCCAGAACTGGAAAAGTTAATTGAACAGGAAGCTAAGATATTCCAACCCTATCAAGAACTTGTTGAGGTGATCAATTTAGGGACTGAACATGATAAGAAATAAATTAAAATTGGTATGTCTATGAAAGAAAGTGAACGAGAAAAACTGGTCAAACTTTTATTTGATTATGTGGATGTCTTTGCATGGTCATATCAGGATATGCCTGGGCTAGACACTAACATAGTTGAACACAAGCTACCACTCAAGCCTGAATGTGCTCCAATTAAGCAAAAATTGTGGAGGATGAGGCCTGATATGTCACTTAAAATTAGAGAAGAAGTCAAGAAGCAATTTGATGCTGGTTTCTTAGCTGTGGCAAAATATCCTCAATGGGTGGCTAACATTGTTCCGGTTCCAAAGAAAGATGGAAAAGTTCGAATGTGTGTTGATTATCGGGATTTAAATAAAGCTAGTCCAAAAGATAGCACTGCCCAATATTCTCTTTTCTCCTTCATGGATGGTTTCTCAGGGTATAATCAAATCAAGATGGCTCCCGAAGATATGGAGAAAACTACATTCATAACACAATGGGGGACTTTTTGTTATAAAGTGATGCCATTTGGATTGAAGAATGTTGGGGAAACCTACCAAAGAGCAATGGTAACTTTGTTTCATGACATGATGCATAAAGAAATAGAGGTTTATGTGGATGATATGATTGCAAAATCTCTGACCGAAGAAGACCATGTTGTTAACCTTCAAAAGTTGTTTGTTCGACTAAGGAAGTTCAAACTCCGTTTAAACCCTTCTAAATGCACTTTTGGTGTAAGATCAGGCAAGTTACTTGGGTTTATCGTTAGTCAAAAAGGGATAGAAGTGGATCCAAATAAAGTAAGAGCAATACAAGAAATGCCCACTCCACGCACAAAAAAAGAAGTCCGCGGCTTTTTGGGCAGATTGAATTATATTGCCAGGTTCATATTGCATCTCACTACTACGTGCGAGCCAATTTTCAAGTTGTTGCGGGAAGACCAAAAGGTTGAATGGAATGAGAATTGTCAAAAAGCTTTCGAAAAGATTAAGCAATACTTGTCGAAACCTCCAATATTAGTACCTCCAATTCTTGGAAAACCACTTATCATGTACTTAACAGTACTTGACGAGTCAATGGGTTGTGTACTAGGGCAACATGATGAATCTGGTAAGAAAGAACATGCTATTTATTATTTGAGTAAAAAGTTCACCAACTGTGAAATAAGATATTCACTGCTTGAACGAACATGTTGCGCATTAGCATGGGCCGCTCGTCGGTTGAGGCAATACATGTTATGTCATACAACTTGGTTGGTGTCTAAAATGGACCCAATTAAATACATCTTTGAGAAACCTGCTCTTACTGGAAGGATTGCCCGTTGACAGATGTTGTTATCAGAATACGATCTGGTATACGTTACACAAAAAGCTATCAAAGGAAGCGCCCTAGCAGAGTATTTGGCCCAACAACCTGTAGAAGATTATCAATCATTGCAGTGTGAGTTCCCCGATGAAAGTATCATGACTTTATTTGAAGAGATCGAATCATCTGATAATGAAAAATGGACTTTGGTGTTTGATGGTGCTTCTAATTCATTGGGGCATGAGATTGGAGCCATTTTGATTTCCCCAGAGAACCAGTTCACTCCATTTACAGCTAGATTGTGTTTTGATTGCACAAACAACATTGCAGAATATGAGGCATGTGTCATGGGCATTAAAGCAGCCATTGAATCAAAGATAAAAGTTCTTGAGGTATATGGAGACTCATCTTTGGTCATCCATCAAACAAAAGGAGTGTGGGAAACTCAAGACTCCAAATTGATTCTGTACCATACCCATATCAAAGAATTGGTAGAACACTTCGAGCATATCACTTTTCACCATATTCCTCGAGAAGAAAACCAATTGGCTGATGCCCTGGCCACATTGCCATCAATGTTCAAAATAAGTGTCGGTCAGGATGCGCCAGTCATAAGGATTCAACAAAAAGATAAGCCAGCATATTGCTTATCGATAGAAGAAGAGTTTGATGGCAAGCCATGGTTTTATGATATCAAATTGTATGTTAAGAATAAAGAATATCCATTGGGTATTTCAGAGAATGATAAGAGAATTTTAAGAAGGCTGTCAATGAATTTCTTCTTAAATGGTGACGTGCTTTATAAGAGAAATCATGATATGGTTCTCCTCAGATGTGTGGATCAAGCAGAAGCAGGGAAAATTATTCAAGAGGTTCACGAAGGTTCTTTTGGAACTCATGCAAATGGGCACGCAATGGCAAGAAAAATCTTAAGAGCTGACTATTATTGGTTGACTATGGAATCTGATTGCTTTAGTTACGTAAAGAAATGTCATAAATGTCAAATCTATGCTGATAAAATACACGTACCACCCACCTCTCTGAATTTTTTAACATCACCATGTCCGTTTTCAATGTGGGGGATGGATGTTATTGGACTCATCGAGCCTAAAGCTTCCAATGGTCACCGGTTTATCTTGGTAGCTATTGATTATTTCACAAAATGGGTTGAAGCCGCTTCTTATGCCAATGTGACGAGAAGCGTGGTTGTCAAATTCATCAAAAGAGAATTGATTTGTCGATATGGCTTACCAAATAAGATAATCACTGACAATGCGACAAATTTAAATAATAAAATGATGAAAGAGTTGTGTGATAGTTTCAAAATTCAGCACCATAATTCTTCGCCATATCGTCCAAAAATGAATGGAGCTGTAGAAGCAGCAAATAAGAATATCAAGAAGATCATACAAAAAATGGTAGAGACATATAAGGATTGGCATGAAATGCTTCCCTTTGCATTACATGGCTATAGAACCTCTGTTCGTACCTCAATAGGGGCAAATCCTTTCTCATTGGTGTATGAAATGGAAGCGGTACTTCCCATTGAAGTTGAAATTCCCTCGATCAGAGTCTTGATGGAAACAAAACTGGAAGAGGCTGAGTGGGTTCAATCACGATTTGACCAGTTAAATCTCATAGAAGAAAAAAGAATGATAGCTTTATGTCACGGTTAGCTATATCAAAAAATACTTAAAAAGGCATACGAGAAAAAAGTTCGTCCTCAAGAGTTTCAAGAAGGGGACTTAGTGTTAAAGAAAATACTGCCCATAAAAAAGGATGCTCGTGGAAAATGGACCCCGAATTACGAAGGACCATATGTTGTGAAAAAGGCTTTTTCTGGGGGAGCTCTAATACTCGCAGAAATGGATGGAGATGACCTTCCACTTCCAGTAAATTCAGATGCAGTCAAAAAATATTATGCTTAAAAAAAATGGGCTCGCTAGGTTGAAAACCTGAAAAGGCGACCTAGGCAAAAATTAGAGCATCCCGATGGATTGAAAACTTGGAAGAGCAGTCCATGCAAAAGTTAGGGATACAAAAAAATCAAGCATTTTAAACTGGGGCAATTATTATTGGAAGCTGATTATTAGGATTTCTAAATTACAAGAATGACTAGCGTTTGTTATGTCTCCACCTAAGTTAAACATACTCGTCCCCACATTGTAACCCCTACCCCAATTGTTTTGCTTTCAATGTAACGAATGTACATTTTTCAATATTGTCATTCGATATTGTACGTTACACTCTTAATATACCAATCCAGTTTCATTATTGAGTGTTCTATTGTTTCAAAATTTTATTTTATAATAATAAATGTTGGAATTTGAAATATGTGAAAATATAAAAGTATTTTAAATATTTTGACACTTGAAAATATATACACGGGAACTCGTTTGTTTCTCAAGATATATGAGTGTGTGAAGAATAATGAGGGTAGTCAATTTTAAACAATGGATTTTTGGCTTCACTTCGAAAAGCGGTCATTCGATAGATACGAAGAGTCATCATGTGGAAACAATATTTGTCTTTATTCATCCATTGAATCTTGGGACAGAGAAAAGCATAAGGATCGGAGAATCAAATAAAAGAACAAAAAGTTATCTATAATGCATGACACATAAACCATTCATAATTTACTCATACTCACATGATCCATGCATCTTCATTGACACTTTACCTATACTCAATGCATCACACACGCATGAATCATTCATACCTTATCGTTTGAATTGCAAGTATCATATACTTATCCTCTTTATCTACCTTCAAGATTGGACCAATTAAGATCTACGCATCGGTAAACAATCCAAAGATGATCATTTTTTAATAGATCTACGCATCGATAACCAATCCAAAGACGATCACTTTAATTTCTATAGATCTACGAATCGGTAACCAATCCGAAGACGATCATTTTTCATTTCTATAGATCTACGCATCAGTAACCAATCCGAAGACGATCATTTTTAATTTCTATAGATCCATGCATCGGTAACCAATCCGAAGACGATCACTTTCATTTCTATCGATCTACGTATCGGTAACCAATCCAAAGACTATCATTTTTTTTCTTCTATAGATCCATGCATCGGTAACCAATCCGAAGACGATCATTTTTCATTTCTATAGATCTATGCATCGGTAACCAATCCGAAGACGATCATTTTTAATTTCTATAGATCTACGCATCGGTAACCAATCCGAAGACGATCACCTTCATTTATGTCAATCTACGCATCGGTAACCAATCCGAAGACGATCTATCTAAATTTTTTTGCATCATTCTCACTTTAACATTTTAAATGCACTTTAATACATGTGTTCGTTATTGGACAAAATTTAGGTCCTTATATTTACTTATCTTTTACTTGATAACATGAAAACGAATACTATTGTTATTATATTTTCATATTTTTCAAGTAAAATATAATTAAATAGGGGCAGCTGTAGTACCCTAATTTTGTCCAAGAATAAATCAAAAAGGAAAATATATATTAAAAAAGAAGTAGATATATTTACAATAAGTAATCTCATCAACTTACAATACAAAATCAAGCAATAATTTTTAAATTACAATTACAATTAAATTGCAACCCTAAATATTAAATCAAATTAAATTACAATAAGATTTAAACCAAACTAAATTAAGCCTTTGGTTGTTTTGTTGCTTGTTGATGCCTTTGTGTTTCTGATGCAATGTTTAGCTCTGTTTTGTTGCTGCCTTTCTGTTTCAGATGCAGTGTCATTGACCTTTGCTTGGTAACTAATTACAGAAACATAAAAATATAACTTTCATAAATCAGCCATTGTACACATTATAGTTAACGATGAGACAAATTTTTGAGTTTAAAAAAAAGAAACTAAATGACAAATAAAAGCTCAGCAAAGCTCAGATCAGAACAAATAATGAAGGCATCAAATGTGCAGAAAAACGCAGATGATGAGCAAATAAATCAAAACATCAAACAAGCAATTGATAGAGAAGGACCAAGGCAGGCAAAGAAAGAAACTACACAAATAAAAAACTCTATAAATACATCCCTATTTTGTTTAAAAAAGAGGAGATCAGAGATTAACTCTACCAAAAAAAAGACACCCATACAAAAGAGAGAGATCTGAAAAATTCGACTGATAAAAAAAACACAAAAAGAAGAGAGTTTTATTTCTTTTGAAAAAAGAGAAGGAACATTTCCTTTTTTTAGAGAAATATGAGATTAATATTGATGAAAAACACATAAACAGAAAGAGAAGAAGAAGAAACAGAAAGCATCACCATTGTTTCAACTTCCACCGCAAACCTCCGTCTCTTTCTTCATCGGTATCTAGAAAGACATGTATCTTCTCATTATCTTCATGTTTACTACTTAGATTGGAAGCTAAAATTTAGAACTAGATTTAATTTATTTGAAAGATGGAGTTTTATTTTGGTTGTGTGAATGTTGTTTTGGAGTTTTATTTTGGTTGGGTGAATCTTGTTTTTTGGTTGAAATTATTTTTTATTATGCTTAAAATTGGACTTGTTGATGTTCACGGTTTCCATTTTATGCTATCTTTTCAAACATTTTTGCTCTATGCCAACCATTTGTCAGACTATTTGGATTTAACTCTTGCTTTCATGATTTGTGTTGGACTTCACGGTGCTTTGCTGGCTAGTCAGTAGTCATTATAACCTTGCCACTTATATTTCCATTACTTTATTCCCTTTAATTAATAAAATTTTGCTATAATTTTTATTTAATTTCTCTTTATTATAAATAATTATGGATGTAATTAAATGATAATAAACACTATTTATTTTATTTATGAGTGGTATTAATCGATTTTCTTTTTTTAATTTTGGATTGTGCTATTTAATATAAAAATAAATTTTATTTCAATCACTTATTTACTTAAAAGTTATTTTGAAAGAGTTTATATTTGAATATGTTTTTTTTTTCTATTATTAAAAGGTTTATTTATTTAATAGATAATATTACAAGTCTATGTATTTTTTTTATTTTACCATTTTTTTTGTGTGTGTTTACTACTGACTTTATTGTGCAGAATTATTTAAACTTATTTCATATTTAACA
>JBBPBR010000003.1:21771374-21805335 GCA_037974775.1 Cicer pinnatifidum | reverse complement strand
TACAACTTGATAGTCCTAAAACTCTCTTTATTTATTTATTTATTTATCTTAATAAACTAATCTAAAATCGACCTATTTATTAGATGTAACTTTTTTTTTTAATATTTGAGTTGTTAAGACACAAGTGATTTATTTTATTTATTTATTTATTCATTTATTTATTCATTCACTTATTTATTTTAATGAACTAATCTAAAATCGACTTATTTATTAGATATAACTCTTTTTTATCTTTGAGTTGTTAAAACACAAGTTGTACTACTTGGTGGTTTTCAAACTCAATTTAAAAATCGAGCAGTAATAAAATAGTTTTTAGAGGATTAAATTAGATGTGACATATTTTTTTATTCCCTTGAGTTTTGGGATACAAGTTGTACAACTTGATCGTCCTAAAACTCATATTTTAAAATATTTACTCAAATCAAACTCTTTTATTTATTTTTTCTTTCTTTCTATTTTTGTCAAAACATTTTTTATCACGAAACAAATTTTATTTAAAATACACTCAACACATCCGTATTTTTTTTTTATCAAGAACTACGTAGCTTTGATTTCTCCATCGCACCGGGAGATACGTAGGAGCAAGATCACATTCTTGTCAAGCACATAAATAAAAATTTCTTTTTTTTTTTGTCCTTTATTTGTTAAGTATGTATTTATTTCAAAATCATATTTTAAATATAGTAATAATTGTCATTCATATTTAATAATAAAGAAAAATAAATATACTAAAGTTAAAATCAATTTTGTACAATTAATTATAGGTAACCGTTTTTAACGGATGTCGTAGAGTGCTAATACCTTCCCTACGCATAATCGACTTCCGAACTCAAATTTGGTTTCAAAGACCATTTATTTTTATTTTTTAGGATTTCCCAATATTTTCCCTATTTTAAAATAAATTTTGATGGCGACTCCATTGAATTCGAGAAACACTCGAAATTTTAAGCCGCGACACCTAGTTTATTGTGTATCATAAACATACTTTTTAGGTCAAAGTCATATTTGATGGATGTTTGGTATGGTTTGTTACTCTACTTAGAAGCCTAGTCTGTTTTGATATTTTAGAATAAGTAATCAAACATATTTTAAATAGACTGACGAGTTAATATATAAATATAATTAAGTTGTATTTTGATATTTAAGACGATATTTTAAATATTGGGAATTTAAATGACATGTTACTTCAATTCTATCTTATAATAATACATTTAAATATGTTGAAAAATTAAATAACGTTAATATGCTTAAATTACTAAAAGTTCAATATCTAACAAAAACATCAAAATTTAATATAATAATTATCATAATATTAAAAAATATTACTTATATTTATTTAAAGAGCCGACCTCATAGATTTAAAAGGTTTTTTTTTTTTTTTTTATTGTATGTAATATGAATTTTTTTTAACTAAATAGACGTTTTTTTAGAAGTCTTGAACTTGTTTGTTTTAAAAAAAGTCAGGTTTAACTTGAGCCCATCATATTTTTTAATAAGGATGGCTAACAAGACACTTTTTTCAAAATATAATTTATTTGTTGTGAAAATAAAAAGTTTAGGTGACTTAAGTTTTAGGAGTTAACCTGGACCAAAGAAAATTCCACAAATAAAAAAATACTTACACAAATAATTATATATTAAGAAGTTTTAACAATACACTCTCTAACGAAATCTTTGTATCAACTTCAAAATTGGAAGTTAGATCATTGTGAAATACATATGAGCTAAATTCTTATTGACTAATATACACTTCTGTATCCTTAATATACATTACTTTTTTTATTAATTGAAATTCAAATTGAATTATTTAAAAATATGAGTTCCATACAACAGAAGATGTGAGTTTTCATATAAGAGAAATGTGTTATTTTTATTAATTTTTTTTTAATTTTAAAGAAAAATCCTAAGATATATTAGCATGACTACTAATGAACCATAGACATGTGTTCATATGTCTCCTATTGTCATATTCTTATTTATAAAATCGATTCCTTGGAGAACATGATGAAATGATTTGCATAGGAGTGGAGTAGAAATAAGTGACTATTTTTTTTATAGATATCTTTAGATATTCTCATGTTGGTACAATATCGGTTGGCTATGGACAATATTTATACAAGTTTAGATCTTTAAACTAATTTACACTCAATTGTGCATAGTCCGATTATTAGGAAGTCACTTAGATGGTTTCTTTTCTCACCTTCATGTATTTGGATACTTCATTTTCATATTGAGAAGCTCTTAAGAGTTAAAGACCATTTCCACTTGGTCTTGGGATATTTATTAAGGTGAGAGTAAGTTAAATCGAGTTAGAAGTGTTCACATTCAAAGTGATCAAAAAACTACAAACCGATCAAAAAATACAAAAAATGAAGACTTTTGGATGTCTTTTTGTGAAAACCGCACGAATTAGATTGGATTTCATATTCCTTTTTCAAAACCAAATCAAAACGCAATCATAATTTTAAAACTTATTTATTTATTTTTATTAATATGATATATTGCATTTATATATTATTTGTTGGTTTTTAACTTTTTTTTCATAATAATACCTATTATTTTAATTCAACCTATTTATTTGTTATTTTATGTATTTCAAATATATTTGATTATTGTTATTGCCTAATGTTAAGTTTTATGATATATTTTGTATCAAACCTACTATCTAACCGTCTTTTTATGATATTAATAATTTTTTTATACAATTTTAATTAGGATATTCAAAAATTGACCGAAATTAAATCGTTTGAAATTAGATCGGATCGAATTGTTTTCAACTTGTCATATAAACGAAACCGAACTGCATGTAATTTTAAATTTGGTTTGCAAGAGTTTTTGCCTCAACTATTCTAAACCGCACCGCACCCCGAAGCCAAATTAGGCTTTGCAAGATATGTCCTAAAAAAATTCAAAGCTTCAACTATTCTATCTACCTTTTAATTCAAATAGACCAAAAATTTAAAAGTTAAATACACTAAATTTATAGTTTGAGTAAATGAAGAGGAGAAACAAAGCTATATATATTGATTTTAGTTATTCGTTTTAAGATACATCGGTTAACAATATTTTAAGTTTGAATATATTTATTTTTCTCTTATACTGTTGGCTTATAGTGTTGTGAGATGTAGTTCACATATTTGTTTTGAAGAATGTGAGTCTAAGAATCAACTTCATTGAGTCTAAGAACCAACCTTGTTCATGAGATACAACTTAAATGGTATATTGTGACTCACTTCTTAGTGATGATAGAATCCTGATTACACAATGTGCGAATGAAAAATTATAGCAATGTCTTCTTAATTATGGGTGAGGATAATATTATGTAAAAATGAGAAATATGTCTTTATTGCATTTCAACGGTGTCGTGGAGAAGGATAAGGTATTATCAGTGGATTTAGGATAACACATATATTGGTTAACATAGATGCAAGAAGTGTGGTAAAATTAAAATTATGTCATGATTGAAGAACTTCATTAGAAAACCAACATAGAAGTTGCACACAGTAGTTTTCAGTCTGATTTTCTACATGTGAAAATTCTTGAAGTGATTTAGCTTCAAAGTAAAGTATAATTTTTAAAGTGAAGTATAATAGTTCTTTCGAAATATGATTGTCGGTGTAGATAATGTAGAAATTCTTTTAGTGGTTTAACTTCAAGTGAAGTGTGCTCTTTATCATAAAGTATGCTAGTTATTTTGAACTATTATTGTCGGCGTATACCATGAAAGTAGAAAACGTATCAATTTCAAACAAGTTTGAAACATCTTGAAACAAGTCCCAAATTGCCAATATGGTATAGAAAGAAGGAGACCAATGTAATATATATTGACGTTAGCTTTTGGTTACAAGACACACCAATCGAAAGCACTTTAAACTTATATATGATTTTCTTTCTTTTTCTCTTAAACTCTTGTCCTAGTGTGTTCAAAGATGTTATTGAATATTTGTGTTAGAAAATATGGATGCATCGGGGGTTGTGGGGTGTTTGAGAAAAGTATATTTGTTGTATAAATTTCACATGAAGTTATTGAATTTCTGATTTTTGGAGTTTTTCATGTTATACTCTTGTGTTGTAATTGTGTTTTGTTAAAAAGTATTTATCTTTGCTAAGTGATACAACTTTATTTATATGTAAATTGAGGCATTCTAAATGTAAAAGAGACATTAAAACAACTTGAAAATAACTTCAAAACATATCATAAAACTATTTAGGTAAACTCTCAAATACAAGAAGTGTCCGAGATATATTAGTCATTATTAAAAGCAAGTGTATATAAATTCGTAGCTTAAATATGGTTAATAAAAAAATAGAGTTACATATGTTTATGATCCATATATAATTTATACCTTCTAAGTTTAGTCTCTATTTATTTTTTATTATTTTTTTAATTCTAATGTTTCAATCATTAGCATAATTGATTTATGCTATCAAATGACGTAATGATGAGGTGAATGACAACGTAGACGAGTATAATTGACTTGACTTCTTATATAACATGTGAGTCGATGGTTATATTGTTTTATATAATTTAATATATTTTAATTAATTAAAATAAAGCTATTATGACACTAATTAAATAATAAATTAATGATTCAATAAAACTAATTAATAAGAGTAACTTTAATCTCTAATCTTATTCTAATACCTACATGTCACAAGATATACCGGAAGAAGAAGGGGTTACTAATTAAAGTTACTTTTATCAATTGTTTATAAGTCCTCTGCATAATGTATTGATATTAGATTCATCATTCAAAAGAACTTACTAATGTCTCTTTTTAGAAAACAATTAATTCAAGAATTAATCTCCTAATAAGTGTAAACAAACTCATGTGAGGAAAATTTATAAAAGAAAATTTGTATTTGACTCTGCATAATGTTAAAGGTTCTGGATGCCCTCAAAGCTTTCTTCCAATTGGAGGCATACATGTTTGATTTAGCAGAGTATATGTATTCATAAAGTTTGAAATCTGGAAGCATTATTGATACATATAATTAAGAAACTGGGTAGTTGACTCAAGTGTATTATAACGAGTATTAACTGTGTTATACAATAATTCATCTTCACTTGACACGAAAGATAATCAACAATTGTCTTCTTGTTGTGGTTGTCGATTGTCAAAATTAGACTGTTCTCTCAATGAGAACCCGTATGATTGATGTGGTATGTAGAAATAAGTAAGATGAGGCGGTTGAGGATCAGACACTGTTGGTATATAATATTGATTTGTTGTGTTCGACATTGATTCTTGGAACAAATGTTGGGTAGATTGTAGTGGAGGTTTGGGTGGATTGATAAGAGGATCAACCAATTGATTATCTACAAAAACAAATCGTTTGGAATTTTGTAAAACCAAACCATGTATCAATAACTTGGTTTAAATTCAACATTTAGAGGTTGACCATGATGAATATGATTCTCTCATTCATTTCACTCATTGTTCTCTTTTTCGTAGAATAGTGTCAAACTATAGTCAATTTGTTTATGCAAATCTACCTTATGATATTATTTAATGTTCCTTGGTGGATGTGGTATTTCTTGTGGAAGTACAAATTGTAGCTTCACTTTATCTATTTGATGCATTTTTATTATATAGAAACAAATCAAACATGTGTTGAGCCAAAATCTCAAATGATGTGTTTTCAAGATAATCAAACAGTTAATTCATCACAAATTATGACTCTATTATATTGCTATTTAACTCGTGTTTTTTTATAGATTTATTCAAATATATGTGATCAAATATATTCATGCAATGATCATGTGTCTCTATGTGAAAGAAATCAAGAACATCATTGTCCTTATCATGTATGACATATCAATTAAGTTGTTCTTGAAAATTTTTTCAAAATCAATAACAAAATAAACTATAGAATGATCAGAAAAATATTTTGGATGTTCCCTATAAAAAAATAAAATCAAGATAGGTCATGACAAATCATTTTATACAGTCCAGAACTCGAGTTGAATGCCTAATAGAGGGAAACAACCTCCAAATTGATTTCCAAACTGGTGAGTTGTGAACAAATACGCAAGTATAATGTACTTACATTATTCTACTGAAAAAACTTTGCATAGTTCTGATTTGGAATAATACTAGACATGTGACAATCTATTCTCACACTCATTCACGTTTTCTATCATACCCAAAAACAAGAACATTATAGGTTTATAAAAAATGTTATGGACAACAATATAAACATGAGTTTAATTATTTAAAAACAGATTTGGCATTTGGTTGATGTGTTTAACAAATATATTATATTCAAACTGAAAATTCAAAACCTCTTATCATCTATAAATTGAAGATCAATTGGAAGATTAAGACAATAGTTCAATTTGCGAACCTACCAACACTTGTTCAAGTTAGAACAAGTTAAAAACTCTTCAAACAAACTCCAACTCTCTTCACTATATTTGCGGATCATAATTTACTAAGGTTGTTTTATTTATCACAAACAAGTGTTGAGAAGTTTCAAGATCCCAAACATTTTTATCATACACATAATTTATAACTCAAGTCTATATTTTATGTGAGATTTAGTGTGTTTTTAAAAACTCTTTCTAGATTGAAAGTTCATTGTGAAAATCATTTCTAGGATGAAAGTTGAAGATTGTAATTGATCAAGGTGTGATCAAGAGAAAAGGTGTGAAGGAGACCATTCAGGTTATGAAGAAAATAGTGAAAATCTCATGATTGAAGACTAAACTATCCCAAATTGGGCAAACTAGTATACTTTTTATGTGTGATCTTTTTATCCCTTAACTTCAATTATTTGCACACACAAATCATAGTTCACTATAAACTAATATATTTTATTTACTTATAACATATTCAGAACATTATGAACATTACGTTTCAAACAAGATTGATCTTAACTTAATTTAAATTAAACACATGACTAAAAAATTTAAAAATATCACATTTCAAACCCCACTTTTTTGTGATTGACATTGCTACTTCATTATTTTTGTGTATTCTAAATAGAAATAATAATAATAATCATAATATACTAACTATAATTGATTATAAAAATTATACACATGACACATATTTGTTATTAAAAAATCAGTTAAAATTAGTTTTTTTTTTTATATATCATCAACATTAAAATTAAAACATTATAACATACTAACTATAAATTTTTCAAGTTAGTTTTTTTTGGAAAAGAGTTATGAAAGAAATCTTTGGATCATACGATACAATTCTTATGCGAACAATATTTTGGCACCAATCAATTACTTAGATTTAGTATTTGTTCATATCTTTCTTTTTTATGTGAATAATAATTAAAATATACTATATTGAGTGTGTGTGAATGGGGAGAATATGTCAATAAATTCTTTAATGTAAATTACTTAATTTTTATGTCAATAATAATTAAAGAAAATTAGGTAATTAATATTATTTACTAAATAATGAATTAATGAAGTAGACAATTGTATTTCTAGATCTAATTTGAACCGGTGCGAAATAAAATGTCTCTTATTAATTTCAAAAGAAGAAAGATGAAAAGATAATTAAGAAAATTGAGTGAAGAGAATTGAGCATTGACTCACAAGTCACAATGGCAACAACACATTTACAGTTACCCGATGAGTGTTGGGAATACGTGTTCAAATTCCTAACTAACTCCGACGCCGGCGACAACAACCACCGCCACTTTGAATCTCTCTCCGCCGTCTCCAAACAATTCCTCTCCATAACAAACCATCTCAAACGCTCTTTCACAGTCTCCGATCCAACTCTCCCTTTCCTCTCTCGCATGTTCCACAGGTTCCCAAACCTCACATCCCTCAACCTCACGCGCATCTCAAACCAAACTAACCTCGACGCGCTTCTCATCCAAATCTCCAATTCACCCTTCCCCCTCAAATCCCTCAATCTCTCCAACCAACACACCATTCCCTTAAATGGATTGCGAATTTTCTCCAACAAAATTACGACTTTAACCTCTCTCACTTGTTCCAACATAACTTCTCTACGCAACAACGACACTCTCTTCATTTCCAAATTTTTCCCTTTTCTCCAACAACTTGACCTAAGTAACCCTAAAGATATCCAAATTACTGATATTGTTGTAAATTCCATGTCAATTAAGCTTCCTAAGCTTCGCAAGGTTAATTTCTCAGGTCATTACTATATAAACGACACATTGTTTTTTCATTTGTGTAAGAATTCTGAGTTTCTTGAAGAGGTTGTGATGTTTAAATGCTCATTTATAACAAACGATGGCATTGCTTCCGCGATTCGCGAGAGACCGGGTTTGAGGTCTCTCTCCTTTAATAAATTGAGGTTATTTGGTGGAAATGATAATTTTTTTGACTCCTTGGTGATTTTGAAGGGTTTAACTTGTATTGATTTGTCGTATTCGTATATATCAGATCAATTTCTTTCGGCTGTTGCGGAGAAAGGTCTTCCTTTGAGGAAGCTTGTACTCCAAGGTTGCTTTGGCTATAGTTATGTTGGAATCTTTTGCTTATTGTCTAATTGTCGTTTTTTACAACATTTGGATCTTCAAAATGCTGAATTTTTGAATGATTGGCATGTCGTTGAGTTGTCTTCGTTTCTTAGTGATTTGGTGTCTATAAACATTAGTAAATGTAGTGGACTCACTGATTTTGCTTTGTTTACATTGGTTACTAAATGTGCTTCACTTAGTGAGGTCAGAATGGAATACACGAGTATTGGGAAAAAGTGTGTCGAAAATTCTTATACCTTGATGAATTTTGTTGTGAATCCTAAATTAAAGTCTCTCCGTTTAGCTCATAATACATGGTTGAGGGATGAAGACATCAATAAGTTTGCTTCCATTTTCCCCAATTTACAGCTCTTGGATTTGAGTTCTTGCAATGGCATATCTGAAGTAGATATTGGTCAAGTTTTAAGGAAATGTACTAAGATTAGACATTTGAACCTAGCCTGTTGTTCAGGACTGAAGCTACTTAGAATGGACTTTCAAGTTTCCACGCTGGAGGTGTTGAACTTGTCAGAGTCTGGAATTGATGATAGATCACTCGACATGATCTCAAAGAGTTGCTTTGGGCTACTACAACTTGACTTGGGACGTTGTTTTGATGTCACTGAAAAGGGAGTGAGGCAAGTTGTAGTAAACTGCACAAAACTGAGAGAGATAAATTTGCATGGTTGTTGTAAAGTGGCTGCTGATGTTGTTGACTCGATGGTATTTATAAGACCGTCATTGAGAAAGATAACGGCTCCGCCTGGTTTTCATTGTAGTGACAGCAAGAGGAAACTCTTCTTGCGTCATGGATGTCTTGTTTGCTAGTATGTTGGAAGTACTCTCCTGAAGTTTGAACTCTGAACTCTGAAAAGTAAGTTGTTTATGTTTTAGGAATTACTTAATTGAGATTTTTTCTTTGAAAATGTAATATACATTCATTGTATTTCTTACCACTCTGTGCATCATAATTGCCTAAGTAATTGTCTACCGTAATATTTTTATATAGTGCACAATGTAATGCAAGTAGTTAGGTGTTATACACAATTTTTAATTGCTTTGCTTTACTTTTCTTTGCTTTCCCTTGAATTATATCACCTGGATTTGATTCTTGTGTCACACTTATTGCAGCCCTCATCAGAAGCTTGGTTTTTGCCCACTTGTCATAGCACACTATTCTCTGATGTTACTTTTTTGAGTTTACCAAAGGTCATGTCAACTTTCAAAAACCTACTTTATGTCATTTCTTTTGGGACAAAACTTATAAACATCAACCATATACTCTCTCAGTCTTTCTACTTTTTCTCTGTCATAATATCACCTTGGGATTATATATTCCACGTCAGACCCGCAACTAGGGGTATATTTAACCCATTTTCTTACATTCAAGAGTTTTCTGTTTTCTTAAGAACTTGTGATATATGGAAGAGAGTAAGAGGTAGTGTGGGCATGCATGTGATTATCATTTGAAATCATGGACATCTTTGGTTGAACTAAACTAATTGACTACTAGATTATTCAGATGAATGTGGATGTTGTGGTCTTTGGTTGGAATTGCAAAGATAACAATTGTTAGTCAAGCTTGATCTATATTTTGATTCAACCTTCAAGTTGTCAATATTGGCTTTGCCACTTTGGCTTTGCCACTTTGGTTTGATGTTGATAACTTGATCTATATTTTTTGATTATCCTCTTCCTTTCGTTAGATACTTTACACAATATCCTCTCATACTTATTCACGTACATTGGTGTATGGATCTTGTTTCGTGTTTAAGATTAGAAGTTAGGATGCATGCCTGCACATTGTAAGTCTGTAAGTCCCTAGTTAATCTTACAGGAAGGCAACAACATGGTCCAAAATAAAATCGATGGTTTGCCATTTATTGTTCATTGTGCAGAGAGTTCATTAGAAAGTTGATTGTTGTTGTTATTAAAGGCAAAGAGAATGTTTTATTCAATTTCAAACCCCAAAGCACAAGATGTGCACATGGGAGAAATTATCACAGTTCACAGTAACCATATTGCATGACATGGCACTCCCACCCCCACCATAAGCACAAATACAATCAAAAAAATGAACCTGCTATTGTTTCCTTTCTGCTTTCATTTTAGTGTTTAATTAGTTTTAATTTGGTCAATAACAAGATAAAATCTATTAGCAGCCTTAAGTAGTAGATAATGTACATTAGTTAAAATGTATCAGAAAATCTTTTTGTTTTGAATTTACATGCCAAACTTTTGAATTGATTCATTTATGCTAATACTGAATTCTATGTTGTAATGTATTAAGGAATAATTCCTGTATTCCTCTGGTTGTAAATCAGTATGGAATTACAAAATGTAAGGAATAATTGTAAATTGTTCATGGCTGGGATCTAGTTAGAGGAACTTGCAGTGGAGCTGTTGGGCTTTTTTGTATTGTTGCTTTTTAGATTCTGATTAATCTTTGTTGTTTGTGTTTGATTCTGCTTATTGCGACTTGATTTTTTTATTATTGGAGGTTTTTCATAATCTGTTCTATGCACTGAGTTGAAATTTATGTCTCCTATTGACATGAGAGCAGGGACTCAAAATCCACTGGAAGACTTTTTAAGGACCTAAAGGGAATTAAAGATGTAGAAGCAACTTTGGTTTGGTTTTGCTGAAGGACCTAAGGGGGGCACAAAAAATTAAAACAAGATATATATGATAGCTTTTCACCTTCATTCGAACCGAAAATAATCAAATTTAATGTCTTTAACTCCTCATTGCTCATTATTGTTGACACATCTTTAACTCTGTGTACGTAATTGAGATCTATCTAAGGACTCGTTAACATGTATTGAAGTAAATAATTTTTTTTTATAGGACATTTGTCTGAGTTACTAGACATGTGTCATACGAGTGTCAAACATCGACTTGTGTCAGATACAGTGACACATGTAATTCAAAGGTATTTGTGTTTCAGAGACAAATTATTATATAATGACATTAAAATGAATACAATTGCTACCAGGTATGTTTTTACTTTTTTGAAATTACTTTTTGCTGGCTGATTTTATTAATTCTAAATTACTTTATGCAAAGCATGACAGATTTTAAAAGCTGTGTTCATGAATCAAATATTCTTGTACTCAAAGAAGTCATGCGTTGCACATTCATAAATGTCTAAAAAATGGATAAGGTTTGAGTTCCATGTAAGAAAAAACTCATTTAAATTAAGTTTCTTCAAATGAAAAATGTGAGGTTTGTTGGGTGGTGGAGTATTTTATTTCATGGCACCCCACCACAATGTGAAAAGCCTCAAGTGAATATTACAGATCACCTTGAAATATGATTTATGCCAACCTAACAAGCAAAAGGCCTTCTAGAGTTTCATGCTTTGAACAGGTACTGGTCAATTACAATACATGGCCTCCATTTCTTCAACTTCACCAGCCTGCCATCTTATCTGACCATAATCCAAGACTTTCACTAATTGGATTGGTTTATTGTGTTGATGAATCATTAAATCATTAATTTTTTTGGTCAGTTACATCTTAACAATAACTTTTGCTTCTTCTTCCAAGCTTGGTTTGCTAAGACTTTTGTTTCTTTCTTCTTATTAGATCAATATGTCAGTGAAAGATTTTCCTGAAAAATGCTGGGAATTGGTCTTTAGATTCCTTGGTCAAGGACATGATTTGGAGTCTGTTTCTATGGTCTGCAAGAAGTTCATTCCCATTACAAACCGGGTTAAATTTTCTCTAACACTACATGATGGAACAGTTCTATTCCTTCCTCGGCTACTCTCGAGGTTTTTAAGGCTCAAAGTCATAGACCTCAGTTACTTCAATGGTGAACTAAAAGGCTTGCTTCATCAAATTTCACAATCTGAGTTAGACCTTGATTTGGTTAATCTTTCCAACCAAAGAACACTTCCTATTGATGAGTTGCGAGAACTCGGTTCAAAGATGGTAAATTTGAAGGCTTTGATCTGCTCAAACATTGGTTATTTGCATGATAGTCATCTAGTATTGATAGCTTATTGTTTCCCATTTCTTGAAGAGCTTGACATTAGCTTTCCATTGGATTCTCAAGCATCCGATTTTGGGATACTACGACTATCTTCCATGCTTGAGAATTTACGCAAGATCAATCTTTCCGGTAATCACTTGATCACTGATAAATCACTTATGTCTCTATGCCAGAACTGCAGATCAATGGAAGAAATTTCATTCTTCAAATGTTTTAAGATATCCCAAACTGGCATTGTTTCCGTAATCGGAATGAGACCAGGTTTGGCTTCCATTTCTTTTAACATTGAAAAGAAAAGAATACATGGTCCTGGTTTGACCCCCCTACACATTAACTTGGATTTGATTGATTCATTCACAACCTTGAAAAGATTAAACACAATTGATTTGTCAAACTCTTTTATCTCGGACGAGTTACTTATATCAGTTGCAGAGGGTTCGAGCGTTTTTCTTAAGAAGCTTGTTCTCCAAGACTGTTGCAACTTTACATTTTCAGGAATCTTTTATGTGTTATCCAAATGTCAATATGTCCAATGCTTAGATCTTCAAAATGTAGAGAACATATATTGGAGTACAAGGCGAGGAAGATTTCAATTCCATGTTTAATTTTGTTGTCAACCATCAAGTGAAAACAGTTTATTTGGGTGATAATATTTTACTCAAAGATGCAAGTTTAATAAGATTTTCTTTCATTTGTCCAAGTTTACAACTTCTTGACTTAAATGCTTGTGAGGGTATATCTGGAGAATCCAATGTTGAGGTTATGAAGAGATGCTGTGAGTTAAGGCATTTAAGCCTTGCCAATACAATAATTGAAAGGTTTGAGATAAACTTTGAAGTTTCAAAATTGGATATGTTGAATTTGTCAGGGTCAAGAATTGTAGATGAAGCACTCTCAATAATCTCAAAGTGGTGCAGTGGACTATTGCTTCTAGATATCCAAAATTGTTATGTTACACCTAGGGGGTGAGAGAAGTAATAGAAAATTGTAGAGCATTGAAAGAGGTAAATTTAAAGAACTGTAGTTTGGTTGATGATGATTTTGTTTCTGAGGTAAACACTTTTACAAGGCCATCATTGAGAAAAAATAGTCACACCTTCTGGTGTCGGTGTTTTTATTGAGAATAGAAGCAAAGGAAACTCAATGTGACATATATCCTTTCTTGTTTATTCAGAATAATGTGTGTTGATAGCTGTTCAATGTATTTTATATGAGATTTTTAATTGTGAAATATTGCATCCTTTCTACTGTACTTTGCATTAATCCCATTCAGTGACGGATTTTCCTGAGAGCGGGCAGGAGTCACGACACCTCTTATATTTTTAAATTTATATATATAATAACTAACGATATATTATCAAAATAATAGTGATAAATTATTAAAATATCTTTAAACTTTCAGTAATTTTCGCCTTTCTCTTCTCCACTTATTTGTACCTATCTTATATTTGCTTTGTACTCTCTTTTGACATTTGTACCTATCTCTGTTTGATTATGATTAAGACTATATCTCATGATATAGAAGGCTCCCGACCAGCGTGGTATTAGAGCCAGGTTACTAGAAGAGGGGTGCATATGGTACAAATATGATAATGAGAGTGAGTGAGGAAGGAACCACCAAATCATGGAAACAACATACTCTACAAATCAACCAATTACTCTCACTTCTTCACTATCTCTTCCAAAAAATTGTAAAAAGACTATTTCTAATAAAATAGAAAACCTTGTTGAGTATTCTTACGTCTCAGAAGATGCTCAAATAACCGAAACTATACCTCCCCTTTTAAGTCCTTACAACATCTTCAAAAGACAAAGATCAATCGCCCGATCCATCAGAAATCTAATCTATATGAATCGCCTTCACATGAAAGAATATGTCCAGTCATCTCGACTAGACCAATGTAGTCTGAGAGCGACAAACCAAGAACAATATGTTGATTTAGAAATTCCTCAAAGTCTCATAAACCACTGGAAATCTGAAGGATACATAGCTTTACATTTTGGAGCCGTTAGGATAATCCTTTCCCTTCATGGAAGAAAAAATTAGTCTGTCTTTTGTAAAATAGCCCTTCTATCCACTATGAAAATGCTGTAATAGGGACTGTTTTGACACTCCAAGTGTTGTTCTCACCATCTTCCCAAATTATAATGTAAGTCTTAATGACAGTACCCTTTCTACAAGGTTGAAAGTCCAAGTTCAAATCACTGGATCTGATAAAGCTCCAAAAGCCTTGTTTGCAACTCTTCATCACCAAATAATCTATCGTCTCCAAAACCACTCCATAGATTTTCCACTATCTGCATGTTCTTCTGACTCACTGTTGGTCGTCACCAATAGAGAAGAAGACATACCCTCCATTGTCCAGATCCCAAGGAGAATCACAAGAGAGGAATTAGCCCAACTAATTCCCCTGGAATGGATAACAAACTATGAAAAATTTCACCAAGACAGAAGACCAATACAATCCCAAGAAGCCACCTTCAGGAGATCCGTTGACAAGACAATCAAAACGATTTTTAAAAAACCAGATGAAGGATCCAGCTCGACCTCTCTTATTTTTCAGACCATGATGATACAACCAATACTCGAAGAAGATTGGTGTCCTATTCATGTTGTCACCGCTAATGGAGAACCGATCTATACTGACAAGATAGATGACCATTTTATCTGGGATGTAGATCCCAGTAAGTGCGATCCAGGATGTGACTGTTGGATGCATGATGACGATATCGACAGGGATATCATCCTCCCCAAAAGAAAAGGGACGTGCAGACCATCTCCTCCACCAAGAAGAAACCTAGATCTTGACAATGGTCCATGGGTAGGAATCCATGATAGGAAAAAGTCTTTCCCTATCTACATAGAAGCACTCAAAATCCTTAGAAAGGAAAAGCTTTTGCCACCAGATGACCCTACTCTTGTTTCTTGGTCACCTTCAGACTATTGTAAACCTTTAGACCCTCCAAAAAATATCCAACCAATCCCTTGTTTCATGTACTCAGCTTCTACAGTAGAGTATGACTAACAATTCCCTGCTCTAGAAAGGAAAGTGGACCCAATCACTAATAGATCGTCCAAACCTTTCATACAGCCCAATGAAGTTCAACCTGATGGAAAGCTCAAACCTTTAACCCAAGTAGAAGAAGTTTTAAATTGGAAATCAGAAAACATGGTTGCTCAAAATGACACTCTTCAGAATGTGAACAAAAAGATGAATAAGATCACAGAAAAAATAGAAGAAACAAATGACGATCTCAAATTTCTGTCTCAAAAAATGCAAACGCATTACACAGCCTTGAAAGCTCAAGTTTTTCAGTTGGACCATGACTTAAGAAGGATGTTGGAGGAAAGAACTTTTGGCCAAGATTTTGACCGAAAGGAAAGAGCAATCATAAGTCTACAAAGCCAAGTAAAAGAGATTGATGATTTCTTAAGAGCTTCCAAAGAAGAAGAACTAAAACCCGTTGAAGATCCTTTCTTTAACCCTTCTAAATATCCTTCCTACTTTTCGCGACCAGGAAAAGTGTCTCCTTTTTACCCCACCTATGCTTCATCACCTCCTGATTACGCCAAATACATACCCTCGGCCTATAGACCAAAACCTGCTAGAACTACGAAAACCTCGACCTCGAGGTCCAAAGAAAAAACTACTTGCTTAAGTGTATCATCCTCTAATTCATAGGATGTCCCTGAAACACCTCCCCCAAAAATCCAAAAGGAAGAAATTCCAAAAAAAGTTTCCAAGCCATGACAATCACCGGAAACGAAGCATTCCCACAAGAAAATGATTTTCTTCCAGAAGATTCCTCTTCCTTTGGACAAGATGATTCTTCCAAAGATGCATCAATTGATGAAAGATTTGAATCCTTTTGATCAGCATCAGAACAAGAAACAAAATCTGAAAGGAATTATAGAAGCATTTCCAAATTTTTCATGGTGAATGTAAAAGAAGAAGGATCCATTTATGAAGAATCAATTGAAGAAAATCCAGTCTCTGGAAAAATAAAAATAAATAATGGACCATGGTTCACGTTTGATGATATACCACCTAGTCTATGGAGAAAAAGACTCCTTGAATTTGGCGCCTGGTTTGACACTCAAATGATGAAAACATGTGCAGACACTTACATGATCATTGAAGAATTTTGCTGTAGAATGACAGACACGTTGAAGGAATGGTACCATAATCTTGGTCCATTAAAATAAGATGAATTACACAAATTAGTAAATACTACTGCTGTCCTTGGAATTCTTGTAAGACCCTTAGATTTTAAATTTTAAATTATGCAAATTTTAGTGTGTTAGTGTTGAATTGTTGAGGCATTTAGTCAATTTTATTTAATTTTGTGAATTAAATATCAAAAATATATTCTATTAGAATTAATAATATGTTTAATATTTATATATATCTTAATATATATTTTGAGACCCGATTAAAATTATTTGTTGAAGAATAATTTATTTGCGTTACGAATAATTTAATACCGAGCAGTTTTGTTAAAAATATCTCTTGTTGAAAATTTTACCTGTTAATTGAGTTGCGACGAGAGTAGATATTTTATTTAAATTAGATTGAGTTAGGAGTGAAGTGATGTGTGTAAAAGTATTTAAATATTTGTAGAATTGATTTAATTATAATATATATATATATATATATATATATATATATATAGGCAAGGATAAGGACAGGAAAGAGAAAAATCAGTTATTCCTGGTTTGCCAAAAACCATTGTTAGTGGTTTCAAAATTATAAAACACAAACTCTCACTTTTCTTCGATTTCTAAGTTTTATTTCGTGAAGTGGCAGAAGGGAAAGTTGCTCATTGCCACTCTACGGTGCTAATGAGCTAACTTTTGAAGTGACAACGCAAGAGAAGTTTTTACCGGAATTAATCGCGGTGCCGTAATCATTTGTTAGAGCTACAGCGGAGGTAAGGGCTCCTTCCAAACTTTTAGTTTGTATTTAGGACATTATTTGTGATTTTTTGGAAAAGAAATTTGATGTATTTGAGGTGTGATTTTGTGAAAAATGAATTTAATTAGTTTATGTGTGAATTAGTTGAAACTGAATTTAGTTTGTTTTGAGGTGTGTTGTGTAGTGATTAATGTTGGGTGTGAATTGTATGTTCATAATTAATATTATGAATTTTTTTTTTGATGTGATTTATGTATAGTGATTAAATTTGATGTGTTTGAGTAACGTAAAGAGTTATTTTCAAATAAATTAGTTTGAACTGAAGTTGAAATTTTACGAAAAATTTGGAGTTGTTAAAGTTGTGAAAAATTTCAAATTTTAACTAAGTTAAAGAGTTTGAGCAAATAGATAGATTGAAATTAACAATGGTTAGAGTTTAAAATATTACTCTTTTAATTACTCTTGGACTGAGTTTAAAAAGAAAAAAAAACTTAGAGTATTTTATTAACTCAAAAAAATTTCGGTGCTTTAATAGTCGAGTATGTGTATGTGAAATTTGGACAATATCTGTTTTATTTAGTTTAAGTAAATAATATAGATTATTTGATTTTAAAAGTTTGGTGTGTGAGAAATATTTAATTTTGGGAATTTTATTGTGTTTGGATTAGTTTTATTGTGAACAAATTGTTATAAATATTCATGTTTATGTAGTTAGCTCCTTGAGTCTCGAAAAGGAATCGAGACCGTTGGCAGCGAGGTAGCGGTGGGGAGAGCTCTGATATATTAATGTGGTTTGCGGTGATTTATGATTGAAAATTTTGGAGATTGAATGTGACTGATTAATGTTTGAAAATTTTGGAGATTGAATGTGGTGATTAATGTTTGAAAATTTTGGAGATTAAATTTGGTGATTAAAGTATGACAATTTTGGAGATTAATATGGGTTATTTATGTTGAATTTGGGGAGAATTAAATTTAATTTGATTATGTGTTCATGATTGATATTATGAATGTTTGATGTGTGTTTGAGGTGTGGGTTGTGGTGATTTACAGTTGGTGTGATTTATGTGTTCATAACGATTATTATGAATTTTTGGAGATGTGATTTATATGGGTTTATGGAAAATGAATTTGGTGGGTTATGTGTGAAAATGTGGGATTTCGAAAATGAGCGATTTATAAGTAAATTTGGTGTGAAATCGTGGAGATTGAATTTGTTGTGTTTGAGTATGCTTTGTGGTGAATTTGAAAAATCATTAGTGTTAAATGAGTATTAAAAAGGGGAATCTTTTAATAGTTGCATTTACTTAATGATTGTGGTGAAAAGAGTAAGAGTATGCTCATGCATTTCATAGTACATGGTGACTGCGATGGGGCCATGGTGATAGTGGTGACCATGATGGGCCACGGGATGATGCCATGTGAATTGTTGGTTCATCTTATCCTTGCGGGGATTGTCGCGTCGTGCTGATCTGTGAGAGATTGCACTGTAGAATGTGTTGATATGTGAGCGATTGCATTCTAGAAAATTGTGTTGGTCTATGAGCGACTGCACTCTTGTATGTCGTGCTGGTCTGTGAGAGACTGCACGCTAGTAAATCGTGCTGGTCTGTGAGCGACTGCACTCTTGTATGTCGTGCTGGTCTGTGAGAGACTGCACGCTAGTAAATCGTGCTGATCCGTGAGAGATTGCACCTTGGTAATTAGTACTGGTCTATGAGAGGCTATACAATTATGATTTGCGCCCTTCGAGGAGGGTTTTGGTTTGGAAATCTAGAATCATGCATTTTGGCATATACACATTGCATTAAAGTGTTTGGCATGCGAGTTATGTTTGTTATACTATGATGATTGTATATACATACTCGGTTGTTGATGTGATTTGTCGTAATTTCTTTGAGGTGTGAAGTTGGGTTGATTAAGTTTTGATGTAATTATGTGTTCATAATTGATTTGATGAATATTTGATGTGTGATTGAGGTGTGAATTTGTGGAGATTAATTTAGTGTTAATTAAGTGTTCATAATTGATAACATTAATGTTTGAAGTATTGATTGATTCAGAGCCATTTTAGAATTGAAAATCTACATTTTCTGAGTTGTATTCGGCTATGACAATGCAATTTGTCAAAAGTTCATTTTTCAATATTGTTTATGCATTTTTTGACATATGAAAACCCTTTCGAGGAGTATGCTAAGACGAAAGATTCTTTTGAGCATTTGAAAATATAAGAATTTTGCTAAGTGTTATTTGTTAATTTCAGTTGGTGACCCTTTACAGTTATTGTGGAAATTTGGGTTTTGCCCTTAGATGATACCCGAGTTCATTCCACCGACTGTTACCTTGATGATGGAGATGTCGTTAGACTTCCCTGATCGAGACTCGCCGACTGCTTGGGTATATGACCCCATCTCAAGCAGGGCCACTTGTACGGGGAGGGTAGTGAGGACTAATAGGAAAACTGGGGAAGTATTTGTTGTGGAACTTACTCGCGAGAAGATCGATTATCCGGTACCTTCCGGATTAGTGCTTGGGATGAGTGGAGCTTGAGAAGATGCGAAGGATTCCTCAATTAGAGTGGAGGTAGAGGCCGCCGTGGGAGTTGAGGATACAGTGGTTGGACCATGGATTGGCATAAAGGATAAGGGGCCGATGCCCATGGAGTGAGAGATTGTAGGGTCATCTAGGCGGGCCGAGTCAGAGCTTCCTCTTCTAGTGAATGATCTTTTACTGACTGTCACTAAAGTAGCAGACTGTTTTGATGTCTCGGCGCCGCCGAAGCCACCTATCTCGTGGGTGGATCTGACTTTTGAAGATAGCGACTCGTCTATGGATGTTGATGAGGATGAGGTTACCTCAAAGATGGATGTTGCGTCAGACGGGACTTGTGGAGTGTGTGGAGGTCACCCATGTTATTGTAGTTGCTAGAGTATGATCAGATTAGTTTTGTTGTATAGGGACTTGATATCTTTCTTTTGGCGGTTGTACTTATTTCATTTTGGGATGACTGTAACTATACTTATACGGTTAGATGACTTCTGTCTTGGTGGGTCCATGTTCCATTTTTTTTGACGTGACCATGGGGGATTAGTATTTCTTGGAGCATTACTTGTACAGGTGTCTGTCGAGAATACCCCAGGGGTATGAGCGATGTCTGCTAGGTCTCATAGCGTCGGCGTATTTTATATTTGGATATTTTGGTTTATCGCCTCAAAACTATTTTAGTTTGTTATAATTATGATGTAATTAATCATGACAATTTTCGTTTGTGTTACGCTTTGGTATTTAATTAGTTGATTTTTGAAAGAAAAAAATACACTCACGCTGTTAAAAATCAGGGTGTTACAATTCTTCACAACGAATTCATTGGTGATATGGAGATATTTGATAGAAAAAGCAAATAAGAGTTCTTTGAGATGAGATGCTGTTCCCTTAAGGTCAAAGATCTTGAAAGACATTATCAAAGAATGACCCAGAGGTATTACGTCCTCAATGGATTTAATGATTATAGTCTAAAAAATACGTATATCTCTCCACTACCCCAAGAACTCCAGCCAGAAATCCATAGGATGATAGCAGCAGCTCAAAAGGATATTAAAGCCTTGAGTCTCGGCCATATTCATCAAATAACATTAGAAAGAACTTGAAAAGCTGTGTAGATTGCACCATCATTTCTCAGAAATCGTACAATGAAAATCCAAATTCACCAAGGCATGCAAGAAGCCCTACCTGGAAATCAAGTGCAAGGATAACAAATGCAACTGTTCAACAAAAAAAGAAACATCATCGACAAAGATACACCAAACCTTCCAGAATCTTCAAGAAGGAAAGGAAAAGGAAAGCTTTGAAGTTTTTTAAAAGGAAGCCATTTAGAGAGAAAAAGGAAAATCAAAGATGCTTTGTTTGTGGAGAAAAAAGACATTTTTCTAAAAGATGTCCCAACAAAACCAACAAGGCCGCCAAGATGATCAACTCCCTTCAACCCCTAGAAGGCGATCTAGAATCCTTGTTTTCTGAACAAAGCTCTGTCGGTGAAGACACAATTTTTGCTCTTCAAGAATCCTCCTCAGATAACTCTTCTTCAGATGAGGCATCATTTACTGAATCAGGAGATGACAAACACTTTCCTATTTACTCATTCAAAGAAGTGGAAAACACTTTCCTATTTACTCATCCATGTCCTCGCCTCAAATTTTTCTCATCCCAAGAAAGTCATAGCTTACATGGACACTGGTGCACAAATAACAATGATGAACCCAAGCATCCTCCGAACGGAAGCATGGGCGAAATATGCTGCATACTTTGTAGTAGCAGATGGCAAAACGTTCAGATCAAATTTGATGATAAAAGAAAAGATTGGTATCAGATTCTTCTCAGAATGCATAGTTTGGAAAAAGGTCATTTGTAGCTGCCTCCCAAATAAAGATATTGTTGTGGGAATGGATGTTTATTCAGCAGCAAATATGCTTCAAATTCTCCCTACGGGAATCAAATAAAAGCGAGAATTTAAACCTTATTCATGAATATTAAAGTTGTATTCCCTTTCTGAGGTTCCTGCTGGGTATGAAGAAATCAAATCCAAACTGATGAAATAAAGACTTTTTTGTACAACTTCCCTTCAAGCTCAATGAGGATATCAATCCAATCAAATCTACTCATCTAGGAATGAGCCCGCCAGATTTAGCTTTGGCCCGGGAAGAATGCAATAAGTTGCTTAAACAATGACTGATAGAGTCCACGAAATCTGAATGGGCTTGCCAATCATTTTATGTGAAAAAAAGATTTGAAAAAATAAGAGGAAAAAAGAGGTTGGTAATTGATTATAAACCTCTTAATCATTTTCTGAAAGATTATAAATTTCCTATTCCGAAAACCTCTTTATTAAACATCTTTCTCAAAGATGCTAAGATCTTCTCAAAGTTTGATATGAAGTCAAGATTTTGGCAATTGGGTGTTGATCTTAAGGACCGTTACAAAACGGCATTCTGCATTTCTAATGCCCAATACCAATGGACAGTATTGCCATTTGGGCTTAAGGTAGCTCCCTCACTATTTCAAAAGACCATGACTAAAATTTTTGAGCCTATTCTTGATAGTATTCTCATCTACATTGATGATGTCTTGTTATTCTCAAAAGATGAAAAGGCTCATAAACAATTTTTGAGCCAATTTTACCAAATAGCCCAAGATCATGGAATAATGCTCTCTGAAAAGAAAAGGCAGCTAGCCCAAACAGATATTGATTTTTTAGGAATGCATTTTTCTCAAGGAAAATATCAACCTCAACCTCACATTGCTCAAGAATTGTTAAATTTTCCTGATGAAAATCTCACCATTAAACAAATCCAGCAATTTCTTGGTATAATTAATTATATCAGAAATTTCATCCCAACACTTGCTAGATACACAAGCCCACTGTCACAATTGCTTAAGAAAAATCCTCCACCATGGGAACTGAAGCATACTGAAGCCGTCAAAGCCTTGATGAAGATTGTAAAGACTTCACATGCCCTAAAAATTCCTAGAAATGGAAACAGAATTCTGCAAACAGATGCAAGTGATCATTATTGGGGCGCGGTCTTGATAGAAAAAATTAATGGAGTAAAGCACTATTATGGCCATGCTAGTGGTCAATTCAAGGAACCCGAAAAACATTACCACACCACTTACAAGGAAGCACTTGCAGTCAAATTGGGAATTCAAAAATTTGATTTCCACCTGAGGGGTTATCAGTTTGAAGTCCAAATGGATAATTCTTATTTTCCTAGGATTCTCGAATTTAAAAATAAAATGCCTCCAGACCCACAAACTCTTAGGCTCAAAGATTGGTTTTCAAGATATGATTATACGGTAAAACATATCAAAGGAAATCAAAATTTGATTCCTGATTTACTTTCCAGGTCCATGAAACCCATCAAGGTCATCACTAGAAAACATGTCTTTCCACTTATTCTCATGGTCAAGTCACTACTAGCCCATGGCTCTACCATCATATACTTTCCTCCTGGAATAGACTCGTCTTTTTCACCATCCCGACTCAAAGAGTACGCCAAAAATAATATTTTTTATATTATGACGAAGATTATGAAAGAGACAAGAAAGTTTCCAGATCAATCCCCCTTTCTTCTAGACACACCCTTCTATTTACCATTTAAGATAGACCCAAAACTTAAGTTTACTGAAAATCATTTGTGGTATATCTAGTGTGCAACTAGTCTGTATGTCGTGCCTGCCTATGTTCCAACTGAAGCAATGTACAACCATCTGATAGATCCAAAGAATCACAACTCATTGATATCGACTACACTTGGATGGTACTCTCCACTGGAATGGTGGAGGAAACAATTAGAATTAATCTTAGATGAGGTCAAAGGAAGAAAATTAGCACAAGATGCTATAAGCAAACTTAAGACGGTTTTCATCCAACACATGCCATATCAGATTGATTCCAGGACTAAACTTCTCATTAGCGCAAATTATGCTGATATATGAGAAACCATTGATGATTATCCTCCAAGTCTAAAAGTCATAAAAGAATTAATAGATCATCTCAATTTTATTAATCTCTATCAAGAAAAAACTCAGCCTGATACAACTTGCATTAGTCATGGAAATCTTCAGTCCCAGTGGCAACCAGTTAACCCTTAAGAAGTCTCATGTGAAGGTCATAAAAGGTCCCAATGGCAGGAAGTGGAAATTCAGATTGAAGAAAGCTCTACTCGACAAGAATAAGACTCTGAAATAAAAATTGAACAACAATTTGCAACAATGAATTTTGAAGAGAATTCAATGGATGTTGACACTTCAGAGAATCTTAATGAAGAAACATTGAGAGAAATGTTAGAGGACATATGGTAGTATGAGCCACACTATTCTCCTAATTACCTCTCTGAAGGATACTTGTCTGATCAGAATATGTCTCCAAGTCACGAGCCCATCTCTAAAAGATAATGAATCAAAAAGAGTCATGAATATGTGTCAGAGAGTCATGAATATGTATTGTATAATTATTGCAATTTCATGTGCCTATGTAAAATTGTGTTAATAATGTGACAAAATAGTCAAAAGGTGTAATGATTATGTCTTCCATAATGGCATAATAGTCAAAAGGTGTCATGATTATGACATAAGAGTCAAAAGGTATCATGATTATGTCTTCCATAATGATAAAGCATTCCAATAATGCTTATCATGGCATGATCATGAATAATTTGTATTTTGTCTCTTATGTAACTCGTTGGCTATAAAAGGAGGTGTGTTGTAACATATGGGATCAGAGTGAAATTGGAAATAAAACCATAAGTGTTCTTGAGTATAAACATGTTCTTCTAAGTTTTCTCTTCTTCCTGAAACCTCTAGCTATTATGTTCATATCATAAACACCCTGTAAGAGATGCAAGTATGTTCTACACTCGCCTCAGTTATAAGGATCTTGTGTATCAGAAAACATTTGACCGTTGATCCTTGCTACGGTCCTTTCTATCACGAGATTTTAGTTTTAATTGATATTACTAAAATATACTAAAATTAATAAAACAACCTCTGTATATACATAAACTATGTGATATAGAAGGATAAACTAACTAATCTCAAACCAACAAACTCTAACACTCTAATTAGGAGCTCAACTATTCACTATTAACAAGCATTTTCATGTTAATTATTGATATATGATATAGTGTGATACTATTTTTTAACTGTGAAACATAAAAAAATTGATGTATTTTTTCAAGAAGAAAGTTTTTGGCAAAGATGAAATTTATAAAATGGATATATTTTATTTGATTGAATTGTGTGATACTTCAAAAATTTTTTTATGACTTTTAATACTTGCTCCCCGGCTCCTCTAAATATTTTGTGCAAGATCTGCCACTGATCCCAGTAACTAAGGAAAGCATCACAAAACCATAGTAGACATATTTAATGTGTTTGTGTACAACATGTCTGTTGTTCATGGATAAGATATCAAATCTAGAACCGATTAAATTTACTATGAACAAGATCATGATTCAACTTCTTAGTAGTATTAGTAGAGTTGCAAACCCTCTCCCAATAAAAACCAAATAAGGATGGTTTAATTGTGAAAATATTTTTTATTTTTTAAAATTTGTGTTAATTTTTTTTGTTAATAAATAAAGAGTTAAAAGACTTTTGAAATAAACAATTGTTTACATTTTTAGAAACAGAAAAATGTCAAAAATTATTCTCATTATTTTTGGAAATATATTTTCATTTACCAGTATTTAATTTTATGTTATCTCCATAACACATTTTTAAAAATAAAAATACAAAATGTTTTCACAAAATAAATTACTTCTAAAAAATCCAACCACTTCTTCTAAAGGTGCAATGTTTGAGAATTTATTAAGGAAAGTTACTGTGTAGCCCTCTTTTATGCATGTATCCCCAAAATGTAAAGGAAACGACCAAAATACCTTTATGTATATTAAAAGTGACTATTTTTTTCATTTTCTCATTTCAACATTTTCGGAACGAGTGTCAAAAAATACTTTTTTCTTTTCGGAAAATCTTTTTCAAGTTTTCTGGTACACAACTTCAATTTCGAAACACTTAAAATAAGTTTTTCGGGATAGAATATCACTTATGGAAACCATTTTTGAAGTTATCCAAAACTACCGGAAAACTTATTTCAACTACCGAAAAACTTATTTCAGTTATTAATAATATTTTATCTTTCTCATTTTTCTAAACAAAATGGTAACCTGAAATATATGCTTGGAACTCATAAAAGCTACAATAACCATTACTGAGGCATTATTATAGATAAAAATGTAGCGTACCAGTTCATCATTATACTTAAGCCGCAAATATACGATGAGTTATTCGAGCCGAGCCGAGGCGAGCCGAGGCGAGCCGTGCCGAGGCGAGCCAGCCGGATGGCAGCGGCGGCGCGCGCGCGTGTGTTGTGGTCCATTTGCTTGCGTTCTTCCTCCTTCATAAAATTGGGGTGCACCTTGGGGCCCAACCAAAGTCCAATACCTCCATCTTATAAATGCTACTAATGAGTGTATTCCCTCCTATGTGGGAGTTCTCATTTTTTTCAATTCACAACATTAGTTTTTCATTAATTGCCATCATCAATTCCATTTAATTTCCATCATTTCCAACAATCCCCCACTTGAATTTTAAAAAATAGGTTCTTGAATAGCGTCAAACGCTTCTATAAGATTATGCATAAACAAAGGTGTCTCTTGACTTGAACCTTTGCGTAGCAAGTAAGATTCAGATTCAACAAGAGTGACTCGTAGTCTTGAACTCTATCTCTGACATCAAACCCACACATAACCTTTTCATTGGGTGTAATCTCAAAAGCCCGTGCATTTAGGGTCATGCACGTGTATCCTAGTGCAGTGAACGCTCTAGGAATTATGCCTTAAAATTCCATAGGAAGCGGCTCCCTCTTCCTCATTCACATAGGTGAGTCTATCAAGAGTACTCATGTAGCTAGGTACTCCACTCCTCATAGAGTATAGATCTCATCCTTTCATCGCTTTAGGACTCATGCTTCCCTCATATATTATGTAGCATGTTCATCTCATATCACTATGACTTGTTATTACCCATTGAACCTAATTCTTGGGATCTCCAGTCTTTTAGGTCGGGTTACCATCATAGGTGACTCATCAATCTATAGGCAATAGTCCCATCCTTTTGGATGTTTTTAGGACTTTCTCTCTAGCTAATCCTTTCGTCAAAGGATCTGCTAAATTCTCATCAGTGCGTACATGATCCACTATAACAGCTCATTTAGAAAGTAATTCTCTAACTGTGTTGTGCTTACGACGAATTTGTCTTCTTTTACCGTTGTAATAACGATTCTCAATTTTTACAATAGCCGCGGTACTATCGCAGTGGGTCAATACAGCTGGCAATGGTTTTTCCCACAAAGGGATCTCTGCTAGCAAGCATCTCAACCAGGTTGCTTCTTCACTAGTAGTAGCTAGTGCTATCATTTCAGATTCCATAGTGGACTGAGACAATATAGTTTGTTTCTTTGATTTCCATGACACAGCACCACCGACTATGTTGAAAACATAGCCACTGGTTGCTTTGGAGTCATCTGATAGGGTGTTCCAATCAGCATCGCTGTATCCTTCAAGGACGACAGAAAATCTTTGATAGTGTAATCCGAGACTCATGGTCCTTTTAAGATATCTCATTACTCTTTCAATAGCGTGCCAATGCTCCATACTAGGTCTGCTAGTAAACCGACACAGTAATCCTACGACATTGGCTATGTCGGGTCTAGTGCAATCAATGGCATACCTGAGGCTGCCAATGATGCTTGCATATTCAGTTTATCTAACACCTTCACCAGAGTTCTTGAATTGTTTCACACTTGGATCATATGGTGTGCAGGCAGGTTTACAGTCAAAGTAATTATATTTCTTTAGGATCTTTTCAATGTAGTGCGATTGATCCAAAGAAATTCCATTTTCTGACCTAGTAATCTTAATTCCAAGGATTACACTTGCTTCTCCGAGGTCTTTCATATCAAAGTTGTTACTCAACAATGATTTCACTTTATTTACAACATGAATGTTTGATCTAAATTTGAGTAAGTCGTCTACATAGAGATATATGATAGTGCAAATGTTATTTTCATATTTGTAATAAATGCATTTGTCACTTTCATTCACTTTAAACTCATTCAACATGATTAAGTTATCAAATTTTTCATGCCATTGCTTAGGAGCTTGTTTAAGACCATACATAGATTTATCTAACTTACAGACCTTATTTTATTGTCCATGAATTACAAAACCTTCAGGTTGTTCCATATAAATTTCTTCTTCCATGTCACCATTTAAACATGTTGTTTTAACATCCATCTGGTGTATCACCAGGTTATGAATAGCCGCCAATGATATTAGCATCCTAATGGATGTTAGCCTAGTGACTGGTGAAAGAGTGTCGAAGAAATCTATATGTTCTCTTTGTCTAAACCCTTAGGCTACAAGGCGTGCCTTGTATTTTTCAATTGATCCATCGGGTTTTAGTTTCTTTTTCAAAATCCATTTACAATCTATAGGTTTGCAACCAGGAGGCAAGTCTACTAAGTGTCAGGTCTTGTTAGACTCTAGAGAATCCATTTCATCGTTTATAGCTTCTTGCTATAGATCTGCATCCAAAGAATACAGAGCTTCTTTAAGATTTGTAGCATCCTCTTCTAAATTATAGGCCATGTATTCTGGTCCATAATCTTTAGCAACTCTTACTCTCTTACTCCTTCGAGTTTCTATTTCGTCTTGTTTGTTGCTTTCAGTGTTTCTTATCACCGGGACTTGACTAGGTTCACTGCCCCCACTATTTCTTGATTTGAAAGGGAATTTATTTTTGTAGAAGTCAACATCATTTGACTCTATGATCACTTTCACATTTAGGTCATAAAACCTATACGCTTTACTGTTTACAGCATATCCTATGAAGACACATTCATATGCTCTACTTGTGAGTTTAATTCGCTTGGGATCGGAGATTCTGACATAGGCCAGACAACCCCATGTTCGAAGATAAGACAAGTTGGGCTGTCTTTTCTTCATTATCTCATAAGGAGATGTTTTGCTTTTAGATTTTGGAACTCTATTCAAAACATAGCAAACAGTCAAAATAATTTCCCCCCACCAGTGAGACGCAGCACCAAAGTTAAGCATAATAGCAACAACTAATTCAGTAAGATTCATATTCTTTCTTTCAGCTTTACCATTCATTTCAGGTGAATACGGTGCGGTAGTTTCATGTATAATTCCATGGGTTTTGTAAAACTCATTAAACAAACTAGAATCATACTATGTTTCTCTATCACTACGAAACTTCTTAATCTTTTTATTAAATTGATTTTCAATTTCATTTACAAAGATCTTAAACATGTCAAGTGCTTCCCTTTATTTCATCAGATATACAAAAGTAAAATCAGAGCAATCGTCAATAAAAGTTATGAAATAACGTTTTCCATTTCTAGTCAGTGTTCCATCAAGTTCACATATATCAGAGTGTATTAATTCTAGGGGTTCAGATTCTCTAAGTACTGATTTATGTGATTTCTTTGTTATCTTAGCTTGACTACAAAAATCACATTTTTCGAAATCCTTTGGGGATAACTTTGGAATTAAGCCTAAATTACTTAAATTTGAAATCACATTTTTGTTCATATGACATAGTCTAGCATGCCAAATATTAAAATCACACAACATGTAAGCAGAAGGAGACATTTTATTCAATTCAACATTCAATTTAAACATGCCATCAGTGGCGTACCCTTTCCCTACAAAAATACCATTTTTAGAAATGGTGTACAAATCTACCCCTATAGATTGAGTGAACCCTACCTTATTGAGAAGAAACCCAGAAACCAGATTCTTCCTTATTTCTGGAGTGTGGATGACATCCTTCAGAATTAAGGTTTTTCTAGATGTGAATGTTAGTTCCATATCTCCTATACCAGCAACATTAATGGTGTGAGAATCTCCCAACAACACTTTCTTATCTTCAGCATCAGTGTATGTTTTAAATATAGCACGATCATAACAGAAATGTAGAGAGGCGCCAGTGTGGCGCCAGTGTCTATCCACCACCCATCTGATCCACCTACATGGTTGATCTCAGTTATCATAGCAATGAATTGCTCTTCTGTCAAGTTAGCCTGATTTGCAGGGTCTGACTTGTTCCTGCAATTGCGTGCCATATGACCCTCTTTCCCACAATTGAAATAGGTAAACGAGAGAGGGCCATTTCTAGGAGGTGGGTGGTGTATGGCATTAGGGACCTTTGGAGGGTTCCCATTCTTGTTGCTTTTCTTAGAGGAGCAATTATGAATCTTTAGTTGTTTGCCGTTTGGCTTCAAAACTGCTCCGATGAATTTCTTTTTCTTGTTATTTGCCACAAGAAGAACTTCATCTTTTTGGTCTTGCTTTCGAGATTCCTCCTCAATTCTAAGGCGAGTTATTAAGCTTTCTAGAGAAAATTCTTTGGTTTTGTGCCTGAGAGAATTTTTAAAATATTTCCAAGTAGGGGGCAGTTTGTCAATAATAACAACAATCTGAAACTGTTCATTTAGGGACATACCTTCAGAGATAATCTCGTGAGCTATTTCCTGGATTTCATGAGACTGAGCTTCCACTGATCTGTCATCTGATATTTGAGGTAACGGCTAACAACATACTTTTTAGCTCCAGCTTCCTCAGTATCATATTTCTTCTTTAGAGCATCCCAAACCTGTCGAGCAGTATTGCTGTCGGAACTGTAGTAATCATACAGATCATCAGCAAGTCCATTAAGAATATAATTCTTACATAAGTAATCATTATGATCCCATTGGGTTAATTCAACAGCTATTTTACCTAGTTCTGATTGTTCAACATCTGTTTCTCGAACAACAGGGATATCATCCTTCAAAACGTTGGCAACCTTTTTTGTGGTTAGAAAAAATAACATCTTTTGTTGCCATCGTTTGAAGTGACTGCCCTTAAACCAAAATGGTTTGTTGAAGTCAGAAACAGAGGAACCTGGCCCAGTAATTTCGTCGGTAGACATGGCAGTTCGAAAACGTCTTAAAATTGTTGTTTTTGAAGTTTTAAAAAACTTTTGAAAAATAACAATGCCACCGATTAAAATTAATGGGTTGAGTCGCGGACTAGGTCGCTCTCTTTAAGACGTTTCGAGGCACTGCCCAAATTGTGCAAGGTAGACTATCAGCCACGAAGTCCCTAGAATAAAACAACTTGCTTGCGTTCTTCCTCCTTCACAAAATTGGGGTGCCCCTTGGGGCCCAACCCAAGTCCAATACCTCCACCTTATAAATGCTACTAATGAGTGTATTCCCTCCTATATGGAACTTCTCATTTTTTTCAATTCACAACATTAGTTCTTCATTAATTGTCATCATCAATTCCATTTAATTTCCATCATTTCCAAAAGTTACTTATGTCTGCATATAGGCATATCGTTGTGCTGATTGTCTTGCAAACAACAGTCATTCTAATCCATCCTTTAATTAAGGTATAATAGATTTTATTTTCTCTTCTATTAACATGATCTTAAATGAAAAAGTAAAAAATATTGTGTTAGCTTGTTTAGTTCCGTAATCTTATTTTCCTTTTCAAAGATAATAACAATAATGTTTCACTGTTTTCTTTGTACATAGAGTTTTTGTTGATTCTTCAACACAAGACTATATTAATTGCACCAAACATATAACTATGTGAATGTTCACATTTCCAAAATTACTACACAAAAAACTCTGACACAATGACTTTTCACAAAATTAACTACAATTTAAGTTATTTCAACTAAGTCAATTTATCAGTGTTTGATTCACATATATAGGAATAAACAATTTAATCATGTTTGTTGTCATCGTTTGAAGTGATATCCCTAAAAAAGAAACGATTTGTTAATGTTAGAAGCAGTAGAGCTACAACCAGTAATATCTTCAGTAGACATGACAAAAAGATACATATTAAAATTATTATTTTTGGACCAATAAACTGTTTATAAATATAATTTTCAGCCTTTGAAGGTATTACTAGGTTGAGTCGCGAACTATGTCGCTCTCTTTAAGACGTTTCGGAACACTAACCAAAATTGTGCAAGCAGACTATCAACTACAACATCCCAAGATAAAAAAAAATCCAATTACAAACTATATCGGTAATTTATTGCATTGTAGAAAATCGTTCTAGAATTATACCATCAATATATAATGGTCAATCTAGAAGTATGATACTAAGACCACTCATATTTCAATGAGACTACCATATGAAAATCGCTATAAAACTAAATGGATAGTGGTATTTAGGACCACTCTAAAACTATCGAAGGGACATAAAGAAATGAGAGAAGTGCATTGAGCAAAAGAGAGAGAAGAGACAAAATTGAGAATTGCATCTAATTTTGATATACTTTTTTCAAGAGTTTCACACTCTTTCTGTAGTAATAGAAGTTATCCTGTATATTAAACTATCCAATATCCAATATAAAACTATAGTATTTAAAGAGTTAAAAGATAACTAACATATTTTATATGTTTCAACCGTGTCTATTGACGAAAGAAAATATAAATAGAACCAAAACAACAAATGCATCGGATCTCCCTTCTTATGCATAGGACTTATGCATGCATAGGAAAGTGAATAATTACCATATTTTCCTTTTTGGCACCTAAACTTTCCAAGCAAATAAACCAAATGAAGCTAAGAGGATTCAAAAGTCATACGTTAAGCGACATTGGCATTCCATCAAGGAGTGCTAGTCGAGACTTGGTAGAAAATTAAGCATAATCAATGTTGGTGTGAAATACAACTAAAAGTTAAATATATCCTAAAATTAGATGAAAGTGATTAGAGGATAATTATGAATAGATGAAAAATAATTATATTAATTAATTTAGAAATATTATATAAATTATGTCATAATTATTAACACTATCATTTTAAATTTTGTATTATTTTTTAATAGTTTATCTTTTTCTTGCTCTCAACTATAATTATCAATAGTAATCACATGAAAGCATATGGAAGCAGTATGCATGGGCAAATAAGCAATCACATCTTCATTCTTCACCCCAATATATGTCAAAGATCAGTAACATAGAGAGCATCTAGTCGAGTCAATAGAGATTAATCTAGACCTATAAAATTATTTAGTTTTAAGAGCTACAATCAGATCTCATACTGCACTTATTTTTTATCATTTCGTTTTAAAATATCAATAATATTATTTTTTTATAAAAATATTAAAAAATTATCATTATCTTCAAACAAAACTCATGAGATTAGAAAATATTTTCAATAAAATTCATAGTTTCATCAAATTCATATTTTAATACCGGCTTAATTGCAGTTTTAGTCTCCCTATTTTTACTGATTCACAAAATTGGTCATCTTATTTTACAAGTCGACAATTTTGGGTCCCTTTATCAATTTTTTTAACTTAAAATTGTGACATGACATGCTTTAAATAATGTATTATATGATACAATGATTTAAAATGATTAACACTCATAAATCGAAATAAAACACTATAAAAAATAAACTTTCAACTTTAGAAAATATTCTTATTTGTAATTTAATTGATGTCATAGGAATAATTAATGCATCTAAATGGTTCTATATTATTGTATTTTACGTTATTTAAAATACGTCAAATCGTTATTTTTTAGTTCAAAAATATAAAATAGGAACCAAAATTGTTGACTTTTAAAATAGCTGGACTAATTTCGTGAATTGATAAAAATTGAGGGACCCATTTCGTGATTTAGTAAAAATATAGGGATCAAAATTGCAATTAAGTCTTTAATATTAAGGTTAGGGATTTAATTTGGTGAATGATAGAAGAAGAAGAATATATTGTCTAGATGATTTCGGGATCAAATCTTAAAGTATGAATTCTTTATTTGATATTGTTGGAGATGATGATATCAGTTTATTTGAATGCTTGAACTATAGATTTGATAGATATGTGATTTTTCTTAAATATTTCAAATCTAAATATAAATCTAAATAAAATTTTCTAAAAATATTTATACATATTATTCTCGAACATAATTATCTTAAAAAAAAAAAAAT
>JBBPBR010000003.1:21740822-21771232 GCA_037974775.1 Cicer pinnatifidum | reverse complement strand
ATTGATTTGTTCTCCTTTTATTGCTTCTTTAATTATTAACAATGAAATGTCATGAATGTTTTTCTTATACTTATGCTAGTTTCATCTCTCGTTTTTTTTTTCGTTTTCTTTTTCTAGTTATATTAATATAAATTGTGTAAACTTGGGTATTACTGTTTACACGTGTGGTAAACTGAGTAATAATAGATCATCACGTAAATTTAATTCACATTTAAATTATTTAAGAGTTATTTAAAAAAAGACATAGGTGAAATTAACGCCAATTAAAAAATATATTTAATGTTTTTTGAAAAAGAAAAGCAGATATTTTTTTATTTACCGCATGATTGCTTGGCAAATTTGATAGGAAATCCTTTTGAAAAAAAGATTATATTAAATATTTTTTAATTTAGGGTAGAATCTTCATGTATAGCATAGTATATATTGAGAGCAACAATGAATTAAATTTGATAGAAATTGTGTAATATGAGTTTAACTAATTGAGAATATAAGTCTGAAGCAAAAGAATGGAAGCAACATATTTATTATATTTACCAGAAGAGTGTTGGGAGTGTATCTTCAAATTCCTCAAAAACAATAATCGAAGTTTGAAATCTCTCTCACTCGTTTCAAAACAATTTCTCTCAATCACCAACCGTCTCAAATCATCTCTCAAAATCAGCAACCAAACCCTCTCTTTCCTTCCTAACCTCTTCCATAGATTCACCAACCTCACCTCCCTCGACCTCACGCGCTTCCACGGTAACCTCGACGCGCTTCTCTACGAAATCACTTTTTTTCCATTACACCTCAATTCTCTTTCCCTCTCTCACCATTCTACTATTCCCGCAAATGGGTTGCGACTTTTTGCTAAAAAGTTTCAAACTTTAACTTCTCTCACATGTTCACACATTTTACATATCTATAAAACTGACCTTATTTTAATTTGTGAATGTTTCCCTTTTCTTCAAGAGCTTGATCTTGGTAACTCTGGATATATTGACATTGTTGATTTTGATGTAAAGGCTCTTTCTTTAGCACTTCCTAATCTCAGAAAAGTTGATCTTTCTGGTTGTTATGTTAAGATCTCATGGGTTTTCTACCTCTGCAAGAACTGTAAATTTCTTGAAGAGGTTGTCATGTTTGATGCCAAATTTGTGATTAAAGACGGTGTTCCTTTTCATATATTAGTATTTTGGGTGAGTGATTGGCTCGAGCAACGTAATATATGGCTTACCGAACTTAAAAATCGCTTGAAATTCTAATAATGATCAATGGTATTTGAAGATCGTTATTCTACTTTGACAATTTAGTTTGGACAATTTAATGCACTTAGAATTTGCCTAATATTTTAGATTGTAACTATTTGGGTTACTTAAATTCAATTACGGTTATTAGGTTAGAGTTTGTTTCTTTTATATTATGTAATTTGTACTTTGTAGCATATGTTGATTTAACATATGTTATATATACTAAGTATTAAGAAGAACGAGATGAATTGATTTAACTGCAATTTTACTATCTTTACTAATTTTTATAATTCGGTCCTCTAATTTTAAAAGTCAATAGCTTTGATTTTCGTCTAATTTTTTAAATTAATAAATGACGATATGGGATGTTTTAAATAATATAATATATGATACAATTAGCACTCATGAAATTGAAATAAAACGTCGTAAAAACATGTATATTTTAACTTCAATTTTTTTTCTTCATATTTTTAATTAAATTAATGATATATAAATAATTAATACATCTAAATGATTCTATATCATAAAATTGTATATCATGTCAGTAAAAATATGTCAAATTGCCATTTTTTGTTCAAAAATATGAGGGAGGAAACAAAACTCTCGATTTTAAAAAAGATGACCAATTTTGTGAATTGGTAATAATAGAGAAACCAAAACTACAATTAAATCTTATTAATATGAAATATTTTTAGTATAGTTATATTGAAATATTTTTATTGACAATATTAAGATTTGGATATTCAAAATTAAAGTTTTAAATAAAGGAATATCACGAATAAAACAATTGTGGCAAAACGGTATTGGTAGCCTCTGTTACCGCTATTCTTGATTTTAAAGTAGTAAAAAAATCGAGGAAAACGGCCACGGTGAAACATTATGACAAGTACAATGGCAGTGATAAAACCTCTTTCAGAAAAATTATATTTAAAATTCTTGTTTTTCTCAATCCATAGGGTATAAAAGCATTTTCTCAATAAAGATCATCAAACTATTTTACCTCCTTCTTCGATTTTAACTTTCTCTCATTTTTCAAATAGCATTATACATTATATGATGTCGAATAAGCTTTGTGCAATATTATGATTAATTCATACTACAATAATTACAATTCGCATTGTGTAACAACCTATTTTTTTTTTTTTTTAAATAACAAAAATCAAATTTCAGAAATAAAGAAAGAAATATTTTTAGATAAAATATTTAAGTTGTAACACAACGACAAAAAAATATCTAAACAGCAAAATACATTGGGTCTATGAGACCTATCAGACATAGCTCATACCCCTAAGGTATTTTCGGCAGACACCTGCATAAAGGCATTGCCCCAAGAATCTCGACTTTCCCCACATCACCTCAAAAAGTGGAACATGGACCCATCAAAATAAAAGTCAAGCTGACAATATAAAGTATAAGTACAATCTTCCAAATTTAAATAAATATAACCACAAAAGAAAGACATATAGCCCCTGTACAACCATCTAATATGATCATGTTACAAAAACTATACAACCCAGATGATCTCCACGCGCCCCGCAAGATCCTCCTAACACATCTACAGTCAGATATGTCTAACTACATTTCCATCTCCAGGGTACTAATTGGTAGGATGATCTTGACTCTCATATGAGGACAAAGCCCAGATTTCCACAATAATTATAAAGGGTCACCAACCGAAATTAACAAATATCACTTAGCATTTAAATTTGAAATGCACAAAATAACCTTTCCACTTAACATTCTCCTTGAAAGGGTTTTCATATGTCAAAAATGCATAAGCAAAGTCGAAAAATGAAGTTTTTAATAAACTGCATTGTCGTATTTGAATATAGCATTGTTGTAATGAATACAACTGAGATAAATGCAGATTTTCAGTTCTAAAATGGCTCCGAATCAATTAACACTTCACACATTCATAATACCAATATTTATGACCACATAACTCACACCAAATTAATCTCCAGAAATTCACACCTCAATCACATATCAAACATTCATAACATCAATTATGAACACATAATTACATCGAAACTTAATCAACTCAAATTCACACCTCAAAGCAATTACGACACAATAACAAACAACAATCGAGTATGTATATAAAATTATCATATTATATCAAACATGACTCATGTGTCAAGCATCCTAATGCAATGCGTATATGCCAAAATGCATGATTCTGAAATTCCAACCAAAATACTCCTCGAAGGGGCATAATTCATAATCCGCCTATCACAGACAATACTAATTAACGAGGTGCCACTTATCACGGGTCAGCACAATTGACTAAAAATCGTAAATCGTAAATATACTACCTATCACAGACTAGTACTATTTACCAAGGTGCCACCTATCACAGATCAACACGATTTACTAAAAATAACGTAAATCATAAATGTACCACGTATCTCATACCAGTACTATTTATCAAGGTGCCACCTATCACTAGTCAACACGATTTACAAAAATGTGTAGTATATCACGGATCTACACGGCGCGAAAATCCGCACAAGGATAAGATGAACCAACATATCACATGTCATCATCTCGTGGCCCATCATGGTCACCACCATCACCATGGCCCCATCGCGATCACCATGTACTATGAAGTGCATGAGCATACTCTGACTATTTTCACCACAATCATTAAGTAAATGCAACTGTTAAAATATTCCCCATTTTTAATATTCATTTAACACTAACGATTTTTCAAACTTATCACAGAGTATACTCAAAACAGATTTTCCTCAATAAAATTCATAACACACATATTATCAGTTATGAATACACAATCACATCAAAATTTAATCACCACAACAACATTAATATATCAGAATTCTCTCAACCGCTAACTCGGTGCCAACAGTCTCGATTCCTTTTCGAGACTGAAGGAACTAACTACATAAACATAAATATTTATAACAATTTATTCACAATAAAATTAATCCAACCACAACAAAATTCCTAAAATTAAATCTTTCTCACACACCAAACTTTTAATATCAAATAATCAATATTATTTAGTTAAAACTAAATAAAATAAATATTGTTAAAATCTCACATACACACAGTCGACTATTAAACTACCGAAATTTTTGAGTTAATAAAATACTCTAAATTTTTTTTCTTTTTAAACTCAGTTCAAGAGTAATTAAAAGAGTAACATTTTTAACTCTAACTATTTTTAATTTTAATCTATCTTTTTGCTCAAACTCTTTAACTTAATTAAAATTTGAACTTTTCACAACTTTAACAACTCTAATTTTTTTTTTTTTTTTTTTTTTTTTTTTTTTTGTAAAATTTCAGTTTCAGTTCAAACTCATTTATTTGAAAATAACTCATTACGTAACTCAAAAACCTCAAATTTAATTACTGCCAATTTCAAACTCCACATTTTTACACATAAACCACTTCAAATTAAATTTTAACAATTCACACATACTTTAAATGGCTAAATGGTATAGTAAAATCCTCCGGTCAATTTCCCTTCGTCCAAAGTTCTCCAATTTTTTTTTGTTTATTCTCAAAATCTCAACAATTTAAATATAGTAAATCATTTAAAACTTTGAAAAGTCCCATTTGAAAAGTCCCATGTTCCTCCTCTTTGAAACCCTAACACCACTTCTCACAATATCTTTTAAATCTCATAAATTTTCCACCAAATGTTTTACTTTTAAATCATTTTCTAACCGTGATTATTTTAGAACCCCCAATTATTTGAATTGAAAATGAAAACAAGGTAAAAAGATAAAAATGAAATGATTAAATTGTAATAAAGAATTAAAATACTGCAGTTGTGTTTGGAACCTATAGACAGTTGTTGGCCATACACTAAGGGATTGGCTTTCTATGATATACAACTTAGTGATACTATGTTTTTTTTTTTTTGAAAAGGGCAAATAAATTTTATCGATATAGTGTGATTCTTGGAAGCACAGTGAGTACCACACAAGGCTATAACAACATTCATAAAGAACATCAACACAACAAATGTGATCACCCAATACTACACGAGCACAAAATCCTTTACACGATGGTAACTGTGACCATTATTTAAATCTGTTCAAGATCAATATGTTTTTAAGTTGCATTTGTTTCTTGGCAATATGGTGTCTATCGACGATAGGTTTGTAAGATGCTTATAGATTTAGTCTTGTGTGCAAGCATGGAAAATAAATATGCTTCTTACTATTTGAAAATTGCTTAGCTAAAGTAAAACTTAACTGAAATTAATACAAAATTTATCTTTGACATAAATTTGTTGCGTGTTTGGTATAATGCATATTGCTTCTAATTTGTTTTTTCAGTTTTTCTTCTTAGATTTGTCACACACAAAAGAAGTAATGTTTGAATTTTGTGTAGGTCCAATTTATGCTTGCCATCAGTTGTATTTAACATCTCTCGATTGCTTTTAAAATTGTCGATTGTCTTAACAAATTAAAACAAGTCTTTTCGGCGTGTTTTATCTTGACTCGTACACTGTTTGAGAAACTTTTTAAAATGTCATACATTCTATAAGTGTTTTTTATAATATCAAGTTCTAGTGTCATTATAATGATCTAAAAAAATATGTATTATCAGTTGTACACTTTTTCATGCTCCTAAATAGTGATAGAACTCAACTTAAGACTATAAACATAGTATTGACTCCACAATAAATAAAAACATAAAAATAAATGCCACTGAATTTGGAAGACATATTCACTCTAGATAGGAACTATATAATGAAGTAGTTATTTATATTGCCTACACAAGAAGTCCATAAACAATGAATCAATAATCCGGTTGCAGCTATGGTTAAAAGAAATATTATGATCATATAAAATTTAATGAAAATTTATTGAATAAAATGTATGTTATTCATTAAATGGCCTTATGATGACACACTTAAATAAACTTAATCATTGAATTCATTGATGTCTTCCAATAAGAATGAGAATGAAGGCATAATGAGAATGACATATCAAAATTGGGATGGACGTTACAATGGACTACCTTTATAAGTGATTCACTATAGATCAATATTTAAAAGTCGTTTGAAACTCTAATAACGATCAACGACACTCCTCAAAAGTATAAGTTGATTGTTTTCTCGGTCTTTATGGCTCAAAAAATGACTTGATTGATGCCAGTTCGATAAAAATAAGATAAAAAAATGTGCATCCCAAAACTCAACTTGTCAAACCGATACCAACCAAGTCACCATCTCAACCATAAATACGAAGAGAGCTTGTAACTTAGACTTTTGAGAAGTATCATTGATCATCGTTAAAATTTGGAGTGACTTTTAAGCATTGATCTATGGTGGACCACCTATAATAGAAGCAAGTATAATCCTTGGTATTAATGTTATTAGGTCAAAAATAAGAATTTCTTTAAATCAGTCTCACTGTGTTGAAAAGATCTTAGAGAAATAAAATTAATTTGATAATAAATTTGTCTGTGCACTATATGATCCAAGTGTCAAACTCTTCAAAAAAATTGGTAAATGTGTTAGATAACTTGAATATGCGAGCATCATTGGCAGCCTCAAGTATGCCACTGACTATACCAGACTTGACATTGCCTACGCCATGGGATCATTGTGCAGGTTTATTAGTAGACCTAGTATAGAGCATTGATAAAATATTGATAGGGTAGTGAGATGCCTAAAAAGAACTATGAACCTTAGATTACATTATCAAAGATTTTCCATTGTCCCTTAAGGATACAATGATGTTGATTGGAACACCTTATCAGATGACTCTAAAGCAACCAATGTGTATATATTTAGCATAACTAAGGTCTTGTATCTTTGAAATCAAAGAAACATATTGATTTGTCTCGGTCCAATACAGAGTATGAAATGATAGCACTAGCAACCATTAGTGAAAATGTTAATTGGTTAAGATGTTTGCTAGTAGAGATTCCTTTGTAGGAAAAAGTGATGTCAGTTGTGTTGAGCCATTGTGATAGTATTGTGGTTATTGCACAAATTAAGTATCGTTACTATAACGTAAGAGACGGCGAAGATGACTAGTTTCTTCTTATTCGTTTTCTACAACCCCAAACTTAAAAATTTACCAAGACAAGACAAAACCTTTACTACCTAACTCCAAGTATGGTGATTTAATTAAAGTCATGTATTTGGCTTGTAATGTGGCTAGTAACTAAAAGAAAAGAGCAAGGCTCAATGGGGCTAGTAAAGGATAAAATTTGCACATAGTATTTATTAAGGCTCAAACGATTAAACAAAATTGACTCAGTGTATGCTTAAATGACATGTGATGCAAGTCATAATTAATTTAAATTCTGAAGGGAAAACACATATTTGGATAATCACACAACAAAGATTTAAAGTATTTAAACTTAAAAGCTCACATCTAGGATAGCAAGAGAGAGTATGAACTATCAAAATGATGCTAATAAATATCACTACAGAATGTCAAGTAAGAGTTCCACAAACTAAAAGTAATAAACAATGCATGCATAGGTGAAACTCATCCAATTGACAATGAACTTGATCGAAGATTTATAATTTAAAACTCGAAATCACAAATAACTTAAAACCAACTTCAACTTTGATAAAATTTCTTCATTATAGTGCATGTTAACACACAATTAAAACAAATACATTCAAATAAGAAAAATAAGATTGTAAAAATAAAAGCTACCTCTACCTATGAGTTGTCTCCCACGAAGCGCTTCTTTAGCTCCATTAGCTTGACGTCTAATCCACTATCAAGGTGGAATATATAACACAAATAACACATCATCTTTCTTTATTTTATTTGGTAGATATTCCATGAACTTGAGAAACAAATAATGTTGTTTCCATGTGCTTTTCATTTGGACATTGATGAACAAAGCATAAAATGAATCTAGAACTTCATTTTTCTCTTCCTTTTGCTTTTCCATTTTCGTATTTTCCTCTTGCTTATCTTCTTCTACCACAACAATAAAATCATCTTCAATCTTCAACAGCTCCTTCACCTTCTCAAACACAACCACTTACTCAAATAACCTCTCATATTATTTTTCAAATATTTCAATTAAAACCATGTTAATCTTTATGAATTCAACCAAAATATCATTGATATTAGAGTCCTTGTCATAAGATTCTTTGCATTGAGTTTGAGAAAATATAATTTGTTCCCAATTGATTTTTATTCATGTAACACTCATCATCTTCTATTTCTATGACCAATAGATCTTCATCTTCTGGTGGTGGGACATAGTCATCAAAACAAGTTTCATTTATTTGTTCTTATCCACAAAAGTCACACCTAAGAAGCCGCAGCTAAGGAGTTCTTTTTCAAATGTATCTCTCAAGTTTTGTCCCTCTATTATGCGTAATTCAACAGATATAAAACAAGTATCATAGTTTTCAATACTTGTAGTAGAATATAATCATTAAAATCTTACATGCTCTATAGTGGATAGTTATCTCAAACAAAGAAGAAACAAATCACTACCACATGATATTAGCAAGCTAACAAATAAATGTAGAAGAAAAAAATAAAAAAGAGTTTTTTTTTTCTAATTTAAAAATAAAACAAAAAAACAAAAAATTTATTGCAAAGCAAAAGAATTCAAATAAGTAAATAAATTATAACTCAGTAGTGATCTGGCAATCCAAGACAACGACGCCAAAAACTTAATAACGTTTCAATAAGTGTGATAGTATTGAACTTTTTTAATAAGAAACATGTTAGGGATGAGGTTAACTTCGAATTCAACTTTGGTTTCTAATTTGATCTTAGTTACTAAATTCCTTTGTTGAACTATTACCGAATTTTCTTTATTAATCTTGCATAATTCTCTTTACTATTCTTGTCCTAATTCCTTAGCGGAAGAACCTTTAATTCCATAGTAACCCTTATTTCCTTAGTGGATTTAAGATTATAATTAAGTTTTGTAGTGCAATAATTCTCTTATTAAACTATTGCCTTTTCAAATAATTCAATTGGTTTCATGACCTACATCTATCTCTAGACTACAATATCTTGAATTTCTTGTAGTACCCTAATTTTGTCCATTTTGGTTAAAAATAAATCAAAAAGGAAAATAAAAAAAAGGAAATATGTATTTAAAAAAGGAAATAAAAATAAATACAATAAATATTTTCATTATGTCTCCTAAATTTACAATTTTAAATCTATTTACAATTCTAAAACCAAATCAAATTACAAACTAAGAGTAAAGTTAAAAAAAATTACAATAAAAATTAAATCAGATCAAATCATGCTATGTTGACTTTGTTCACTGCCAAACCCTGCTATGTTGATGTTGACTGCCATTGATGCACAAGCCATGCTCTTTGATACTTCTGTACCTGTTTTAACTAATTGGAGAAACAAAAAAAAACATTTTTTTTACTAGTCAGCCTTTGCACACATGATAAGAACAAAGAGACAAATTTTTGAGTTTAAGAAAAAAGAAACTAAAAGACAAATAAAAGCTCAGCAATGAACAAATCAGAACAAATAATCTAAAATTATGAAGGCATCAAAGGTGCAAAAAAATGCAGATGATGAGCAAAGAGAACGAAACATCAAACAGGAAATTGATGGGGAAGGACCAAGGTAAGCAAGAAAACAACTAAACAGATAAAAAACTCTATAAATACACCCTATCAGAGAACAAAGAAAGGAGGAGTGATTTGAGATTAATGTTGATGAAAAACACATAAAAAGAAATAGAATAAGAAAAAACAGAAAGCATCACCATTGTTTCAACTTCCACCACGAACCACCGTCTATGTCTTCATCGGTATCTGGAAAGGCATGTATCTTCTCATTATCTTCATGTTTACTGCTTAGATTGGAAGCTAAAATTTAAAAGCAGATTTAATTTATTTGAAAGATGGAGTTTTGTTTTGGTTGTGTGAATGTTGTTTTTGGTTGAAATTATTTTTTATTATGTTAATAAAGCTTAAAAATTGGATTTGTTGATGCTCAGCTACGATTTCCATTTTATGCCATCTTTTCAAACATCTTTGCTTTATGCCAACCATTTGCCAGGCTGTTTGGATTTAACACTTGCTTTCATGGTTTGCCACAGTTTTGGACTTAACGTTGCTTTGCTAGCTAGTCACTATAGTCTTGCCACTTATATTTCCATCACTTTATTTCCATTTAATTAATAAAAATTCTGTGATAATTTTCATTTAATTTCTATTTATTATAAATAATTATAGATGTAATTAAATGGTAATAAACATTATTTATTTTATTTATGAGTGGTATTAATCGATTTTCTTTTTTAACTTTAGATTGTGCTATTTAATATAAAAATGAGTTTTGTTTCAATCACTTATTTACTTAAAAGTTATTTTGAAAGAGTTTACATTTGAATATGTTTTTTCTATTATTAAAATGTTTATTTATTTAATAGATCATATTACAAGTCCATGTATTTTTTTTACCATTTTTTGTGTGTTTACTACTGACTTTATTTTGCAGAATTATTTAAACTTATTTCATATTTAACATCAATTTATTTATTTTTTTAAAAAAAAAACAAAGATAATTTATAATCGAATTTTGAAAGATTAATTAGATGTGACATCTTTTAATCTTTGAGTTGTTAGGACACAAGTGGTACAACTTGATAGTCCTAAAACTCTCTTTATTTATTTATTTATTTATTTATTTATCTTAATGAATTAATCTAAAATCGACTTAAATTTGTAGTATTATTTTTTATCTTTGAGTTGTTAAGACACATATTGTACAACTTAGTGTTTTTTTCTTCATATATAAACCGAAAAAATAATTTAAAATACTATTAAAAGGGATTAATTAGATGGAACATCTTTTAATTCTTTGTGTTTTTTGAGACACAAGTTGTACAACTTGATAGTCATAAAACTCGTGTTCTAAAGTATTTTTTTTAAGTCAGACAAATTATTTTTCTTTTCTTGTCAAAATATTTGTAAAAATAACAAAATCCATTTTTGTTAAAAAACACCAACATTTTCTATCCAAGAACTATGTAGCTTTGATTTCTCCATCGCACTAGGAGATACGTAGGAGCAGGATCACATTCTTGTCAAGCACATAAATAAAATTTTCTTTTTTTTGTCCTTTATTTGTTAAGTACATTCATATTTAATAATAAAGAAAAAATAAATATACTTAAGTTAAAACTAATTTGGCACAATTAATTATAGGTAACCGTTTTTAACGGATGTCGTAGGGTGCTAATACCTTCCCTACGCATAATCGACTCCCGAACTCAAATTTGGTTTTAAAGACCATTTTTTCTATTTATAAGGGTTTCCCAATATTTTCCCTATTTTAAAATAAATTTTTGTGGCGACTCCATTGAATTCGAGAAACACTCGAAATTTTAGGTCGCGACATTTCTCATCTCAAGTATTTGTAAAATCTACTTCCGTTTTAAAATAAGAATCATAAAAAGGTTTAAAGTTGATCAAGGATTATGCATTATGCAGCGCGTGATGCGCCCAATGCTCCTAGACATAAGTAGAAAGTCAAAATACTGTAGAAATGCACCCCCATACTCAAGCATTTGCGCTTTAGCACATAATATTTGTTGTTTGACTTTTATTGAAATTTATCCTCAAGTTGATGTTTCATCCAAAGAAGTTGAGAACTGCAACCAGCTGCTGAAATGTATTCAACCTCAGTTGTTGATATTGCAATTGTATTTTGTCTCTTGACCAAGATATTAAGTTGTCACCTAAAAATGTGTAGTTTCCGCTAGTGCTCTTTCTCTCAAGTTTATCTCCAATATAATTAGAATCACATTATCCACTAAGTTTGTACTTAGTAGATTTCTTATAGCACAAGGTAAGTTTGGCAATGTCTTTTATGTATCTAAAGATTCTCTTAACAACAGTGAAATGTGATTCCCTAGGGTTAGCTTAAAATCATGCACATTAAATATGATGTTAGGTATAGAAGCGGTAAGGTACATTAGGAATCCTATAATTCCTCTATAGAGTTTTTGCACAAGTTTGTTTTCCCCGCATGAATCATTGTTTTTCTTCAAGTGAACAAGTAGGATGCATTGGTGTAGCCATAAGTTTGCAATCACTCATCTTAAACTTCCTAAGAAGCTCTTTTGTATATTTAGTTTGATGAATGTACATACCTTTTTGACTTTTCTGAATTTTTATCCACAAGACGAACTTAAGTTCTCCCATCATACTCAATTGAGATTCAAGCTGCATCAATTTAGAAAGTTCTTGGCAAAAATGCCATTAGTAGATCCAAAAATAATGTCATCAACATAAATTTGAATAATAAGAATGTCATTTAAATAGTGTATTATCAACTTGTCCTCTTTCAAAGTTATTTTCAAGCAAGAAGTTACTAAGTCTGTCATACCATGCCCTAGGTGCTTGTTTTAGATCATAATAGATTTCCTAAGTTTAAAAACATGATTTGGAAATTTAGAACTTTCAAAACTTGGGGGTTGTTTAACATTGACTTCTTCACTTATATAATGGGCTAAAAATAATGTAATGTTATTATTTGCAGCAAAAGAAAGTAGAATGTGAATAACTTCTAACTTGACCACTACGAAAAATGTCTCAATATAATCAATGCCCATTGCTGACTGCAGCATTGTGGGATAAGTCTTGCCTTGTTTCTAACCACTTCACCTATTTCATTTAACTAGTTTTTGAAAACCCACTTGGTTCCAAGAATGTTCTTCTTTGGTCTATGTACTAGATCCCAAACATCATTCCTCTTAAATTCTTGAGAACCTGCAAAGTACTTATCTAGCTTTGATTTTTAATTTCAAGCTTCTTGTTATCTCCTATATGTTAACAATTTCAATTTCACTATGAAAATCCTCTTAGTTCTTCTTTTCTGGTTTTCATATTCAGAGTTTGCATATTCTCTTATTAGAGAGTCTAGTTGAATGGATTTGAACTCCAATTAAGGCTTATAGTCTTGATGAATTTGATTGAAGTGTTCAAAGAAGTCTTTTGATTTTGACTTTTAATTCGCCTCTTCTGTTTCTGTTGATGTATCAGGTTTCTCTAATTGTAATTCTAATTCTTCTAGTAGTTCTAGTTATGTTGAATTGTGTGATTTCTCTTTCAATTTTGAGTCTATTGATACTCTAGATATTTCTGGCTCATCATATGGTTCTGGTTCTGGTTCTGGTTCTGATATGCATTATATTGACTAGTCATTCTTCCACTATAGTTAGTTGGCTTCTATTTGTTAGGTCTTAGAATACAGACCTTTTTCCTTCATATATTGCAAGCATCCATCAGCCAAGCACCATGGCTGGTGTTTCAATTTGGTTGCTTAGAACATCTGTAACATAAAAAAATTTATCCTTTGGTACCCAAATCTGGTTGGGTCCTGGTTTGTTAGATCTTGAATATTTCTTGTCTTTCCATGTGGTTAGCATAGGACAAGATATTTCAGTGCGACCTTTCTTATAACAAATAGTACATAAATCATTAGAGGAAATAAACTTAGAATTAATTAATTTTTCTTGAAATCATATTCTTCTTTTACCATTCCTACTAACACCATAAATCATAGATGTATACTTGCTTCTTTCTATACCATTATCAAGAAAATATTGAAATATTTATTCATGCTTATCAGAGTTACATGTGGTATTTTCAATTGATGTTAAACTATAATTACTTTTCAGAGTTAGATTTTGAGCCTTCAATTCATCAATATCAGTTTTCATATTTGCATTTTCTGTTTTGTGTTAAGTAATATCAGTTTTCAGAGTTGTATTATTTGTCTTAAGTTCAGTAAGATTAGTTTTCAGAGTTGCATTTTCTATTTTAAATTTAGCACTTTGATTCTTTAAAACATTAATTTTTTCAGTTAGATTTGTATTTTCTTTCTTAAGTGCTTTTCAGTTTTAAAGATAGTTTGTGATTCATTTTTAAAAAATCATTTATAGCGGTAACTAAATCATATCGAGTGAATTCAGAAAATACCTCAATTTCTACATATGTTGATTCACTTCCAAAGTCAGAATTTGTGTTGGATCTAGAGGTAGAGTTGGTATAAGCCATCATAGCCAAATTTGCTTGTTCATCGTTAGAGAATTCCTCAGAATCATCCCAAGTAGCCATCGTACTCTTCATTTTCGGTCTGGAATCTTTCCTCTAGTGTTTCCCTTTCTCCATATTTGAACATTCTGACTTGATATGTCCAGGTTCATTGCATTCATAGCAGATGATGATTTTTCTTGTCATATTTATCATCATTCCCTCTATTGGATTGCTTGGAATATGTTTGGGGAAATTTCTTATTTTTGTTGTGCCACATATTTCGAATTTTCTTGGTTATGAAAGCAATATCCTCTTCCTCTGAGTTCATATTTTGATTATATAAATCATTATCCTCTGATTCTGATGTTGCTTTTAGAACTTTCTTTTGCTTGGATTTCAAAGCCACGATTGGTTGCTTCTTCTTAGGCTCATCCTCGGCAAGCACAATTTCAGGTGATCTGAGAGAGCTTATTAATTCTTCAAGCTTAAGAGTGTTTAGATACTTTGCTTCTTGAATGGCAGTGATCTTAGGTCTCCACTTACTTTTCAGACTCCTAAGAATATTCTTCACATGATCAACAGTAGTATAACTCTTCTCAAGTACCTGTAATCATGAGACCTGGGTATGGAATCTGGAAAACATTGTTTCAATATCTTCATCTTCTTCCATCTTGAACAACTCATATTATTTTTAGTAGGAGGTTGGGTTTTTCTTTTTAGTAGGAGGTCAAAATGAGACTATCATAAATACTTTTTGTTGTCAATTTGTTGGTACACTTGTCAAACTCCTTGATGGTGATTGCATTTATCATGAATGTTATGGAATTATGATGCATCTTGTACATCTTCTTCTGATCAACATTCACCTTCTTTCTTGGAATTTCAATTCCATCAGTATTCTTCAGAGCAATATAACCATCTTCCACCAAGTCCCAAAGTTCAGGATCTTGTGAAATATAGAACTTCTCAGCCTGTCTTTCCAATACTCAAAACGTTCTCCATCAAATAGAGGTGGTTTGTTGATTTTTCCTCCAGAACCTTCTTCACTAAATCTAGACATATTGAACCCTTGGATCTTATCTCAAACAACGTAAAGTGCTCAACCATGAGACCGAGCTCTAATGTCATTTGAAGATGCAAATACAAGAAGGGGGAGGGGGTTAAATTGTGTTTACTAAAGTTTATAACTTTTTGCTAATTTGATGAATGTTGGTTGATTTTTATGAATTACTTAGATAAGAAGCAATCGGATTCAAAAGCAACAAACAATGAAAGCATAAATAAATTGACTCGTAGTTTTATCCTGGTTCACCATTTACTTAGCTACATTCAATCCATGCATTAAGAAGGCTTTAATCTATTAATTCAAATACCTTGAATTACAAAGCACTTAACCCTCCAAACCAGTCTTCCAGAACAACCTAACAACCTTAGACTTTTGAGGAACTAACCACCTTGACCCTACAAGCCAAGTTTTCTGAAACAACCTAACAACCCCAGACTTTTGAGGAACTAACCACCACGACCGTACAAGCCAAGTTTTCTCCTAACATCCTAACAACCCCATATTGAAGAAAGAACTAAACCACTATCTGGTTGGATACAAAAGATTGGAACTTAAGTAGTTGCTTCTGACAAAGCAAATAACAATAATAACTCTTACACTCTAAGAAAAACACACTCAGAAAATATTTATAACTTGAACAAGTGTTTCTCTCTTTGAACTTTAAGATGAATTGAGAAATTTGAGCTTGAGATCTTAAATTCTTTTCTATTGTCGATATTTTTCTCCTTCAGCCTTGAGTGTTTATTTATAGTGAAAATTTGGGCTAAAATTTAGTCTTTGTTTAATTCTAAATTCTATATTGTTCGGATTGAGTTATTAAATTCTTAAAATTGATTTTATTTCTATTTTGTGTAGATTGAGTTTGTAAATTCTTAATATTGATTATGTTCTTATTTTGTGTAGATTGAGTTTGTAAATTCTTAAAATAATCTCTTCTTGAATTTATGATCAAATCTTCATTAAATGTTGATCAAATATTCTTCAAATCTTCATTAAATGTTGAACAAATATTCTTCAAATCTTCATTAAATGTTGATCAATTATTCTTTAAATCTTTATTAAATGTTCATCAAATATTCTTCAAATCTTTTTCAAATCTTCATTAAATGTTGATCAAATATTCTTCAAATTTTCATTAAATGTTCATCAAATATTCTTCAAATATTCATTAAATGTTAATCAAATCTTGACTATATCTTCTTTTCAACTTGGTCAAATATTTTTTTCAATTATAAATATGAATCAAAATTTATTTTAGATTTTCATCAATTATAAATTTGATTCAAATCTTATTTAGATTTTCTTCAATCATAAATTTGAATCAAATCTTATTTTCCATTTTTATCAATTATAATTTTGAATCACATCTTATTTTAGATTTTCTTCAATTATAAATTTGAATCAAATCTTATTTTAGATTTCCATCAATTATAATTTGGAATCAAATCTTATTTTAGATTTTCTTCAATTACATGAATCTTCTTTCATACTCTTTGAAGTCAAATACATTATTTTCATAAAATACTTTTGTTAACATCAAAATTCTAAATGTAAAACCAACTTGATTCCAACATCATGCGCTTGCCATGGGCGCTCCTGGGCAGAAGCAGGTTGTCAAAATACTGCAGAAATGTGCCCCAAGCGCAAGCATTTGTGCTCCATAACACAACATCTATTGTCTGATGTTTACTGGATTTCTCTCCTCTTTTGAGTCTGAATTTGATTCTAGTGTCTTCATGAAAGATATAGCTATGAATTTTGATTTTCATTCGCATTTGGTTTGACTCCAATTAGATTTCTACAACTCTAGAAATAGTTGAAATACTCCACAAGTGTCATGTGGATTTCTTACCCAAATTCCGCACTACATTAAAACAATAAAACAATGTCAAACTACGAAAAATATCTACTTAATCAAGTAAATAAGAACATAAACATTTCATTAAATCTAAGAATTAAAATCAACAAACTATATTATATAACTCCTTAAATTAATTAACGATTAAAAATATATAAGACTAAATACAATAACAAAAAAATACATATAATGAAAAGTTGTCAATAATCTATTTACACAATTATATACACCACTGAAGGGAATGATTTAGTTTATAACTCAACTTAATATAATAATATATTTAGTAGTTGAAACTTATTTTTGAAAACTTTGTTTTGATCCGAAAACAACCCTATATAAGATTAATATTCAAAATGCGTAAAAATATTACAATGTTGATATGACCTAGGAATTATGAAAGAAAAGGAAGATGAATTTGTGAAATTTATTTTTATAGAGGAAGACAAAAAAAGTAAAAAAAGAGAGATAAAAAAGGGGGGAAAGTAAAAAGAGGGGAAAATTAATTGAAGAGAGAGATTGTGTGGAAAATAAAAAAGGAGAAAATTAAATGAAGATAGAGATTATGTGAGGGCCACATTTATTTGAGTTTGTATTTGTGTTTAAAATTGTGTTCAAATATCATTGCTCAAATAGATAATTAGTTTGATTTTGTCAAAAATTGAAGAGAATTTAATGATTTTAGCGTGATGTCGCGCCCAATTTGTCCGCGAAAAAGGAGTCGCCACCAATTTTATTTTTATTAAAGGAAAAATTGGATAAAACCTACAATAATATTTTTGAACAAAAAATTTGGATTCGGGAGTCGATTACGAGTAGGGAAGTATTATCAGCCTACAAGGTCCGTTAAAACGGTTACCCTATAATTAATTATATACAAACTATTTATTTATTTATTTTTACCCCAAAAAGAGTAATAAAAAAATTAAATTATTTTCATTAATGAAAGAAGAAAAAAAAATATTTTTATTAATTTGGTTTAACAAGGGGAAGACCTTGCTCCTACGTATCCCTAGGTGCAATAGGAAAATCAAAACACACGTAGTTTTGGATAGAAAAATATTTATGTGTTGACCGATTTTATTATTATTTTTTATTTATATACGTATAAAAAAATGTAATAATAATAATAATAATAATAATAATGATAAATATAATAATAATAATAATAATAATAATAATAATAATAATAATAATAATAATATTTGTCTGTTTTAAAGTAAAGATAAAAAAATAATTTTCTTTAAAAAAACGTAACGTGGCGGTATGTGAACGAGACAGATGGACATGACGGTGAAATAATCTATTAAACGATTAGCTCGTACGTTGTCGGATCTGTCGCGACACAAAGGCCACCAACGATTGAAAGTGAATAATAGGGTGCGAGGATGAATTTCATCATGCGGCAACAACCATTAATTCTAATCTTAAGGATAAAAATATTTTATCTGTTATAATTTTTTATTTTATTTGATAAACACGTATTATGAATTTTCTATTACATTACAATATGATGAAATTTGTTGTACTGATCTATAGACATCAATTAGTTATTTTTTTTTATTATTTTATGTTGGAAAGAAAATAATTTTAGGATTAAACAATTTAAAAAATAAAATGAAAGCTTAACATATGAGTTTATTTTTTATAAACAGAAAAAAAAAATAGAAAGAGAAAAATATATATATTTTAAAAAGATGCAAAAATAAAAAACTAATAAACAGAATAGAGAAAAGAATAAGAAAATAACATAAGTTAGACTGATTAATTTTTTTTGTTACTAAGAAAATAACATAAGTTAGAGAAGAGAAAAGATACCTTACTGCTGAATTATTTTTTTGTTAGACTGATTATTTCAAGATCAAATTCTCTTCTTCTCTTTTGCTAACTTATCTCTCTATTTTCTTTCTGTGCTCTCAATTTGTGTTTTGAATTGTCCTCCTGTTTTTCCCTCTTGTGGCAGACTATTTATAGACTTTTGAGTGTAGATTGCACAAGACAAGAGAATAATTGTCAATTGATTACCATTAATCTATTTTTTTCGGTTTCTTTTCTTTTAATTGGTCACAATTATACCAATTCTTATTGTCATTGATTCATTTCTTCGGTTTCTTTTCTATTCAATTGCTCACCATTATTCAGATTTTAATGACCATCAACCAATATCTTTTCGGTTTTTTTCATTTATTTTGATCATCATTGCATCAGTTTTTATGACCATCAATTCATTTCCTTTCAGTTTCCTTTATTTTTATTTCTTATTTTTTTATATTTTAGAAAATAGTCTGAACAAGAATTAGAGGTAAACAAGAACCGAAAACACTTGTGATTGTTTAAAACTTATATCCCTAATTATTTATTTTTATTTTTATATTTTTTCACATATATTTATATATTTATTATTATGATCATTATTATTATTATTTCCTTTTTTCAATAAAAAGTAAAAAATTAAATAAAAATCGGACAAAATTATGTGTCAACAACTACCCCTCTTTACTTAGAATTTACTTGAGAATCAAAGTAAAAATAAGTAAAGATAACAACTCTAATTTTGTCTGAACAATAATTTTTTAGAAGAATGCGAGTCGTTTTCTGGACTTTAACATGCGGATCGTTTTCTCGGCTTCGGGTGCGAGTAGTTTTCCCGGCTTTAACATGCGGGTCATTTTCTCGGCTTCGAGTGCGAGTCGTTTTCCCGACTTTAACATGCGGGTCATTTTCTCGGCTTCAGGTGTGAGTCGTATTCCCGGCTTCAACGTGCGGGTCATTTTCTCAGCTTCGGGTGCGAGTCGTTTTCCCAGCTTTAACATGCGGGTCATTTTCTCGGCTTCAGGCGCGAGTCGTTTTCCGTCTTCAACCTGCGGGTCGTTTTCTCGGCTTCGGGTGCGAGTCGTTTTCTCGGCTTCAACATGCCGGTCATTTTCTCGGCTTCGGGGTGCGAGTCGTTTTCCCGGCTTCAACGTGCAGGTCGTTTTCTCGACTTTGGGGTGCGATTCATTTTCCTGGCTTCAACGTGCAAGTCGTTTTCTCGGCTTCGGATGCGAGTCATTTTCCCAGCTTCAACATGTGGGTCGTTTTCTCAGCTTGGTAGACCATAACGACATATTAATTCCCTTTTTATAAATTTGACTACCACATTTTTGGTTACATTGGCGTATGAAGCGGCCTCTACCCATTTGGTAAAGTAATCAATTGCCACTAAGATGAAGCGATGTCCATTTGATGCTTTCAGTTCGATCATTCTGATGACGTCTATGCCCCACATTGAGAACGGCCAGGGCGCTGAAAGGGTGTTCAGGAGCACTGGTGGGGCGTGGATATTATCAGCATATATTTGACACTTATGACATTTCTTTACATAATTAAAACAATCTTTTTCTAGGGTGAGCCAATAATATCCGACCCAGAGAACCTTTCTAGACATGGCGTGTCCATTCATATGGATCCCATAAGAGCCATCGTGGATATCTTGTAGAATTTCTTTCGCCTCATTGGCATCAACACATATGAGGAGTACCATATCGTGATTCCTCATATACAAAATATTTTCATTCACAAAAAAACACGCGATTAACCGTCTCAGAGTTCTTTTCTCATTCTCCGATATTCCGGGAGGATATTCTCTATTTATAAGATAATGTTTGATGTCGTGATACCACGGTTTTCCGTCAGTTTCTTCTTCCGTTACATGGAAATAGGCCAGATAATCTCGACTCTCCATTTTAATCATGGGATTTCATCATTTCTATTTATTTGGAACATAGATGATAAAGTAGCCAAAGCATCAGCCAATTGATTGTCTTCTCGAGGGACATGGTGAAACATGATTTTGTCAAATTCTAAAGACAATTCTTTTATGTAGGTAAAATAAGGTATTAGCTTCTTATCTCGAGTTTCCCATTCTTGGTTAAGCTGATTAATGACTAGGGCTGAATCTCCATATACTTCTAGAACTTTTGCTTTTGATTCCAAAGCCGCTAAAATTCCCATGGCACAAGCTTCATATTTTGCCATATTATTGGTACAATCAAAACACAATCGCGTTGTGATAGGTATGAACCTTTTTTTGGGAGATATTAAAACAACCCTAATCCCATGCCCCATTATGTTTGAGGCCCCGTCGAACAACAAGGTCCATTTTCCATCATCATTTTTTTCAGACAAAACCATGATGCTTTCGTCTGGGAATTCGCATTGCATTGACTTAAAATCATCCACAGGTTGATTAGCTAGATAATCTGCCAAGACACTCCCTTTGATGGCTTTCTGAGTAACATAGGTAATATCATATTCTGATAACATCACCTGCCATTGAGTAATTCGCCCTGTGAGAGCGGGCTTTTCAAAAATGTACTTGATTGGATCCATTTTTTATATCAAATAAGTTGTATGGCAAAGCATGTATTGCCTCAAGCGATGAGCCGCCCATGCTAAGGCACAACAAGTACGTTCTAACATTGTATATCTTGTTTCAACATCTGTAAATTTTTTACTTAGATAGTAAATGTCATGCTCTTTTTTTCCTGTTTCATCATGTTGCCCCAGTACGCATCCAAAATGGCCCCGTCGAGGACCGTAAGATACATAATCAAGGGTCGGTCCAGAACTTGTGGGGCTAGAATTGGAGGCTTTTGCAAATATTGTCGGATTTTTTCAAATGCATTTTGACATTCTTCATTCCACACAACGGGTTAATTTTTTCGTAAAAGTTTAAATATCGGTTCACAAGTAGCAGTTAGTTGTGATATAAATCTTGAAATATAATTTAGTCTCCCAAGAAAACCTCAAACTTCTATTTCTGTACTCGGGGGAGGCATTTCTGCAATGGCTCGAATCTTATTGGGATCAAACTCTATTCCTCTCTGACTAACCACAAATCCCAATACTTTGCCCAATCTCACACCAAAAGTGCATTTGAAAGGGTTGAGCTTTAGCTTAAACTTTCTAAGTCTTTCGAAGAGTTTCTTTAGATCAATAATATGTTCTTCTTTTGTTTGTGACTTAGCAATCATGTCGTCTACATAAACTTTGACCTCTTTATGTATCATGTCATGGAATAGGGTTACCGTAGCTCTTTGGTAGGTTGCCCCAACGTTCTTCAGACCAAAAGGCATTACTTTGTAACAAAATGTTCCCCAAGGAGTGATGAAAGTCATTTTTTCCATATCTTCATCTGCCATCTTAATTTGATTATACCCAGAGAAACCATCCATAAAGGAAAAGAGTGAATGGCGAGCTGTATTATCAACCAAAATATCGATGTGAGGTAACGGGAAATCATCTTTAGGACTGGCTTTATTAAGGTCCCTATAATCGACACACATTTGTACTTTGCCATCCTTTTTTTGGCACTCATACAATATTGGCTATCCATTGGGGATAATTTGCCACAGCAAGGAATCTTGCGTCAAATTATTTTTGTACTTCTTCCCTGATTTTTAATGACATATCGGGCTTCATTCGCCTTAATTTTTGTTTTACCGGAGAAAAATCGGGTTTTAAGGGCAATTTATGTTCCACTATGCAAGTATCTAGTCCAGGCATATCCTGATATAACAAGGCAAAAACATCTTTGTATTCATGTAGGAGTTGGATTAATTTGTGATATACTTATTTCCTTAAGATGGTGTCAACCTTAATTTCTTTCCTTCCTTCTTCCGTCCCTAGATTAACAATTTCTATCAGTTCCTCAAAGGGCATGATACCCTTGGTTTCCCGTTCTACCGCTGTTAACAAATCTACAGGGGGTTCATAATCTTCTTGATCATCTATTTCTATCTGACTAACAAGATGGTTAAGATTATGCTGCAAGATCTTAGTACAGTCGTTTGTGAATGAACTATTCCCAAATCTGCAGGATTCAAGGCTAGGATAAGGAGAAAGAAGGAGAGAGAAAAAAATGGCGAATGAATATTAAAAAATGAAAGTGGTAAGAAAGAACAATAAAAAAACAAAATGAGAATGCATTTATTGAAATTCAAAGTATTGGGAAAACAACATTGTGTCCATCCTAAATATAATGAAGCATCTTAAGGTCTTAGTAACAATAATAATGCTTTTAGAATTACATGGGAATTGCATTAAATATTATAGGTGACTTGACTACTTTCCAATTCCTGATTTCCGCTCCTGCACCACACGGACGAATCCAATTAGCCTCCCCATCAAACATGTTATCTTCAGCTGCTGCAATATGGATCTCACTTGTTGGTTTTGCACTTTGGAAATTCTGTCGGATGTCACAGATGGGAATCCTTTCAATTCTTGGTTCTCGATTTTCAATTAGAGCAAATCTTTTTTCTTTTTTCTCTTTGACCAATCTCCATTTGTCAGCCCTGGTGGGTTTGTAGCCTAAACCCCACTTATCTCTATTCTAAGGAATTTCCACCGGTTCTTTAAGCCCTTCTTCATCCTTCCTCAATCTGTGCCATGGATGGTTTCCTCTGCTCAACATGAACATGGCCACCATAATAGTCGTGTTTGACATATGTGGTTCTGTAGGTGTCGTCTCGACATAAGCAGTGCCCACGATTTCTAGTGTTTGGAAAGCAGTTTCTAGAGCTTCTTCTGTTGTCTCAACATAAGGCGTGGTGGACAACTTACTCACCAACAAGTCTCTTTCTCCAAACACGATTACCAATTGATCATTTACCATTTACTTCAGCTTTTGATGTAAGGTTGACGGCACTACGCTGGCATAATGTATCCATGGCCTTCCTAATAAACAATTATAGGCGGGTAGAATATCCATCACGTGAAACGTGATTTCAAATGTGATCAGGCCTATTTGAATTGGGAGTTCAATTTCCCCCATTACTTCTCTGCGACTCCCATCGAAAGCTCTAACAACCATGGGACTTGGTCTCCTATATGTACCATCACAAAGTAGTTTCGCTAATTTCGATTTTGATATGACATTCAGCGATGGGCCATTGTCAATGAGGACTCTTGATATTATATGGTTGACGCAAATTACTGATATGTGTAGTGCTTTATTATGCCCTCTTCCTTCGGACGACAACTCGTCATATGTGAAAGTTAGGTGATTGTTGGCAATGATGTTATTTATGATGCCTCCAAATTTGTCCAAGGTGATGTCGTGAGTGACATGAGTCTCGTTTAGTATTTTAATCAATAGTTTCCTGTGGGACTCAGAATTCATCAATAGGGATAACAATGAAATCCTTGTGGGAGTATGGTTGAGTTGGTCGACTATTTTATATTCACTTTGTTGGATGATTTTGAGAAATTCTCGAGCTTCTTCATTAGAAACCTTTTCTCATTTTCTATTTTCTCCTTTTCGACTTTTTCAATTACTTTCTTTTTCCCTTTATCTGTGTATGGCTTCTCAAACACCACTATCATTTCTCTTTGTGATTTTTCTGGGGAGTGTATCCGACCACTTCTAGTCATTCCTTCAATCCCTGAAACATTCGTGACATCGGTGGATTTAGAGCTAAAAACATCTTTGTTCTTTTATTCAGCTAGATGTACCTTTATATTATAGTTCCAAGGTACCGCTTTGTTGTCTTTATATGGAAAAGGGCTTGGTATCTGAACTATTAAGGTCCTCAGACCACTAGGGGCATTCACACTTTCCTCCTTAGTGAAATGAATGACCAATGGCTTTGGGATGGTTATGCCAAGTTTTTCTTCTGATTGGGTTGCAATCATACCGTCATTCTTTTCCCAACGACCAATTTGAATGGTGCCTATGTTTATCAATTTTCGAAGTTCATTTTTGAACTCATTGCATTCTTCTATGGAATGATCTTCATTGAGGTGAAAATTGCATCTTGATTTCCCAATGGCATTTCCTCGGATTAATCCAAATTTACATAGCTCATAGAAAATCAGTTCCATCGACATCTTAATTTTCTCGACCTCATTTATTAATTGGTGATTTTCTTCGATTGCATTCACTATTGGGCCACCATGAACTGGTAGGGGATTATTTTTCACACTAGGCTCATTTTCTTTAAAATTCAACCATCCAGCTTTAAGCAAATCGTGCACCTTAAATTTTAAAGCTAGGCAATTTTCAGTAGAGTGTCCTACAACCCCAGAGTGGTAATCACATGTGGTGTTAGAGTCATATCCTTTAGGGTAGGGTGGTTGTATAGGTTTCCCTGGACATAGTGCAACCATAGAATTGCTAACCAGATGCAGTAACAACTCTGCATAAGTCATAGGGATTGGGTCGAAATGTACAAACTTCCTCCCACGATAGTTTTTCCCTGACTTTCAAGTGAATCTTGATTCCCTTGTAAGTGTTGACTTAGGGTACCCGAGCTATGTGAATTTGCAGCGGCGTAAGGGCGATGCACAAAAGAAGGATTAGTTGGGTTTGATGCCACATAATGGTTTTCTTCTTCCATTTTCTTATTCTCACTTGCGGTCAATTTTTGTGTGTTATTTAATTCGGTATAGCTGGAAGCAATCTTTCCGCTTTTCAATCCCATTTCTACTCTTTAACCTATGATGACGAGATCTGAAAATTTTGATGAAACGCTTCCTATCATTTTGTCATAAAACGGAGGTTGAAGAGTGTTTATGAACATAGTCGCCATTTATTTTTCAGATATGGGGGGTTCAACCTGGGAAGCTAACTCCCTCCATCGTTGGCCATATTCCTTGAATGTTTCATTGTCTCGTTTTGTCATATTTTGCAACTGCATTCTATCAGGAGCCATGTCGAGATTATATTTGTATTGTTTCAAAAAGGCATCCACCAAATCTTTCCAAGAGCCGATGTGAGCTCGTTCAAGGTGCATATACCAACTTAGGGAGGCTCATGTCAAACTATCCTGAAAGAAGTGGATTAGTAGTTTTTCGTCATGGGCGCAAAAACCCATTTTTCGACAATACATAATAAGATGGTTCTTGGGGGATGTTTTTCCCTTGTATTTGTCAAATTCAGGCAATTTAAATTTATGTGGTATTATAACATCAGAAACGAGACATAGGTCTGAAGAATCAAATCCATAATTGTTTCCCCCTTCGATAACTCTCAAGCGTTCTTCCAAGGCTTGCCATTTTTCTTAGGATTGATTGTTCTCGAGCAGTCGAGGCTCATGATGTATGTTTAACATCACCAGCGTAGCTTCGGTAATTTTTCCTTGCAGTGAAGTGCCATGAAATCACGAAGTAAGGGGTGAAGGTTGCACTTGAGGGAATTCACCAATATTAGGTTGTGGATTTGTAGCCACGGCTAGTGGATTGTTGTTGGGGAGATGAGTGTCTATGGGTGGGTTATAGCCTGGTGGCAAACCATAAGATGGAAATTGTTGTGTCTTCCCTTCTTGATAATTAGTGTGAAGGTGCGGAGCAGCACCTGTTGGGTGAACTAGAGTGTTTTGTGACACCCCCTCGTCTACCAAAGGATTCCTATCATTTTTATTTCCAAGTGCTTGTATAATCTCCAAGATCTTGCTCATTTTCCCCTTGGGTTGGTTCACGTCTTCTCTTATTTATGTTTGCTCTAGCTCATCCATGATTTTTGACTGAGATCGTGTCCAATATCAGTGTCGTAGCACCAATTTTTTTGTTTGTTGTGTTATTTTTTCTATGAACAAATATGGCATGAGTATGCAACATGATGTATGAAAATGTAATTGTGCATGAATGTCAAAGACCTATTTATTGCTTGTTTGTGAATATCTTAACCAATAAAGAGATTTATGGGACCAAAAGTAGAGTCAAATTTAATTTATTGATAGTTAGAAAAATACAAGTTTTACCACAAAACAAAAGCTGAAACCTAATCACGGAATTTGAAAATTTAATGAGCAATCAATTTTTTCATTTGCTCGATTAAACTTTTACAATGTTCAATAAAAATGGAGATCTCTTGAGGGGTAGAGAGAGGATTAGACATCCCATCAGCGACTCTTAATAATGGTGGAATATCTCAGATAGCATAGTTGGTCAAATAAACTAGTTTGGAGAAACGGTTCATCCAAAACATCCCTTCTTGAACAAGTCTCTCGATAGTTTCTTTTTGTGTATACATCTCGTCTTCTTTTCTTGCAAGTTCAACTCAGTATGCTTCAATGATTTCTTCTTGACATTGCCTTTCTACCATGATCTTGTTTTCACATTCCGCTCTTACACTCTCTATTTGTTGCTTTAGATTTGCTTCTTGTCGACAGATGACTTCATGCTTTTCCCCAGATTTCTTTAGTAATTCTTTAAGCCTAAGACATTTAATCATTGCATCATCCCTTTCTTGAAGTCTAAGTCTTAACTCTTCATTCGCACCCCGCAAATATATTCGAGTTCTCTCCTTGCTTTCTTCTTCCTCTCTTGCCCTTCTCCAATTATTTTTGTAATTTTTCAATTTCTTGTCCTTTGAGAGCTAAGTCGGCCTCTAAATCTTCAGTAGTGAAAAAAGATTTTGTTGTTACTACTTCGGGAGTAATGATGGTACTATGAAAAGGCAACTTGACCTCTAATGCCCTCTTTTTCACCCAATTATGATATTCATCTCCTATACCACAACTTCTAGGCCCTAATTCTTGACCTCTTCTAACAACATCTCCCCAAGACTTACGTATTCTTCTCATCAAGCTAGCATCATAAACATCTCGTCCATGAATGACAAAAGATTTTGTTACATCCATTATTTGGAGGTTTTGTCATAGGATAACCCAATTGTCTCAATGCAACATAGGGACTATAATTTATACACCCTTTGGTTCCCATGAGGGGAACATCGAGAAAAACACTGCATCTACAAATCACTTCATTTATATCTTGATTCCGAGAGTACCATTGAATCATTCTTTCGTTGAGATTTTCAAGAATGTTGGCCCATTCCTTTTTGCTCTTAGTTCTTAATTGATGCATGTCTTGAAAAATATGTTTGACAAACCAAACATAGAGTATTGGCGAGCAACAATGGATTAGACCCCCCTCTTTCTCATGACGGAAGTCGAGCGTGCAGTAAATGTCAGCCAAACCTGCCAGTACTCGATTCTCCCCTCTATGCTTGTAAGTCAAAAAGACGTCTATCGCCATGAAATCCATAAAATCCTTAATAGTTGGAAATAAAACAATTCCATATATAATTAAGGCAAGCACATCCATGAAAGTGTCCCATTTTCCATCTCTTGCTAAGTTTACTACTTTCTTCTCAAGATATTTTATTGGAAATCCAATCAAATTATCTTTGTTGGTTCTATTGTCTTCTATTTCCTTTATAGGGATATCAAACGTTTCAGCAATTGTTTTCAGTGATGGGTAGTGTTCCATGTATTGGTAAGGTTTACTCCCCTACATCGGATATCCCATTATTCGTTCGAACTCCTCCAATGTTGGGGCCAACTGAAAGTCCTTAAAAGTGAAACACTTGAAAGGAGGATCATAGAATTGGGCCAACGCTGTAAGGGCATCCACTTGTACATTAACTTCAAGTAAATCAAGAATTTTGCCGAATTTCCCCATAATGATTACACATTGTACTTTTTTCAACTTCCAAGCAAAATTCTTAATGTTGTTTACATCCGTTTAAAGAACTCTCAATGGTAAGGCCTTTCTTAATGGAATAATGTCTGAGCCACCATTTGATCCCATATTTCCTGCAGTTAAAGTTATTCACAACAAGCCTTAATTTTTATGGTTTTGAAAATGATGAGATAATGATTTTTCAAAAGTAACCATGATAAAGAATATTATGCAAAAAAATGATGATGATGAGAAAAAAAAAATCATTGGGTATACTAGCAGGTAGTGAACATGACATAGAGTAAGTTTTTCGTATGTACATGTTATTTATACCATTTTTTTCATGTGAATCTTTACTAAGGGTAGCTCTATAGTTCTAAATTGGTTCCTAGAGCACACAACTCAATTCTAAAATATTAAACAATTTAATAGGTAAACTATTAAAATGGAAATATTATAGAAAAGGTCAACTCTAGGTGAGACTTTCATGACAACCAAACAAGATGTACATCCAGAAGATTATCATTACACAGTCTTGAACTTATCTTAGGTTGCACTCAGCCCGGGTATAGAGCCCACTCATATGTGTGTGAATCGTGTTAGGGTGTATAGAAAAATACGTAAAATAAAAAAAAATCATCACAATAAAAATAAATTGACAAAACACATATAATTATACTAATAATATAACAAAATAAAAAATAAAATAAAACAATAGGGGTAATATAAATAAAATAATAAATAATAAATAATAAAATAACTATATATAATTAATTAGATTGAGCCTGACTCTCAAAAGTCCCCAGCGGAGTCGCCAGCTATCGCGTCCAGTTTGTCCGCGAAAAAGGAGTCGCCATCAATTTTATTTTTATTAAAGGAAAAATTAGATAAAACCTAAAATAATATTTTTGAACCAAAAATTTGGATTGGGGAGTCGATTACGAGTAGGGAAGTATTATCACCCTACAACGTCCGTTAAAACGGTTACCCTATAATTAATTATATAGAAACTATTTATTTATTTGTTTATTTATTTATTTATACCCCAAAAAGAATAATAAAAAAAAATTAAATTATTTACATTAATGAAAGAAGAAAAAAAAATATTTTTATTAATTTGGTTTGACAAGGGGAAGACCTTGCTCCTACGTATCTCCAGGGGCAATAGGGAAATCAAAACACACGTAGTTCTTGGATAGAAAAATATTTATGTGTTGACCGATTTTATTATTATTTTTTATTTATATACGTATCAAAAAAAATGTAATAATAATAATAATAACAATAATAATAAATAAAAAAATAATATTTGTCAATTTTAAAGTAAAGAAAAAAAATTAATTTTCTTTAAAAAAACATAACGTGGCGGTATGTGAACGAGACAGATGGACACGACGGTGAAATAATCGGTTAAATGATTTGCTCATACGTTGTCGGATCTGTCGTGACACAAAGGTCATTAAACGATTGAAAGTGAATAATATGGAGCAACGAGCGAGGATGAATTTCATCCGGCGACAACAACCATTAATTTTAATCTTAAGGGTAAAAGCATTTATCTGTTATAACTTTTTATTTTATTTGATAAACACATATTATGAATTTTCTATTACATTACAATATGATGAAATTTATTTTCTTGATCTATAGACATCAATTAGTTATAATTTTTTATATTATTTTATGTTGTAAAGAAAACAATTTTAGGATTAAACGATTTAAAAAATAAAATGAAAGCTTAAAATATGAGTTTATTTTTTATAAACAGAAAAAAAATAGAAAGAGAAAAATATATATATATATATATATATATATATATTTTAA
>JBBPBR010000003.1:21710415-21732729 GCA_037974775.1 Cicer pinnatifidum | reverse complement strand
TTAATTTTGATTTTTATTATCACTAAAACATTTTTTTTTATTATCACTAAAACATTTTTTATTTACGAAAAGACATATTTTTTTAATTATAAAAAACTTTTCTTGTAAATCACAATAGCCAACAGTTTTATATTTTGTTGGGATAACCTATTAAGCTTTATAATTTATACAACAGTTCATAATTGTTCTTGTAAAGTATAATTTCATGGTTTTTGTAGTTATTTCTTTTGACTAAAATTGTGAACTGTTCTCGTTTTTTTAAATTATTATATTAAAATACAAAAAGCACAAAACTATTTCCGTATATATACAAGCCAAATAAGATTGTGTAAAATAATATCTACAATTCTAATTCAAACACTCAATTATGAGATCAATGTCAAATGGGACAATCAACGCATATCAACTATCACTCATAAATAATAAAATCACAAAAGAAAGGTAATTAACTTTCATTAAATTCAAAGTTATATATATATATATCTTGCAAAACAAAATATTGAACATCCCTTTTAGATTTTAAAGGGTGGTATGTCAAAGTGACACCATACATCAACAACAATATTAATATTAACTAATTAGTGACTAATTTGTAAGCACTATTTGTTAGAACACATCATGAAGATCACCATTTAAGCAGAGTCTCTTTGTGCCTATAGTGATCGGGAATACCAGAAAAGAATGGAACTCCAGTTGCCTCAATCCAATCACCACCATGGAAGAACTTGGATGGTGCAAACCAATGTGCAGCCTTTGCATTGATGTTCCAAATACCTGCCCAATTTACACGTTTTGTTTTGTCTGAACCAGGGCCAAAGTTATGGTACTCAGCATAGAAGCAAGTGTCCATGCCAGAAGGTCCATCAATTGTTTGCCATGGCAAATAACCATCAGGATGAATCAAATCATCAATGAAAGCGTCCATTATAATTGTCCTAGAAAAGTTCTTCCATGGACGGGCGAGGTATGCCTTGTTGTCAAACCTCACTGGGTAGAACTCAGGATCAGATACAATGGAACCTCCTTGTATCACTATTGCTGATGGTTGGAATCTTTCCTTCCTTCCTTGTGCAGTCACAATGCATTGTTGGTTTGACATTGGCTTTCTCACAACAAATTTGCAGTTTTGAAAAACTGCTAATGCATTACCAAAGACAAAGTCAATGGTACCTGAAATTGTACAATCACGGTAAAATTGACGCATGGTATGTACATAAAGTGTGTCTTGATATCCATCCATTGAACAATTGAAGAATATTGTCTTATCTCCTTGTACCCTTAGTGCCACTGCTTGATGTTTATGTGGGCCTGCTGAGTTCTCAAATCCCATGTTAATGGCCACAAAGTGATCTCCTTGAATAGCTGCAACCATATTCATAAACTAATCATTACTTTATAATTCATATATCAAAATCTCTATAAAGTACTATTTTTTTTTTATTACCATATAGGAATTAATTAACTTAATATCATCAACATTAAAAATTGGAAGGAAATTAAAAGACAAGAAAGTTAGTAAACATATGAATGAAAATAGACATACCAACAGAGGCAGTTCTATAGGTGTTAATGCCATCAATAAAGTTTTTGTTGCCAGTGATTATTGTCTTCTTCCCACCATCACCAACAAACACAACGTGCGTCATATGTTTGGTAACTTCAACATACTCTGAGTAAACACCTTCCTTAATGTATATCACAAATGGTTTTTTGCTTTTCTCAGGAACCTGCGTCAATGCCTCGTTGATGCTCTTAAAATCACCACTGCCGTCTAAGGCGACAGTAACATTAGGCTTGCGTTTGAATAAATTTGTCTTAGCATTGTGGAGATTGTGATGATCTACCCAATAAGGAGTGTCAGAATCATGAAGAAGGCGACGTCTAAGAATTTGTGTGGCATTCCAATCAGAGATCGTGTCAGCAAAATCTGAAATAATGGCAAGAGCATTGCTACTCATGTGCATGCTTGATGTTAATAACTCTTTCATCTTTGTACCAGCTTCACTAGTACTGTTTTCAAATCCATCCAAACATGTATCCATGTATGTAACAGCACCGTTAAGCCAAACCTTCAGATTCATGAGGATTTTGTCAATATCTTGTAGATCAAATTCACCAATTCCATCAAGTGACCTTGTGAATTCTCCGATTGAAAGATCCATAAGTTGTTTGCATGTATCAAGTGCATCCTTTGATCTAGGATCTTTCTCAACCTCTTGCATGAGATCTGTTTCCTTAATTTTATCACCAATTCTCTTCATGGTAACATTAAATGCTATTTTAATAAGTTCCTTTGGATCAGTGACATTGTCAGCCTCAGCCTCTGCTATGAGGGTTTCCTCACATTCCTTCTTGTAATCAGTTGGATGACAAATTGTTTGAACTGCTTTCATAGTGGAAGTAATGTGGTTCTTTCTGGTGTCTTCTATATCATCATCATAACCATTTTGATCACGATATGTGCCAATGGTGACAGCAACAACCATAGCCACCAATAACAAGGTAGATACGCCAATTATGGCGATTCTCCTACCTTTATTTGTATCAGTTGTTGCCATAATAATTAGTCAATTAAAGTATTCCTATTTTGCAAGTATATTATAAAATTATTTGAAATTAATGAACAACAATTAAAATTGAAGTGGAAAATGGTAACAAGATTGTAAAAACAATTGGAATCCTTCTTCAAAGTCAAGTTTGAAGAAGGCGTTGACTTTTTTTGGTTTTGTTTACATTGATATAAATAATGTGTTAATTAGTTTGAAGAGTTTATAGTTATTTATACATAAATAAAGGAAGGTGCTTACACAAATTAGAAGTTGGTTCCGTCAAATGAGGTGAGGTTTAGCTAAAAAGGTGAGGTAGCTATGTTTCCTAAAACAAACACAAAACACGGAGACAACACAATATATTTGATTTAGTATAACCTTTTATTTGTTTGTTGCCTAAAATAACTTTATATTTTTGTTTTTAGTATTCTTAAGTCTATTTTTAATAAATACTAAATTATATCTGATCGATCACCATGATACTATTTTAGTGTATAATTCTATCCATACGTTCTTTTTTAACTATTATTTTAACTTATTTACACATGTCAAAATTAATATATATTTATTTTTTATAAAGTTATTTCTAGTTTTCCTATTATACTCTTGATCATTTATCATCTCAATTCACAAATTTATCTCTCTAATAAATTGTTAGAGAAAACTTGGACAACACAATAACTAATATAATCTTAAATTTTGAAAATGACAATCAATTAGAAACTGTAAATTTTAAAAAAATGACAAAGACGATTTTTTTTAAGAGTTTTTCAATATTTTTTCGATTTTAAAAATAAATTTTTCAAGACCTGAGTTTAAATATTTAGATTAATAATTATTATAATATGTATAAATAAATATTTAGATTGTATATTTGTAATATATACCACTATATTTTATTATATATATATATATATATTAAATTTGCAAAATTAAACATAAAAAAAATTTGAAAGAGAAAATAATTAGGTGGTGGTAGTGCATAATAACTTTCAATGAAAATAATGATAAATAAATGTTTCGTAGAAAATGTATTTAAAATTAAATTGTTTAAGAACTGTGATTTTTATATTCATAAAGAATAAAAAATGCTATAGTGAAAGTCATCCTCAAAATGCTGGTCAAAATTATAGTTAAATATGCTGATAAGATTAAAATGTTTGGTATTATTTTACAAGTTAACATATTTTTCAAGAAAGAGAATCAATTCATATTCTCATCATAGTATTTATTAGAATTTTGCATAAAACAATTTGTAGGTGTTTGATAACGCGGTGAACTCACCGCCACCACAAGTTTGGGTGCCTTTACCGTGAAAACGGAGAAGCTTTGAGAAAAATGTATGGCTACATTTTGATTGCCGCTATAACAAATATTCAATTAATAAAGTTGAAAATTTAAAATGAATTTTATAAAAAAGACCAAAAAAAATATCGATAGTATCTTTGTAATTTTTATTTCAAAATATTATTTTGTGACACCTATTTAAAAGTTTTATAATTTTCTTTGTATTTTTTATATAAAAATATTATTTTGTGACACCTCTATTTAAAAGTTGAGCCAATGCTCCCTGTGCTCATAAATTGGCACCCATAGAGAAATTGTAATCTCTTTATCCCTTAATGTGATATAATATAAGATCCTAAGTGTCTATTAGCATAACAATTGTCTTTTTCTTTTTTAATTTTGTAGTTTTTAAGGGAATGTATCATCCTAACTCAGAATTTGGTTGATATATGTAAATAGAATCTAATATAAAATTGTTTTATCAAAGATTTAAATTAAAATTCTCTTAAATAATTTGTCTTTAATTGAAATTCATTAATAACTTAAGTTTAATCACTTAATTGGTTTAGTAGAGCAACTGTTTTGTTAGAGATTACCTGATAATAGGATGTTTATAAATGCCAAACTAACTAGAGAGCAAGGGAAGCTCACCTTTGGGCTCACTTAGAGAGACCTGGGCCTTAGGAGGCCCATAATCAATCCAATGGGTATATTTTAAAAGTCCTCAATTAGGATATTTTAATTGACTAAAAAATACATCTGAATTTGGCCAATATAAATAACATTGAGATTTTATACCATAATAAAACATTGATCTAAAAGATGTTTTTGAAAACTTGGCTTAATTGTTATTTTTATAATAAAAATAATTGAATAATGCAATATAAAATAGTTATTATTTTAGAGATATATTTTTCAATTTACAAAATTCAAAATAAATATAAGTATAATATTGTATATTCAAATTTGTACCATGACATAACAAACTTTTAAATATAAACTAAAATATAATAAAATAATTAATGTATATAATTTAAAATTTAAATTATATATATAATTTTTTATTATACTTTTATTTATATTTGATATCAATGTAAGAGTATCTAGTACTACTTTAGAATGTAATATAAATAAAAATGATATTAAAAAAATTAATATACATTTAAATATTATTTTTATTTATAATCCCTTCCAAAAATAATTTACTTATTTGTAAAAAATAAAATTATCTTAAAATAAATTACTTTTTTTAATTTTTAATATATTTTTCTTTTCAATTATATCTATGTAATAGATTCTACTATACATGTATAAAATTGATAGTGTACTCATGCCTAACAAAAATAATTTTATACATTTTTCTTAAGTAGTATATTTTAATTATTTTGCAAAGGTGGTAGAATAATTAATTATTTTGCGAAGGAGATAGTATAACCTTAAATATTTTTTCCTTTTTACACGAGACAATATTGAGTGTATATATGTCTAGATTCAGAAATTAAATACCTATATTGGAGTATTCATTCCTTCATTCTCCTTCATTGTACGTATTGTTAAAGAAAAATATCAAAAGTCAATAGAAATGAAGATTGCAAGTAAATGAAATGAAAACTCTGACATTATTGTGATAAAGCCACACTCTGCGGTCCACGTCATCATCTTCAACCTCTTTCCCACAAAAACTCTCTGTCTCGGCGAGATCTTCCTCTCTGGATTTTTTGTTGAAGATGCGACGCTCTGCAAACAAGAAAACGGGTCAATCCAATTCCAATCCTTCCGTCAATTCCTCTGCCGCGGATCTCTTCCGCTCCGGTACTCCTTCATTTCTTCCCTCTCTCTCCATTTTTCATATTTCAAATTCAGATTATTTTAAGCTCAGATTAAGGTTTTCTTTTTCTTTCAATTATCATGCTCGTGTTAAATTTGATTTTTCTTTTTTGGGGGTTCAACCCTACTTATTGATTGATATATATTATTTTTTCAAAGCTTTCTGTAAAAAGTTTATAATTTTAAAGTTTATTTAATTTCTGTTAGAGATTGGGATTGACACCTGACACTAATAATTTGACAAAATAAATTAATTGAATGTAATCAAGATGTCGGTGTATGTTTGGCACCCATACATATCGGACACCGAGACACGCCTTCCAGCAAAGGTGTAGGTGCCACTGAGGTAATTAGTAATCCTTAATGCAAGAAATCAAATCAAGAATTTATAGTTTAATTAATCAACAATTTTATTTAATCAAGAAAAAAAGTGGCTGATTGATGATCAAAAGGAATAGTTATGAATATTGAAAATGGAAAATGTAAGTATCTGAACTAGCACCAGCTGCATATGTCTGGCAATTTTACGCCTCTTTTTTTGACTGTCTATTGTGGTATCTTGTTTTTGCTATTTGATGTTCTAATTGTATGAACACGCGATATTTCAGCTTCAAGTAAAGCAAGCTCAAAGGAATTGGAACGGATCGATAGTCTATTTTATGCATATGCCAATGGATCTTCCGGGTCGATTGAGTAAGTATGCTTCATTAGAGTGTTCCTTTATGTAATTCTAATTACATAGATCAAATAATATTATGCCATTGACTTTTTCTCAATTCATTTTCAAATCTTGGACATTGATATATGGGGATTAATAGCATTCAATTAGTGATTACTTACTGCTGTAAATGAACTGGTATACCTCGGCCTGTCTCTACGGCAATGCTCGACTCTCATCTTCTTTGCTACTTAATCTTCATCTTTTTCTTGTCCATGCCATGGATGGTGGTTTCTTCAGTTAGATGAGGACATTTAAGAACTATTTTGATATTTATTTTGTTTTGCAACTTCATATTGAGGGAATTGCATGCTGATTAACATGACTTCATTCAACACCTCTTAGGAAATGTTTGGTTGAAATTCGAATTTTTTAAATAGGTTTTGAATATTTGGTTGATATCTAGGATTGAAATTGTGTTAGTTGGCATGTGTATGCGTGAGTAGAAACTTGGCGTTGGTCCAATGTTGGTCTTTGAAGAGGGAGAACTTAAGGTTGTGAAGACGATAGTGTCATCATCATGTAATAATATGTCAATGTTTTGTGTGATAATATTAGCTCATGCTATTTGGTTAGACTTGATAAGACATTAATCGTGCTTGTAAATAAATAGAAAACAAAAGAAAGTAAAATATCATATCAAGGAGAATTACTGTGTTTATAATGCTACAAAGTAGTGATACTTGGTGTATAAGCGAAAATTTGTTTTGTTATACAAACATACTAAGTAGATATGTTTACATTTTTAAAGTAGGTTCACTATAATTTTAAATTTTGTTACAGCCCAGAAGGAATTGAAGCACTTTGTGCTGATATGGAGGTGGACCATACTGATTTGAGGATTCTGATGCTTGCGTGGTAAGCAACAGTTGTTCACTTATTGTCCTTTAATACTATATTCTTATAGTATACCTTTATCTTAAGTCTATGTTAGGAGTTAATGAAGGCTAAATGTAACAGGAAAATGAAAGCTGAGGAGCAAGGATATTTTACCTTGGTATGTATATTATCATGTCCATTGTTCTGAACATTTCTCTCAGAATTATTTCAATTTTCAAAATTTGGAACTTAAGTACAGTTCCATAGATCCTACACTTTCTGTTCTCCAACCAAAGTGCATACACATATAATAGTTATCTCTCACCATATGGTGAAGGTCATAGAATACTTTAAAGGCACAAATACTTGAAAATACTTAAGTCTTGTTTATGTTTGGTACACAAGCATGTAGTTTTGATACCATATTTCCTTCCCCGTCCTTATACTGAAATACTCTTTTATCACCTATATATTTTATAGGATGAATGGAGAAGAGGCTTAAAAGCACTAAGGGCTGATACAGTAAGTAAATTGAAGAAAGCACTTCCGGACCTAGAAAAGGAGGTATGATTATTTATGCGATACTTTTTCAGATGGAAATTGTTGTTATGAATGGGGAAATATAATAATACTTGCTAACTTCATTTTTTTTTAATTTGACATCTAATGTGAAGGTCAGGAGGCCATCAAATTTTGCAGATTTCTATTCTTATGCTTTCCAATATTGTCTAACGGGTAAAAATTGATGTGATTTTGTGTAAATTGATTTTAACATATAACTTTTCCTTTTCTCATTCATTATATGTTGTATATCTAATTTTTTTCAATTTTACCAGAGGAGAAACAGAAAAGCATTGATATAGAGAGCATTTGTGAGTTACTTACTCTTGTTTTGAGTTCAACATTTCCAGCCCAAGTCAGCTTATTTGTGGAATATTTGAAGGTAAATAATGTGTATCACACTATTGTTTTAGTTCATACCGATGATTCTTACATGTTTTTTATTATTATTTATGGTAGAATCAAAATGATTACAAGGTCGTAAATATGGATCAGTGGATGGGATTTTTCCGGTTTTGCAACGAGGTAGGCCTCTTTTTCTGCTACTTATAGATTGCTTTTATGATAATAAATTCTCAAAAGGGTGATATTGCTTAATCCTTTAATATCCGTAGTGTTCTCAAAAGGGTACCATTTGCTTTTCACAGAAGCAATTAGATGAATACACATTTGTTGTATTCTTAACTTCTTTCTTTGGATTTATAATTTTTTACAGATAAGTTTTCCGTCGCTTGATAACTATGATCCCGAACTTGCGTGGCCCTTAATTCTGGATAATTTCGTTGAATGGTTGCGAGAAAAACAAAAATAATCTGATATCTTTCAGCCGTCTGATTCTCTGTAGTGTGCAATCACAGGTATGTGGGTTCACTAAATATATTAATAATTTATTGATGGATTTAATTCATATGTATTGACAACGTAAAGATTTTCTACATTCATTCAATCCCAATCCTTAAATTACTACAAATATTTGACTTCAATCCTATCTACTTTTAAAGGCATACAAAAGCGATTTTGCATTTGGTTTACTGCGTAAAAAGTTTTTTAGTGACAAATGTTATCAAAATTAATCTCTTTATTTATTACTTTTGCAGTTTTTCAAATATGTATACTCTAACTTTAACTTATACCAGTTTGTTGGCAGCACTCCTTTGAGCAAGAGAAGCTGTCGGATTACCAAATCAGATGGGTGCCTTGTGGCAAGTTATATTGTTCTTCTGTTGGCCTAGTTTCTTAATGGGCATTCGAAAATATAAACTATTGTTCTATTAAAAAAATTGTTTAATGTTATAGATGCAGTTGAGGTTAGATACAAGCTTGTACTATGTAATCATTACCAATACCAACATCATAATATATTCAATTCATAGCATTCACCTAAATAGTTTTTATGCAGTTATGCTTCTAGTAGTTGGAGAAGTAAATGGGAGGAAAATTGAACTAAATTGGGACCAGTCTTAGAGCATTCCATTTGCAACTTTAAATGTAATTTTGTAATGAAAAGTGAGCTGACATTATATTTGGGTTCTCTTGAAAATTAATTCTACAAATTTAATTTGTTCCAAATCTATAAAAGTAACATCATGAGTACTTTTGAATTGGTCATCTCACCTTTAGGAGTATAAAAAAACTTTCGACCCATTTTGCCACTATCTGCAAAATAATAAAGATGCAAATGAGCTTTAGTTCCTTTTTTGCAACTGCTTTGATTAATATATCATGATGGGACTATAAGGGGTAGAAATTGTTCAATTTTTTTGTCACTTTAATCAGATGAAAGTTCATAGGATTATTTCCATAAACATTACTTATTTTCTTGATCTAAGCTATGAAATTGCTAGTTTACAAAACTAAAAAGACTGTGCCTTTGAAGCTTGTGAAATTGAACTCAAAGTTAGATAGACATTTTAAAGAAGCTTTGTATAATGTGCACAAGTAAAATAATCTTATATCATATACAAATTTATTTTTCTTCATTTGATCAATAAGTCTCATTATATTTCATTTGATCAATAAGTCTCATTATATGTCATTTGATCTAATGGTTAGATTTATTAATCTAATAGTAAAAACAAACTTATACATGATCCAATATTTACCTTACTCGTGCACCACAAATTGGCTTTTTAAACAAGATTTTAAGTTTCAGTTTTATCAATGGAACATAAAACATCATAGGACAGATATTAGTTAGTTATTTGACAGATATTAGTTATCTACAAAACCTATGAATACTTTACAAATATAAAATGATTAAAAAAGAAAGAAAAAAAAAATCCTAGGTAACATAGATTTTTACTTGCTTCATTTGTACAATTATTGCCAGTCAAAAGTTGTTGTTCTAACATCAAGCTTTGTTGACCCCAATAGAGCTCAAGGAAGAAAAAGTACAAACTCCAAATAGTAAAAGTCACTACCCTTAAAAGAAAGGACTCAGACAGAAAATGACAGGACCGATTTTCTTTAGTCCATGTATTTCCCTCACATTGTCACTCTCAATGCTTTTGAAATAGCAATGTGATATTTTATGTATCTATGCATGTGTGCAACAGAATTGAACATAAGATGAAACAGGGTGATTGTCAATAAATGATAATCATTTATGACTTAGACAGAATAACAAAACATAATGTCTGTTCGTAAAGAGACTCATTTACCATCATAGCATGTGTTTAGGCCATCTTCATTTTGAACACGATTTAAGCATTATTTATTGTTGACCGATTGTAGTAGAGTGAGAAAAGTCCCACTTTAAAACATAGCTCAAATAAAGTGAAACTTATGTTTAAGTCTATGAAAGTGTAGGGCACTGCCACTTTGATCCATGACTCAGTCAAAATTCAAATTATTTATTGAATCATTAAAATACTAGTCAGTTTAGCTCTTGACGTTATAACGGTAATGAACTGTTTCAACTCAATGACTTTTATGATAGTAAATTATATATTTAAAGAACTAGTTTGATGATTCAATAACTAGTTTGAGTTTTTGATTGAGTCGAAGATTAAAGTGACAATGTACTACACTTTCAAGGACTAAATGGTGGTTTACCCCACACATAAATCTTGATGTCAATAATATAATCGTATACTCTCCAATCTCCAAAATCTTATGTTGAAATTAATATGAATCATATTATTTGTATGTTTGGTTTCACAGTGGATTTGCAAAGTTATGATGGCACTATGCTTGTACTTCAAAATGTAAATTTTTCGAAAATACAATGGCTCAAGATAATTCTATAAATCTCACTATTAATAGAATTAAAAAAGGAGCACCAAACTATGTATAATATCTATACAAACTTTAGTCAATAATAAATAATGTGTTGAAAAATATTTTATTAATAACATTTAGCTTATTTACTTTGGTTACCAAAATGTAATTGTTCGATACCAATTTATTGGACTACTAGACTGACATACCAATAGAGGAAGGAACGACTGTTAAGACAAAATCTCAATTTAATGTTTTGATGAAAAACAAACAAAAGTTAATTAAGATTTCTAATTATGATTCTAAGTGTTGTGATCATTTATCATGTGCTTTTGAGTGTGATAAGTAAAGATAGGTACTAAAGCATTACAAGCAAAATCATATTAAAGAGAAAAGAAACAAACAGAACGAAGAACGTTATTGACAACAGTCTGAAAAACGAAGAACGTTCTCCACAATTTCATTACAACAAGAATGCTCGTATCATATTTTAATCAAAAGAAAACCCATGCGATTCACAAGTGCATTTCTAGCATTCTGCAAGGAATATACAAAGCTCACAACATGAATAAAATCACTCCAAAAAAATGAAGGACAAAAGGCATAACTCGTGATAAATCAAACAAGTTTATCCTCCCAATTGAAAAATGATCATTCTCCAGTTTCTTTATCATGAATCAAGAACCTTCTTGAATTGGATATCTAAATCATATCTTTGAGATGTCATTGCACATAATAAAAAGACCATGAATCACTGTCGAGAATGGTCAACAGAGAAGCTACAAATCAGTCTTCTTCAAAACAACAGAAAACGAAGAATGTTCAGTCAAGAACATTCTTGGTTTAAATCTTATTTTAGTCAAATTGACACATGACATCTGAACTCTTCCCAACGGTCATATGAGTTGTTATAAGCCTCCATGAAACCTATAAAAGGAACCTCAAGCTCAAGGAAAAATTAGAATTTCAAGTGCAAAGCAAATTTATCACTCACTTACATTCATACACTAGAAAGTCTCTCGTTATGTATATATTATTTTTAATATGGGATACAATTGAACAAATCTATGAGACGATTTTACATAAACAAAATGAATTTATTTAAACTTTCAATTTTGATAACATTGCATAATACGTTTCGTTATCAACAATATGAAGTCTTATTAAATTATCATCGATTTTGAAAACATGGCAATAAGGCATCTTTAGTGAATAATACGAATTCTTATTATATTTAAAGATGATCATATACTTCTAAATCTCTCTTTAGTGTTTGCATGTAATTTTTGTTGATGTCTCTATTTCTCTATCCCTAATTTGCCTGCCCCTTATAATGTTATGCCTATAACATGTTATGTACACGAGTTTTAGTGTTTGGACAAAAACTCAAGCACTTATATAATTGAATTTTATTACAATCTATAAATGATATGGATAGAGCCATGATTTGTTTTTACTATATATTTTATATGCACAATTTTATTATTCGCCTTGCACAATTTTCACAATTCTCCCTATTCTCTTTAATGGCCAATAAGGGTAATTGTTGGAACATGTTTTATATTTGAGAGGAATTGAAATTAAGAAGAAAAGAGAAGAAAAACATAAAGTTTAAAAAACGGAGATTGATTATCAATCTGGACAGTCTGGAGAATGACCTAGTTAAGCATCTCATATTGTTCTTGATTTTGAAGACTTTTATAAAAGCAGTTTTAGCTTATTCAGTTACAACAAACTTAACCAACTTCTAACCATATTCTAACTAACTTCTAACTATATTCTAATTAACTAATTACAAATCAATTTGAATTACATCTAACATGCTCCCGAATTCAAAGTGATTCAATTTGATGTTAATTCAAGTTTGATCCTCATCTCTTGGAACTTCACCCTCTTCAAGTTTTTTGTTAAAATGTCAGTCTTTTGATCATTTGTATTGCAGTGTTCCAGCCTTATCCTGCCCTTCATTACTTGATCCCTTAGGAAATGAAATCGTGTTTCTATGTGTTTGCTCCTTTCCATGGACACTTGGATGTCTTGCTAGGTTTATAGCTGATTTATTATCTATCTTCATCTTCAGTGCATTATTACTTCTCAGTCTCAGTTCTGCCATTAATTCTGCCAGCCACACAGCTTGGCATGCTCTCATGGATGCAGCCACATATTCAACTTCACAAGTAGACAATCCAACTATGTTTTGTTCCTAGAACACGATGAGATTGGTGACTCGTTTATCATGAAAACATAGCCAAAGGTGCTTTTTCTATCATCTTTATCTACACACCAATCTGCATCAGTGAATCCAATCAAATCAACTTCAATTTCAGCCTGCTTCTTACCATATTGCAGTCCCAGCTCACTTGTTTCCTTGATGTACCTCAAAATTCTTTTAGCTGCCAAATAGTGAGATGTTCTAGACTTTTCCATGTACCTACTAACCAACCCAACACTGTGAGCTATGTTTGGCCGTGTGTTGCACAAATATCTTAATGATCCTACCAGTTGCTTGAATGTTGTAGAGTCAACCAGCTCACCATTGCCTTCTTTTGATAAGACCAAGCCTGCTTCTGATGGAGTATCAGCCTCATTGCAGTATTGCATCTTAAATCTCCTTAGTACATCATTAGCATACTTCTTTTGATGCATAAAAGTTCCATTTTCTTTGGTTACAAACTCAATACCAAGGAAACATGATAGCATGTCTAGATCAGTCATCTCAAATTCCTTCGCCATTCTGATTTTGAATTCATGAATCTCTACTTCATTGCTGCCAATCAGTAGTAAATCATCTACATATAGACATATCAGCAGTGCAGGTGCTGCTACTCTTTTCTTAACAAAAACTTCACGCTCATTGACACATTTTTCAAATTGCTGCTCTAGGAGGGATTTGGCAATCCTCTTGTTCCAAGCTCTAGGAGCTTGCTTCCGGCCACACAGTGCTTTCTTCATCTTATATACATTGTCTTCCTTGCCTCTTACTTCACTCCTGGTGGCTGCTTCACATACACTTCTTCCTCCAATGATCCATTAAGGAAGATTGATTTAACATCCAACTGATGCATAAACCAACCTTTCTAGCTAGCAATTGAGACTACCATCCTTATTGTTTCAATTCTAGCTACTGGGGCAAATACCTTATCATAGTCCAGCCCATGTTTTTTCAAAAATCCCTTGACTATAAGTCCGGCCTTATGCCTAGCAATCTGCCTATCAGGTTTCAATTTCAGTTTATAGACTCATTTCACATCAATTGATCTCTTGTTCACTTACAAATTCATCAGCTCCCATGTCGTGTTCTTCTCTATGGTTTTGAGCTCCTCATCCATTGATGTTCTCCATCTAGGATCACTCAAGGCTTCTTCATCACTTACTGGTTTTGATTTAGCCAACAAAGAAAAATGTGTTAATTCTCCATATGCATTGATGGCTGAGTCAGATGTCACTTCATATGGAATATGACTGTAGGTTATCTAGCTCTTTCAAACCTTCTCATAGGCTCAAAAACTTGCTAACTTGTTGTTCCTACAGGTGGCCTTCATCAAGTCCCACTGCTTCTGCACTGCTGGTTGGACTAATGGAACTAGCTAGTATGTTTGGGCTGCTCGAGTTGGCTTCATTCATTTTCCAGTCCCTCCCTTTTGATACATCCATTAGTATGCCCCTGCTTATCACCAACTTGTTCTTGTCTAGATCATATAGCCTGTAAGCTCTAGTGGCATCATATCCCAACAACACCATTTGTTTTGCTCTATCATCAAGTTTTTTCTTGTTTTGAACTAGCACATGCTTGAAGGATAATGAGCCAAACACCCTAAGATGATTCATAGTTGGCTTTCTTCCAGTCCAAACTTCTTTAGGTGTCCTTGTGCCCAATCTCTTGGTTGGATACATATTCAAAATATACACTGCAGTTGATACTGCTTCCCCCAGAATCTATGATGCATTTTCTTCCCTTTCAACATACTCCTAACCATGTTCATTATAGTTATGTTTCTCCTTTCAGCCGTGCCATTATGATGGGGAGTATATGATGCAGTTACTTCATGCAATATCCCTTCTTTTCCACAAAAAACATGGAATTCATGAGAATTATATTCTCCTCCGCCATCTGTCTTGATGATTTTCATACTAAAGCCACTTTGTTTTTCAGCCATTATCTTGAATTTTTTAAGTATTTCAAGCACTTCATTCTTTCTCTTGATTAAATATACCCAAATTTTCCTTGTAAAATCATCAATGAATGATACAAAGTAATGATTACCTCTTATTAATACTTCTTCAAAAGGACCACAAACATTAGAATAGATTATCTCCATCATTCTTGAAGATCGAGTTGGCACTTCAACCTTGAATGATTTTCTGTGTTGTTCGGCCTGACAACATTCTTCACACAGCTCCTTTGGCATTTTCATTTTGGAATTCCTTGCACCATTTTCTTGTGATGCAACATTTGAAGGCTTCTGAAATTTAAATGTCCAAACCTTCTGATGCCACAATCAATCTTCATTCATGACTTCAACAGCTAGACACTTGCTCTCATTGATTCGAATATCAATCTTGAAGGTTCTATTTTTAGATAGTGGTGACTTCAAGATTAGTTTTCTTGAACTATCAAACAATCTCATTTCACTCTGCTCCATCTTTATAGAATACCCTTTTTCAAGCAGCTGTCCAAGGCTTAGCAGATTGTTCTTCATGTTTGGCACATACAACACATCATATATGAATGATTGTTTATCATATCTCCTTTGAATCAACCATTTTCCTATATTCTTTCTACTATTATTGAACTGTTATACGCAAATTTGATCTCCCTTTTCACCTTCTCATTAATGCTTACAAATCAATCTTTATGGCCAATCATATGATTTGAACAACCTGTGTCAAGGTACCACTACTCTGGGCAATCATCATCTGATTTTGTTGTAGCCATTAATAACACCTCATCTGAGTTTGTATCAACAACTGTCACTTGTGCTTCATCATCCTTTCTTTGAAACTTCTTGGATCTGCATTCATTTGCAAAATGCCCCTATTTTTTACAATTGTAGCATTAGATTCCTTTCTTGTTGAATTTTTTCTTGTCACTCGAATTCTTGTTGTTGTTATCACTTTGGTTGGTTTTCTTGCTAACTTGGACCTGCAGAGCTTGTACTTGAGATGTTGAGATTGATGCACACCTTTCTCTTACTCTCAGTTCAAGAGCTTCAAGAGAGCTTTGCAAATTCTCCACCTTCATCTTATTAAGATCATTTGATTCTTCAATTGCCACCACTATGTGATCGTACCTTTGTATTAATGTTCTAAGGATCTTTTCAATAATCATCACTTCAATAAATGATTCACCATTTGTACTCATCTGATTAACAACAACCTGCACATGATTGAAGTAATATGCCACAGCTTCATCTTCTTCCATCTGCAATAATTCGTATTGCCTTCTTAGCATTTGGAGCTTCACTTTCTTGGCCTTTTCCCAACCTGTATAGTACTTGACCAAGATCTCCCATGCCTCCTTTGATGTAGATGCGTTCGAGATCCTCTCAAAGTTGTTTGAATCCACACTATGTTGGATGTAAAATAATGTCTTGCAATCTCTTTTCTTGCAATCTTTGAAAGTTGTTTGTTGTCTTTCTTTAAGATTCGCTGCAAGTTGTTCATAGTCATCTTGAACAATCTCAAACACTTCTTGAGCTCCCAACAACGATCTCATTGATGCAGACCACCTATCCTAGTTCTTCCCATCCATAATTGGCAAATTCGATGGAAATCCTCCTCCATTCATGTCTTCTTTCACTCACACTTGTGTTTCCCAATTTTGATTTCCCCTCACACTTGTCCTCGTGTTTTCCAAGGTTTAGGATCTAAGCTCTTGATATCAATTGTTGGAACATATTTTATATTTGAGAGGAATTGAAATTGAGAAGAAAAACATAAAGTTCAGAAAACGGAGATTGATTATCAATTTGGATAGTCTAGATAATGATCTGGTTAAACATCTCAGATTGTTCTTGGTTTTGAAGGCTTTTATAGAAGCAATTTTAGTTGATTCAGTTACAACAAACTTAACCAACTTCTAACCATACTCTAACTAACTTCTAACTATATTATAACTAACTAATTACAAAACAATTTGAATTACATTTAACTGTAAGATCTCTTTAAATAAATATAATGTGTCAAACCTAGAGGTAACACATAGTTTGACTAGACTAAGGGGAGAGGTTTGAGTTAGGGAATAATTTTCTAATGTGTACTTTTCATTTGAGAGAGTAAATTGTAATTTCTCATCTCATCATTGAAATTCATTTCATCAAATTTTGGTGTTTTCTCTTTTTGATTGAATGATAACAGATCACATTTTATTCTTTCATATAAAATTTACGTATGAGATAATTATTCCTACAATTCTTAATGGTATATCTTCCGCATAAACATGTCTTTTTTTTTTGGCTTAACAATATTTTAATATTCAATTGCAAAATGAACTTTGATAAAATAAATAAATAATTAAGAAATTTACAATTTTTTAAACTCAATTAGCAATTGTTAAGGTGGAACTTGGATGTCTGATAGCCGTTGAATGATGCAATGACTGGGGAATGTTTGATTTAGAGAAACAAAATTTCTCTATCTAAATTTAACTGTCTCAACTGCCATTGCATGTATGACGGTAGTAGGAAATTTAACTAGTTGAGTTATTACTTTACAATTCTTTAAAATTAATCAATTTCTGATATAAAAATTAGTATTTAATTTATATATCCAGATGATATAAAAAAATTTACACATGCATTCAATTAAATCCCACTATAATACTACGTTTTTAGGTTACTTTCTAGCATATCCTTACAAATATTTACTTCGTGTAATCTCATTAAATGCATCATGTATGTGTAACAAAAACTTTACATCGTCAAAGGATAAAATTAATCTCTAAAAATTAAAATCATTCACTTGACTCTAAATTATTTTCTCTATATTAATATTTAAAATATTATCAATCTTTTTTTACTGACAAAATTATCAATATATTAAATTAAATATTAAATTTATTAGAATTTAATAAATATGTATTGACAATGTTCATCTAATAACATAGAGTTTAATTTTTATACTCGGATAGTCTAAAACACACAATCACCGAATCATGATCAATCATGTTAGTGACTTTAAAAATAGTTATGGTAAAAGTTAAACATTATTAACGATTAAACGATTGTGATTGATTGATAGTGTAAAAAAATCTTTATACTGAGATTATATATAATTTAAATTAAATTACATAATAATCATAGGATATAATGAACATTCACTTTACATGATAGAATAAAATAAATAATTATTATTAGATGTTAGTGTTGGGATGATAACACAACTCATACCTAGGGGTACCCACTTAAAGGGACATTGATCTATATATCCCTTTTTTAAAATTTTAATATTAGATTACCCCACTTTAAAAAAATAAAATCAAAATGTCCTACTTTTTAGCTTCAGTTGCTCATCGCAACCTGGGGACATGACTTGTTGAAGCAAAAAAATTTCTGCCTTACTTGAAGGTTGCATCATGGGGATGCGACCTCCTACTAGATTTTATTTATTTTTTGCTTGTTGAATTTTGTTATTAGGTATATTTATTTATTATTATCAAATATTTTAAAAGTAATTATAACATTAAAAATACAAAATATTTTTATAAATAATAAAAATAATTAATTTAATAATATTATATAATTTTTAATAATTATAATAATAAAAAGAATAATAATAATAATTAAAATAATAATAATAAAAATAAAAATCTATTAATAAAATAAAATAAAAATACATTAAAAAAAAAAGAAAAAAATACATTAAAATAAAATTACATTAAATCAAAAGAAAAAAATACATCAATTTTGAGTAGATGTGCTAGCAGCGTTTGGACAATTGTTCTTCTTCGGATGTGTTTTTCCCCCAACATTGGAGCCTTATACCTGATGTGTACAAAGTGAAAACAGTACTAAAAATATACAGTGAAGCGTTCCAACCGATACCAAACGAATGATATTGGCCACAATCCACTAATACGGAGAGTCAAGAATGGTCGCCCAAAGACCAAACGCATTAGAACAGAAATTGACACTAAGATAGAGTCCCAAGAAAGGGCGGATTATGTCGGGTATCTGGTCATACTAAGAAACATTGTTCAAACGCTGCTGACACATCTAGTCAAAATTGATGTATTTTTTTCTTTTGATTTAATGTAATTTTATTTTAATGTATTTTAATGTATTTTTATTTTATTTTATTAATAGAATTTTCTTTTTATTATTATTTTAATTATTATTATTATTCTTTTTATTATTATAATTATTAAAAATTATATAATATTATTAAATTAGTTATTTTTATTATTTATAAAAATATTTTGTATTTTTTAATGTTATAATTACTTTTAAAATATTTAATAATAATAAATAAATATACCTAATTACAAAATTCAACAAGCAAAAAAAAAAAAAATTAGTAGGAGGTCGCATCCCCAAGATGCGACCATCAAGTAAGGCATAAACTTTTTTGCTTCAGCAGGTCGCATCCCCAGGTTGTGATAAGCAACTAGGGCTAAAAAATAGAACATTTTGGTATTATTTTTTAAAAGTGGAACAATCTGATATTAAAATTTAAAGAAAGGAATATATGGATCAATGTCCCCCACTTAAACTCATTATTATTTAGACGTGGAAAACCCGGTTTGATTAAGTGCGGATGCGGATTTTTTTCAAAATTAAAAATTGGGATGGAAACGAGTTAGGGGTTGTTGATATCCACCTCGCTCCGCTAATAAGATTATTGTTATTTTTAAAATTTTATATACATTTAAATATTTAATATTTTTTAAATATTAAAAATTATAATATTTCTTTATAAAAAATATGATTTAATATTTTTTATTTTATTATTATATAATAATTATTTTATTATAATAAACGACTTTTAAATTTAGACGGAGATGCAAACTTAAATTTTATATTCAATAAAAAAAAATGAAGAATGTGAATTTTTCACAATTAATTGAGTAAAACTATAACGGTTGATTTCATTGTGTAAAATTACACTGTACGGTTATATATATATAATCAATAAAGAACTGTTCATAAAATAATAATAATCACTAAAGCACTTATTCCTGACAATAATTTCTCTCCTTTCCATCTCTTTGTCCTTTTGATGTGTAAATCGTATTATTAATTTTTTCTTTAATCCACCTTAGAGTTAGAGGTGGGCCATCTCTTGACAAAGAAAAAAAGCAGAGTGAATCCGGGATTCCTGCCTGTTTTTTATATCTTCATAAAGTCACTAAATAATGAATAATAACAATTTTCAATTTGAGTAAAAAAAAACAATTTTATATTGAAAATCCAATATGTTGCTTTTCTTTGTTTGTTAAATAGCAACTTGTGTAAAAAATTGTGCAAAAAAAAGAAAAAAAGAAAGAAAATAACATTTTTTTTCCTTCAAATTTTAGACATCAAGATGAAGAGGTTCCAATAATCAAAGGTGAAGGTGGAGGAAGAGCACGTCTTGTTCTACTTCTTCCTCTTCTCAATCCAGAGCTAGAAGCAGGTGAAGATGATGTTGAATTTGAAACAATAACTTTGTTTGGTTCACTTGTTAGTGTTTGTTTCTCTCCTTCACACTGTTTGTCATCTATTCTATGATGCCCAACTTTAGTTGAATTCAAAGTCACCGGTAGAACACAATTGCACATAAAACCTACAAAATAAAATATAATTTTTTCAATTAGGTCACAAATTAAATGAAATCTTAATTCAGGAAGCTTAGCAAAAAAAAATTCATGTAATAAACAAATTAAAAAGAAAACTATAAGTCTCAAAATTACACTTACGATCAATCATAATGACCAAATATTTTTAAATCAAAATTTTTCCCCAATTATTATATCTCTTTTAATTTTACTTCTAACCTATAGTAATTTTTAATCTTAAAAATGGTGATTTTTTAGTCTTAAAAGTTATATTTTTTCTTTAAATTTATAATCGAAATTTATTATTTTAGAGGGTAAAAAATTAGGTTGGCACAAAAACCATAGCAAATGTGGTAATTGAATAACTAAAATGTTTAATTTTAAAATAAAGGATTAATTTATCAATACGTTTTTTAAAACTACAGATATAGTTGGAATGTGTTAAAAATATAAAACATTCTATTCTATAATATATCAAAATTAAACTATTTATATTTTTACACATCCTACTTTTTATACATGGGAACGAACTTTGTTTCGATCATTATCACAAAGAATCTATATATTCATATTTAGGAGGAAAATAACTAAAAAAGAACTGAATCCAAATGTATTAATATAAGTATTTGGCAGATGACTAATGTTGATGTTACTATCATGGTCGTTTAATTTTCCACAACAATTTATATGACATGGAGGAGAAGGAGGGGGTGCTACTATTACCCCGAACAAATAAAACAACCTAATTCCAAAGATAGTAATTTCTTTTTCTTTTCTCTTCTCACATCAATATTTACATTTCTTTTTCATCATCTACTTTCTTTTAAGCAAATTTGATCATCTGCTTAACAAATAAAATTTTAAGAAGGTTATAGCTCCTCCTATTCTAACAACTGAAACAATAATTTAATTATTTAATACAAAATTAAAAAAAACAAATAAATATCTTTTTAAATCAAATTTATTGAATCGACATTAAACAAATCACAATATCAACTATAAAAATAAAATAAAAAAATCATAAATTTTTACTTTCAAAGTTTATTTATGATCATTATTATTTTAGAGTAGTCTTTTAACCATTGATTTTATGGTCAACCATATGTCAGGTGGGTCCGCTAAAACCTTCGTAGTTAAATTATAGTATCTTCAATCATATTTTGTTATTACGCAGTTTTTGGTTAAGAAATTAAATATTACATATAGTATAACAATGTGTACACAATAGCAAACTATGATTATACTAGATTTTTACATATCTGTTGTACGAAGAATAAAATATGTTGTGTATTTGCACCCAAAAAAAGTTGTGTGCCAAAAACAAAAAATAAAACATGTTTATACAGTATAAAAAAGAATAAAACATGTTTAGAAATACTGAAACACATATAAATTACTACCACTCTATTAAATTATAAGGCACTTTGATAGTTAATAAATTAAGAAATATGAAGTTAATTTTGTAGAGAAATTAAGCATTACTTTATAAACATTTGACATGGAAAAGAAAATTAAAAGAATTAGAAAAAAAAAATAGAATGATAAATAATATAATAGAAATAACAATGTTGCATTAATAT
>JBBPBR010000003.1:21690969-21707412 GCA_037974775.1 Cicer pinnatifidum | reverse complement strand
CACTTAAAATTAAAATAAAGGACCAACTCGGGAAAAAAAAAATAAAGAATTAAAACATTACCTAAAATTAAGTTAAGGGACCACATATGTAATTTAGCATTGAATAAAAATTATAGAAATAAAATTAGATTTTTAACATTAACGGGTACAAAATTCAACTTTCTTGAGTTGACTATATCATTGTAGACGTATATATCTTTATTTTAATTGTTTTAGTTTTTTGTTAATCAATTAGGAAACCAAATTATTTAATGATCAAATTAGCTAATAAAACAAATTACATGATTAATTAATTGATATCATCTCAAATATAAACGGATGTTATTAGTGGTAGCATGTTTCAAAATAATGTAAATCATAATTGATCATTGCCTATATATAGAGTTTTATCTCTAATATTGGACATAATGCGTATTACCTCTTTTTCCAATCTGAAGAGCATATAAGTTATATGGAGATCCAATGGAAGAAGAATCAAGAGTCAACAAGTTTTATATTGTAATCTAATAAAAAATCAACAATTTTCCATACCATACAATTTTTGTATATGCATTTCAAAATAATTGTATTGCATGGAAAAATTGAAGTACCTCATTAGATATTAGATATATCGTAGGCTTACATGCATTTTTCATACCTTCATTTCTAAATCATGGATTCTAGCCCTCTCCATAAGAGGTTTATGAATTTTTTCCTACAATTCAGTTTGTGACTTATTTTTTTATGACGTGTCATATTTACTAATAATGTACAATTGTATTCAAAGGTACTATTTTTGAAACAACTAACGTTAGTAATATTTTTTTGTCAATACAAAAAATGTAGTATTATTAATATTATTAGTATTTTTTTGAAGATAGAGATCAAATTTTCGATCACCCTATTACTTCACTCATTACCCAAACTACAAATCAACCTTATATCCTCTTAAATAATAAAAATGTTGAAATTTATTGCATAACTGTCATTTTTACCAAGTTTAGAAGGTTGTTAGTTAGTTACCAAAACTGTTTGTTGGTTAGTTATGATCGTTAGTTAGTTACTTTGGATAAATAGCTTTGCAAGCAATTGTGCAAATCAATAAAAGGAATACTTTGTAAAGTGGAGTAATAAATCAATAAACTCAGAACAGTTTTCATCTTATTCTTTCTTCCCTGCTTCCCTAGTTTCCTGCTGATTTTATTGTTGCACCTAGACTGTGTTAATCACAGTCCATTGGTCTAACAATTGACATCTAGAGCTTGGTTCAATATAAGGGAAACACGAGTGAAAATTGAGGGGAACAAGCAAGGGAAACACTGAGTGATAGATTCTTGATAGGCAAGATGAATAGCAATGGTTTTGGATCAAATATTCTAGTTCTTGATGGCAAGAACTGGGATCGATGGAGTGCTTTGATGAAATCTTTATTTGGAGCACAAGAAGTGAGTGAAATTGTGTAGGATGGCTATGAGGATTTGGTGGGAAATCCAACTGATGCACATAGGACTGCATTCAAGGAAGCCAAGAAGAAAGATTGCAAAACTTTGTTCTACATTCAACAGAATGTTAATAATCAGCACTTTGAGAAGATTTCTAAAGCAACAAGATCCAAAGAAGCATGGGACATCTTAGAAAACTATCACACTGGTGGAGAAAAGGTGAAGCAAGTGAAGCTACAATCATATAGAAGAAAGTATGAGATGATGCAGATGGAAGCAGATCAGAAAGTAAGTGATTACTTCTCAAACTTAACAGCCATTGTCAATCAAATGAGGGAAAAAATTACAGATCAGATGGTTGTAGAAAAAGTGCTCAGATCGTTAAGTCTAGAATTCGATTTCATAGTTGTATCTATTCAAGAAGCAAATGATGTGAAAACTATGAAAATTGAAGAGCTGCAAAATTCATTGGAAGCACATGAGCTCCTGGTGCTTGATAGAAATTCTGAAAGATTAGTTCAACAAGCATTTCAAGTTCAAACTTCCAAGAAGGAGGGAAACCAGAAGGATTTCAAGAAGAAGGGAAAGAGCAAAGCAAATTGGTCCACACATGGAAAGAACAAGATTGAAGACAAAGCTGAATCTTCAAGGAGAGGAGGTTTTGGCAGAAATAAGAACAAGAAGATGGATTTTTAAAAAAGTAAGGTGCAATGCTTCAACTGTGAGAAGTATAGGCACTTTGCTGATGAATGTTGGTTCAAGAAAAATCAAAAGAATGATGAAGAAGCAAATCAGGCTCATGGAGACGATTCCAGTATAATGTTGATGATGGCTACTACCAGTGATGAGAAAATTCAGAATGGAGAGTGGTTTCTTGACTCTGGATGCTCAAACCACATGACATATATAGAAAGTGGTTGACAAGCTTTGATACTAGCAAGAAAACAAGCATCAAACTGGCTTACAGTAGAAACCTTGTAGCTGAAGGTAGTGGAAATATAGTAATCAGAAGCAATGATGGCAAAAGAATCATTATTGAAGATGTAATGTATGTTCCTGAGATGAAGTGTAATCTCATGAGCATTGGTCAACTGGTGGAGAAGGGACTCTCAGTAACTATGAATGGTGACGCCTTGAAGTTGTTTGATGAAAAGAAGAACTTGGTGCTCAAATCAAACATGTCAAAGAATAGAACATATAAATGCAACATCTCAAGTGAAAGAATGATGTGCCTATTTGCAGCAGGGAGTGAAGATGTTGAAGACGTATGGCACAAGAGGTATGGTCACTTAAATTTTAGAAGTCTTAGTGATTTGAATGCTAAAGGACTGGTGTATGGCTTGCCAAAACTGAATGACAGAAAAACCATTTGTGAAGTATATATGAAAAGTAAGCAAAGTAGATGCTCATTGAGTTCTGAAGCATCTAAAAGAGCTAGTGTAGCACTGCAAGTAGTTCACTCTAATATATGTGGTCCTTTTGAAGTATCTTCATTAGGGGAAGCAAATAATTTATCACATTTGTGGATGAATGTACAAGAATGATGTGGCTGTATACAATTAAGGTTAAGAGTGAGGCGTTAGAGGTTTTCAAGAAATTCAAAGTCTTAATAGAAAAAGAAAGTGACAAATCCATTAAGATCTTGAGAACTGATGGTAGAGGAGAGTTCACCTCAAAAGAATTTGAAGATTTCTATGTCAATCAAGGCATTGCGCATGGAGTGACAACACCATATACACCTCAGCATAATGGACTTGCTGAGAGAAGGAACAGGACCCTACTAAATATGGCAAGAAGTATGATCAAGCAAAAAAACTTACCACACAAGTTTTGGGGAGAAGCAGTCACTACAGCTGCATACATTTTGAATAAATGTCCTAAAAATAAGCTAAATTCGAAGGTACCCGAGGAAGCATGGTGTGGAAGGAAGCCTAGTGTGAAGCATTTCAAAGTTTTTGGCTCCTTGTGCTATAAACATGTACCAGATGTTATGAGAAGCAAGCTGGAGGATAAGAGTGAAATCACGATACTTATAGGCTATCATCCTACAAACGCCTATAAGCTGTATAATCCTGTAACTCAAAAGGTACATGTCAATAGGGATGTGATTGTGAATGAGGCTGAGAAATGGAAATGGGAAGAGGAACTAGTATACAATAGAGAAAATCGGCAAAACTGCATTTATCCTGACTCAAGTGATGAATCAGATAATGCAGAAGTAAACAATAATGATGTAGATGAACCAGATGAAGTTGAAGCAACTGTGAGACCTTAAAGAATCAGACAAGCTCCAAGCAGGCTTAATGATTGTGAATTGATTTATGATAATGCAATAAATGATGAAGGTGATATCATTCACTTTGCATTATTAGCAGATGCTGAGCCTCTCAATTATAAAGAGGCACTAGAGTTGGAGGTTGTAAGACCCGTAATTTTAAATCCTAAGTTATACAATTTTAGGGTATTTTGTGTTAAATTGCTTAGGCTTTTTTTCCAGTTTTCGGTATTTAGTGAGTTAAAGGCCGAAAATATATTTTTGGAAATTGGATTAAAATTATTTGTCGGGAAATAATTTACTTCCGTTACGAAGGATTTAATACGGGGAAATTTTGTTATAAATATATCTGGTTGCAGAAAAATTTATCTATCAATTGAGTTGCGACGAGGGTAGATATTTTTGACAAAAGTGGATTGGAGAGGTTATGGGTGAAATGGTAATTTTAATAAATATCTAGATATTTGTTAAGTTATAAGTTATATATATATATATGTTTGTGTGGAGGGAAAAAGAAAAGAAAATTAGAAAAGAAAGAAAAGGAAATAGAGAGGAGAGAGAATACAAGGAAGGAAAAAGGAAAAAGAAAACAGAACTTCTTCTTCTTCCTCTGCGCAAGAACCCCCTTCTTCTCCCTTCCTCCATTGTTGCTCGTTTTTGCTCTCTTTTCTTTCCTTTGAGTTCGAAATTGATAGTGGGTGATAGGACAAGGATCTCTCAACTTCATTCTCCCTCTTTGATTCGAAAACGAAGAAAAACGGTATTAGGGATTCAAACACAAACCTCCCTGTTTCATCTATATCTAAGCCTCCTTTCAAGAAGTGATAGAAGGGAAGGTTGCTCACCTCCGTGCTACGGTGCTAGTGGACCAACTTTGGAAGCGACGTTGCTAGCGGAGATTTTACCGGACTTACTCGCGGTACTGTAATCGCACGTTAAAGCTAACGTGAAGGTAAGGGCTCCTTCCAAACTTTTAGTTTGCATTTAGGGCCTTATCTGTGGTTGTGTGGAAACGAATTTTGTTAGGGTTGGAGTATTGATTTGGGAAAAAGGGAATCTAAGGCTTTATGGGTAAAACTTTAGAGTTAGGTTTTGGTTATATTGATGAGTGTTTCGTGGAGAATGAATTTAAACTCATTTATGTATGATTTCGAGTATATGAAACTTGTTGTGTGTGAGTGATGGATTGTGTTAATTTGTGTCGTCGTACTTGGCGTGTTCTTACTTGATGGTTGTTGATTGATGTGATTTGGTGTGAATCGTTGATGGATTTGGATTGAATTGGATAACATGTTTGAGATGTGTTCTGTGTGGTTTGTGTGGAAAAATGATTTTGTGTGAGTTATGGATTGAATGTGAAAGTACGTTTGAGTTTGTTTTGTGTGGAATTTGAAAACCATTAAGTTAAACGAGTATTAAGAATGGGGAATCTCTTAATGTCTTGTTTACTTAATGTGTGTTTGGGAAAAATCGTTTAAGTTAAATGAGAATTAAGAATGGGGAATCTCTTAATGTCTTGTTTACATAACTTTTGTTTTAGTAAACTGTGCAGACCCGTGATAGGTGGCACCTCAGTAAACAGTACGGGCCCGTGATAGGCAGTACGTTTATGGTTTACGTTTTTGGTAAGTTGTGCAGACCCGTGATAGGTGGCACCTCGGTAAACAGTACAGACCCGTGATAGGTGGTACGTTTACGACTTACGTTTTTGGTAAATTGTGTTTGTCCGTGAGAGACTACACCCTGGTAAAGTGTGTTCACTTAATGTTTGTTTTGGAAAATCGTTAAGTTAAATGAGTATTAAGAATGGGGAATCTCTTAATGTCTTGTTTACTGAATGTTTTGTTGTGGAAATCGTTTAAGTCAAATGAGTGTTAAAAATGGGGAATCTTTTAATAACTGCATTTGCTTAACGATCGTTGTGAATGGAGTCAGTATACGCTCATGCATTTTCATGCTTTTTGTAAACCGTGCAGACCCGTGATAGGTGGCACCTTGATAAATAGTACTTTGGCTTGTGATAGGCGGTACATTTATGATTTACGTTTTTGTAAATTGTGCAGACCCATGATAGGTGGCACCTCGGTAAATAGTACTTTGGCCCGTGATAGGCGGTACTTTTACGATTTACGGTTTTTTGTAAATTGTGCAGACCCGTGATATGTGGCACCTTGGTAAAGAGTACTCTGGCCTGTGATAGGCGGTACATTTACAATTTACGTTCTTTTAGTAAACCGTGCAGACCCGTGATAGGTGGCACCTATGTAAACGATACGGGCCCGTGATAGGCAGTACGTTTATGGTTTACGCTTTTTAGTAAATCGTGCAGACCCGTGATAGGTGGCACCTCGGTAATTGGTACTTCGGCCTGCGATAGGCGGTACAATTATGATTTACGGCCCTTTGAGGAGGGTTTTGGTTTGGAATTCCGAGTCCATGCATTTTGGCATATACACATTGCATTAGGGTGCTTGGCTCACGAGTCATGGTTGATTCAAATTATGATTGTGTTGATTTTGCTAAGTGTTATGTTTTGAAACTATGTGTAAGTGTGTTTGATTCAAATTATGATTGTGTTGATTTTGCTAAGTGTTATGTTTTGAAACTATGTGTAAGTGTGTTTGATTCAAATTATGATTGTGTTGATTTTGCTAAGTGTTATGTTTTGAAACTATGTGTAAGTGTGTTTGATTCAAATTGTGATTGTGTTGATTGTACTAAGAACTATGTTTTGGAATTGTGTGATGGTATGTTAGATTGCAAAACCATTTCGAAACTAATGTCGTTGTGGTGATTGTGTTATAATTGCCAAGTGTGGATGTTTGGGAAGTGTGCGATAGCGTATTTGACTGCAAAACCATTTCAAAACTTAAAATGTCGTGGTAATTGTGTTATAATCGCTAAGTGATTTGTTTTGGAGTATGTGTAAGTGTGATTGATTGCAAAACTGTTTCGAAACTCAAGATGTCGTGGTGATTGCGTTATAATTGCTAAGTTTGATTGTTTGGATTTGTGGGTAAGTGTTGATTGATTTCGAAACCTTTTGAAAAGCTGAAAAATGCTGAATTTTGTTGTTTTTCTGATGCTGTCTAATGTGTATTCGAATACAGCAGGCTGTATTCGAATACAGACATGTTGTTTTGCCACTGACTTGCTGTGTAGTCGAATACAGACTGTTGTAGTCGAATACAGACATGCTGTTTTGCCACTGACTTGCTGTGTAGTCGAATACAGACTGTTGTAGTCGAATACAGACATGTTGTTTTTCTGCTGAATGCTGAAATAGCCTTGTATTCGAATACAAAGATGCTGTATTCGAATACAGCAGTGTTGTTTTGTTAAAAACCTCATTTTTCAACCTTGTTTATGAATTTTTAGCATATAGAAACACTTTTAAGGTGCATGCTAAGTTGAAAAGGTAATTTGTGCATTTAAAAACTTAAATGTTATGTGTTAACTGTTAATTTCGGTTGGTGACCCTTTACAACTATTGTGGAAATCTGGGCTTTGCCCTCAGATGAGAGTCAGGACAATCCTACCTGTTCGTACCCTACGTATGGGAATGTAGATGGGAATGCTTGACTGGAGCTATGTTAGGAGGATCTTATGGGGTGCGTGGAGATCACTCAGGGTGTATAGTTTTTGTAGAATGATTAGATTAGGTTGACATAGAGGGAACATATGTCTTTATTTTGAATTGTGTTTATTTCAAAGTGGAAGACTGTACCACTTTTTGATGTGTAAATATTTTGGACTCGTGTTTCGAAAAACTATTCCGCTGCTTGTAAATTATTATGACTTAATTATTTACCCAAAGGTGTTTCCTTATTTATTTTCTCTGTTTTATTTTAATTTCTTTTGAAAAAAAAAAAATACACCCTCGCTTTGAAAAACGGGGTGTTACAGAGGTATGGAAGAAAGCTATGATGGAAGAACTCCAATCAATTGGGAAAAATCACACCTGGGAGCTAGTAAATATGCCACATCAGAAAAAGAAAATTGATGTGAAGTGGGTTTTCAAACAGAAATTAAATCCTGATGGAAAAATTTCAAAGCACAAGGTCAGGTTGGTGGCCAGAGGTTTCTTACAAAAACAGGGTATTGATTACAATGAAGTGTTTGCTCCAGTTGCAAGGCTTGAAACTGTAAGACTAGTAGTGGCTCTAGCTTGCAAGAGAAGGTGGTCACTCTATCACTTAGATGTAAAATTAGCCTTTCTAAATGGTCCACTTGAAGAGGTTGTGTTTGTATCACAGCCTCCTGGTTTTGAAGTACAAGGCAATGAGAATATGGTATATAGACTCCATAAGGCTTTGTATGGTTTGAAGCAGGCCCCTAGAGCCTGGAACAAAAGAATAGATCAATTTCTTACTCAAATAGGTTTCAAAAAGTGTTCAGTAATGTTTGGGGTATATGTGCAAAGTTCAAGTGAAGAAGAAACCATGATAATCTGCCTATATGTAGATGATCTGCTCATTACAGGAAGCACAACATTAGAGATTGAAAAAGTAAAAATCAAGTTGAAATCTGAATTCGAAATGACTGATCTAGGTGATCTCTCATTCTTCTTAGGAATGAAATTTCTGAAGATGAAGACCGGAATAGTTATGCACCAGCAGAAGTATATAGGTGAACTGCTTGAGAAATTTGAAATGAATAGCTGCAATTCAATCTCAAATCCATCAGAAACAAACTCAAAAATTGATGAGTGCAGTGAGGAAGAAAGAGTTGATCCAACACTGTTCAGACATATGGTTGGTTCAATGTAAGACCCTTAATTTTAAATCCTAAATGATACTATTTTAGGGTATTTTGTGTTGAATTTCTTAGGCTTTTAATCAAGTTTTTGGTATTTACTGAGATAAATGCCAAGAATATATCTTTGGAAATTGGATAAAAAATTATTTGTCGGAAAATAATTTATTCACGTTACGAAGAATTTAATACCGGACAGTTTAGTTAAAAATATCACTGGTTGCTGAAAATTTATCTTTCAATTGAGTTGCGACGAGAGTAGATATTTTTATCAAAATAGTTTGAGATGTGAGTAAAGTGATGGGTGTGAGAGTTGTTAGATATTTATTGGTTTACTTTTAATTATAATATATATATATATATATATATATATATATATATATATATATATATATATATATATATATATATATATATATATATATATATATATATATATATATATATATATATATAGGCTAGAAACGAAAAGGAATGAAAGAAAGGAAACAGAGATGGCGACCGAATGGGCCATGGTGATAGTGGTGACCGGATGGGCCAAGAGATGATGCCATGTGATTTGTTGGTTCATTTTATCCTTACGGGGATTATCGCGTCGTTCTGATATGTGAGAGACTGCACTGGTGTTTGTCCGTGAGAGACTACACCCTGGTAAAACGTGTTTGTCCGTGAGAGACTGCACTGGTGTTTGTCAGTGAGAGACTACACCCTAGTAAATTGTGTTTGTCCGTGAGAGACTACCCCCTAGTAAGTTGTGTTTGTCCGTGAGAGACAGCACTGGTGTTTGTCCTTGAGAGACTACACCCTAGTAAATTGTGTTTGTTCGTGAGAGACTACACCCTAGTAAATTGTGTTTGTTCGTGAGAGACTGCACTGGTGTTTGTCCGTGAGCGACTACACCCAAGTAAATTGTGTTTGCCCGTGAGAGACTGCACTGGTGTTTGTCCGTGAGAGACTACACCCTATTAAATTGTGTTTGTTCGTGAGAGTATGCACTGGTGTTTGTCCGTGAAAGACTACACCCTAGTAAATTGTGTTTGTCCGTGAGAGACTGCACTGGTGTTTGTCCGTAAGAGACTACACCCTAGTAAATTGTGTTTGTTTGTGAGAGACTACACTGGTGTTTGTCTGTGAGAGACTACACCCTTGAAAATCGTGTTTGTCCGGGAGAGACTGCACTCGTGTTTGTCCATGAGAGACTGCACTCGCGTTCCTTCGTGAGAAACTGTACGTTTAGGATTTACGCCTCTCGCGGAGGGTTTTGTTTGGAATTGAGGTGTAAGACATGTGATAGGCTAAATATTAATAAATCGTGCGAGCCTGTAATAGGTGGCACCTTGGTAATAAGTGATGGTCTTTGAGAGACTGTACAATTACGATTCTCTACTCTCAGAGAGTTTGATTTGAATTCCGAGTCCATGCATTTTGGCTTATACGCATTGCATTAGGTGTTTGGCATGCGAGTCGTGTTTGATTCAAGATTATGATTGAGTGTTTGTACTCAAGTTGTCTTGATGATTGGGTTATAATTGCCAAGTGTGGATGTTTTAGATTTGTGTGTAAGTGTGATTGATTTCAAAACCATTTCGAAACTCAAGTTGTCGTGGTGATTGTGCTATAATTGTTAAGTGTGAATGTTTTGGAATTGTGTGTAAGTGTGATTGATTGCAAAACCTTTTCGAATCTCAAGTCATCATGGTGATTGTGCTATAATTGCTAAGTGTGATTGTTTGGATTTGTGGGTAAATGTTGAATGATTTCGAAACCCTTTAAAAAGCTGAAAAATTCTTAATTTTGCTGTTTTTCTGCTGTTGTCTGATGTGTATTGGAATACATAAGGTTGTATTCGAATACATACATGCTGTTTTGCCACTGACTTACTGTGTAGTCGAATATAGAAGGGTGTATTCGAATAGAGACATGTTGTTTTGCTACTGACTTGCTGTGTAGTCGAATACAGGAGGTTGTATTCGAATACAGACATGCTGTTTTTGTTGTTGAATGCTGAAACAACCTTGTATTCGAATTCAGCAGTGCTGTTTTGTTAAAAACTTCATTTTTCAACCTTGTTTATGAATGTTTGGCATATGGAAACCCTTTTAAGGTGCATGCTAAGTTGAAAGGTTATTTTGTGCATTTAAAAACTTAAATGTTATGTGTTAATTGTTAATTTTGGTTGGTGACCCTTTACAACTATTGTGGAAATCTGGGCTTTGCCCTCAGATGAGAACCAGGACCATCCTACAGGTTAGTACCCTATGGATGGGAATGTAGTTGGACACACCTGACTGGAGCTGTGTCAGGAGGATCTTTCGGGGCGCGTGAAGATCATCCAGGATGTATAGTTTTTTGTAGAATGATCATACTAGGTTGATGTATAGGGACTAGACGTCTTTCTTTTTGGGTTGTGTTTATTTTAATTTGGAAGACTGTACCTATACTAATATTGTCAGCTTGACATTTTATTATGATGGGGTCCATGTACCACTTTTTGATGTGTAAATACTTTGGATTCGTATTTGAAAAACTATTCTGCTGCTTGTAAATATTTGTTGACTTTGTCGTTGTGTACGACTTAAATATTAATCCAAAAGTATTTCCTTCTTTATTTCTTTGTTTTTGTGAATTTGTTTTGAAAAAAAAAATACATTCGCGCTGTTAAAAATCGGGGTGTTACAATTGTGGTATCAGAGCTTTGGTTTTGGATTTCTTTGGGGCTGTGGATCCCTTGGTTTAGGTTGTAGGTCAACCTGTAGGTTGGGAGTCGTTATCTGATCATGCGTCAGTGTAATTGGTCTGAGTTGTCAGATCAGGGATAATTATTATGTGTTGATATAGTCGAAAGTTAGTTTTGGAATTATCCGAAGTGGTGTTGACACTCTTCTTGATGTTGGTTTTGGGGAAGCACTACTAGAAGGAACGACGTTGCAAGAATGAACGTCACTAGGGATGATCAAATGGTTGAAGCTACGAATAACATGGATGTTTCCGTTGTTGCACATACAGCTGCAAAGACTGTACGAGATCTGGAGAAGAGGGAACGAGAGATTTGTGCTACTAAGTCAAGAGGATTAAAACATTTTCTTCATTACCATCCTCCAAAGTTCAAGGGTGATGAGAACTCAAAAAATGTTGATAAGTGGATTCAAAAAGTGGAAAAGATCTTCGAAAAGACGAATTGTCAGGCAGGGTTGAAGCGAATCATGACAACATGGGATTTATCAAGTGGTTCCAAGGACACATAAGCTATGTGTTGGTGTTAACTGGAAGATGATGAGTATGGATGGATTAGCATTAGACTAATAAGGGATTTCAAGTAAAGATCTAAGTGGAAGACTTTTATTAAGAAAAGTATTAGATGTTTTCCTGGTAGATTTTAGGATGAAACTGGATGAAGTTTGATAACTGTCAAAGGGATGTGAACATCATGGAATTGTTGAGAAGACGAGGCTTCCTTTTGGAATAGCATTTGGTGCTTAGGTGTCCAGGAAGAGGCTTGTATTGAAGTTAAGGGGCGCTGTGCGTTAGGGGTAAATACAACCTTGGTTAGATAAAGTACCATTTGAGGAATAGTCAATACCTTGAGGGGTAGAGTGGAGCATTCGAGTTAAACTAGATTTGTGACTTAGATTGTTAAGTATGAATCCCATGACGATTACAAGAGTGAGAATATATATTTCTTTGATAAGTGACAAATCTCTGTGTGGTTTAAGAGATGGTAAGTACGAATAGTGATTTTAGATGAAACTATAGACGCATAAGTGTGAATTTTGGGTGATGTCTGGATAAACATAAAGAGTTAAGCCTTGATGTATTGAACCACATGTTACTATTAAATGGAATTGGGAGTACAGAGTACGAGAATACTTATAGTTTGTAGCAAATGCAAGCCTTGAGAGTCTATTAAAGGATGGTAAACATTTGGAGAATGTGAATATTCTTGATAGGTTAGAGGGATTAATCAAGATTTTATTTGGGGTCCTAAGATGGTTGAACTTTGAGTCGATGATTTAAAATCCACACGGTTGGATAAAGAACCGAGTAACACCTTAAACTTGTGAAATTGAGGGAGTTGAGGCAGACAAGTGATAAATAATTCATGTTAAGGATGGAAGTATTTGGAGATTTTGAGGATCAAATTTTAGAATTCTATTCAATGATAGAAAATGAAAAAGAAGAAATGTAACAACTGATTTGTGGTTTAGTTGTTGGTCTTGGGAAATCAAGCGTTAAGATTTCAAATGAGTGTTTTAGTGACTAGATGGATGATAAAAGGTATGTTGATCTCTGAGATATTTTACTGCAAAGTGATGAGGATGAAGTTTATAGATAATTATTTCTTAGGAAATGCTTATTGGGAACACTTGAGAAATCGTTCTTTAGGACGTTCAATTGTTAGGATTCTTTCAGTTTATATCTCGGTGAAGGTTGAGAAGGAATAAGAATCCAGCGAGTGAACCAAATTTTGGAAAATATGCCAAGAAAACTTGTTGGAGCAGCACATAGAGATTTAGCTTATGACGATTAAAGATTGATGAAAGGAATTATCTCACTATAATTCAGACGTTGTTATTAGAAGGGTAAGTCAATGATATATAGACACTACTTAAGTTCATGTCATGGAGGTTGCTTTTGTGTTCGTCAATCAACATAGTTAAATGTTTGGTTGGTAAGGAAGAATTGAGCATTAAATGGAAAAAGTTAGGTGGAAATTAGTGATGTTTGATTTATTGAAATCACTATAATGAAGATGTATCAAGGTTCAAGGTAGAAATATAAGGTTTGTATAAATGGAAAAATGATGGAGTGAATACAATGTGTTTGAAATGTTGTAATGAAAATATAATCATTGGGCTGCAAAGAAAGGACACATCAAAGTTGAGAAGTATCAGAATGAAAGTTGGCAGTGGATGTAGGAACATTATTTTCGGGTTTGTCCAGAATTGCGAAATGTGTAGGAAATTGATTAGTGAAGCGTTAATTGGACGTGTTAGGCATGAGACCAGTGTAGGTCTTAATCAGTGAATGGAATTCAGGTTGGATTTTGTTGGAAACGTGACGCTTGAAATGAAGTTCTAAACTGAAAGGAAGTTTGTGTGTCCTAAGTTGTATAGTCTTTGGCATGATTTGAAAAATATTTGAGGAAGCTTGGATCACCAAGCAGATGTGGGGATAGAATTATTAAAGTTATAATTGGAATAACATATTGGTAAGAACACTACGGTTTGACGTAGTTGTACGACTAAAGAAAAATCGAGGATTTGTGGACAATGGAGAAATTTAGGAGTTCTCGGATGTAGTAATTGTTCTGTGCTCAGTGTGTTGGTGTCATACTTAGTGTTTTGCTTTGGTACCAAATGGATGTTTCGTACCAAGTGGATGCAAATGAGACTATGTGACATAGCTATGTGAAATTTTACTTCGTCGACAGGATCAAAGTTATAAAAAAATAAAGGAAACTCAGTGGACTTTGAGAAGATTGTTGACCGCTTGTACATTAGGATAACCTCAAGTGTAAGTCACAAGGAGCGCTATTACAGTTCGGTTAAGATAGTCTAAGCCACTATCATAGTTGTTTGCTATTCATTGACAAATTGAGGGACTGATCATCCTTAATCTCTTGTTGATAGTAGACAAAATCATGTTGAACGGAACGGACGAGCCTTACCGACTATGGATGTGTGCAGAATTATTAAGCACCCTATGAAAAGGGGTAGGCAACACTTTCTTTGAGTAGGCCGGGTGAAACCAGTTGTGACTTGTATGTTGAATTTGAGTACAAACCTAGTGTGGATTGTTACTCGTACCTTAAGTTTCGATGACGAAACTTCGTTTTGGAGGGTAGTAATGTAAGACCCTTAATTTTAAATCCAAAATTATACTATTTTTGGGTATTTTGTGTTGAATTTCTTAGGCTTTTAATCCAGTTTTTGGTATTTAGTGAGATAAATGCCAAGAATATATCTTTGGAAATTGGATAAAAAATTATTTGTCGGAAAATAACTTATTCACGTTACGTATAGTTTAATACCGGACAGTTTAGTTAAAAATATCACTGGTTGCTGAAAATTTATCTTTCAATTGAGTTGCAACTAGAGTAGATATTTTTATCAATATAGTTTGAGATGTGAGTGAAGTGATGGGTGTGAGAGTTGTTAGATATTTATTGGTTTACTTTTAATTATAATATATATATATATATATATGAATATTATATATATATATATATATATATATATATATATGAATATTATATATATATATATATATATATATATATATATATATATATATATATATATATATATATATATATATATATATATATATATATATATATATATATATATATATATATAGAGCCTAGAAACGAAAAGGAATGAAAGAAAGGAAACAGAGGATTCCTTGCCTCGCGCGTTCAAGCCATTTTCTTCTTGCTTCCTTCTCCCTTCTTTTCTTCTTTTACTTTCTTTGGCTTCAAGAAAAGAAACATAAGGCTTGGTAGGTGAGAAAGAGAAGATTTCCCAGCTCCTTTCTTCCTCTTAGATTCGAAAACGGATAAAAATGGTATTAAGGGTTTTCGAAACCGTCAATTACAAACCTCCACGTTTCTTCTAGATCTAAGCTTCGTTTTGCGAAGAGATAGAAGGGAAAGTTGTTCATCTCCATGCTACGGTGCTAGTGAACTAACTTTGGAAGCGACATCGCGAGTAGAGATTTTATCAGAATTACTCGCGGTACCGTAATCGCTCGTTAAAGCTATCGTTAAGGTAAGGGCTCCTTCCAAACTTTTAGTTTGCATTTAGGGACTTATCTGTGGTTGTGTGGAAAAGAAATTTGTTAGGGTTGAAGTGTTGATTTGGGGAAAATGAATTTAGTGCTTTTATGGATGAAATTTTAGAGTTGGGTTTTGGTGATATTGATGAATGTTTCATGGAAAATGAATTTAACTCATTTATGTGTGGTTTTGAGGAAAGGAAATTTGATGTGTTTGAGTGGTGGGTTGTGATAAATTTGTGCTTGTCGCGTTTGATGTGTTCATAATTAATATTATAAATTTTGAGAGGTGTTTGTGTGGATTTTTGTGGAAAAATGAATTGATGTGATTTGGTGTGAATTGTGGATTGAATTTGAGAATATGTCTGAGTATGTTCTGTGTGGAATTTGAAAATCATTAGAGTTAAACGAGTATTAAAAATGGAGAATCTTTTAATATCTCTGTTTACTTAATGATTGTAGTGAAAATCGTTAGATTTAAATGAGTATTAAGAATGGGGAATCTCTTAATATCTGCATTTACTTAATGATTGTCGTGAAAATTGTTAGAGTTAAATGAGTATTGAAAATGGGGAATCTTTTAATATCTGCATTAACTTAACGATTGTCGTGGATAGAGTCAGAGTATGGACATGCATTTCATTGTACATGGCGACCGGATGGGCCATGGTGATAGTGGTGACCGGATGGGCCACGAGATGATGCCATGTGATTTGTTTGTTCATTTTATCCTTACGGGGATTATCGCGTCGTACTGATCTGTGAGAGACTACACTGGTGTCTGTCTCTGAGAGACTACACCCTAGTAAAATGTAAGACCCTTAATTTTAAATCCTAAATTATACAATTTTAGGGTATTTTGTGTAGAATTTCTTAGACTTTTAGCCCAATTTTTGGTATTTAGTGGGTTAAATGCCAAAAATATATTTTTGGAAATTGGATTAAAATTATTTGTCGATGAATAAATTATTTAGGTTACGATGAATATAATACTGGACAATTTTGTTAAAATATCTCGGGTTGCTGAAAATTATATTTGTCAAATGAATTATGACGAGAGTAGATATTTTTATCAAAATGGTTTGAGAAGTGATTATTTTCATAAATATCAAAAATATCTAGATATTTAGATATTTATTTGCTTAGGTTTAATTATTGTATATATATATATATATTATATATATATATATATATAATATATTATTATTAATAATA
>JBBPBR010000003.1:21678898-21690628 GCA_037974775.1 Cicer pinnatifidum | reverse complement strand
AATGGGGAATCTCTTAATGTCTTGTTTACTTAATGTTTGTTTTGAAAATTGTTTAAGTTAAATGAGTATTAAGAATGGGGAATCTCTTAATGTCTTGTTTACTTAATGTTTGTTTTGAAAATCGTTTAAGTTAAAGAGTATTAAGAATGGGGAATCTCTTAATATTTCTGTTTGCTTAATGTTTGTTGTGAAAATCGTTTAAGTTAAATGAGTATTAAGAATGGGGAATCTCTTAATGTCTTGTTTACTTAATGTTTGTTTTGAAAATCGTTTAAGTTAAATGAGTATTAAAAATGGGGAATCTTTTAATATCTGCATTTGCTTAACGATTGTCGTGGATGGAGTTAGTATATGCTCATGCATTTTCATTCTTTTTGTAAATCGTGCAGACCCGTGATAGGTGGCACCTTGATAAATAGTACTTTGGCCTGTGATAGGCGGTAGATTTATCATTTACGTTTTTGTAAATTGTGTAGACCCGTGATAGGTGGCACCTTGGTAAATAGTACTTTGGCCCGTGATAGGCGGTACATTTACGATTTACGGTTTTTTGTAAATTGTGTAGACCCGTGATAGGTGGCACCTTGGTAAATAGTACTTTGGCCTGTGATAGGCGATACATTTACAATTTACGTTCTTTTTAGTAAACCGTGCAGACCCGTGATAGGTGGCACCTTGGTAAACGGTACGGGCCCGTGATAGGCAGTACGTTTATGGTTTACGCTTTTTAGTAAATCGTGCAGACCCGTGATAGGTGGCACCTCGATAATTGGTACTTTGGCCTGCGATAGGCGGTACAATTATGATTTACGCCCCTTCGAGGAGGGTTTTGGTTTGGAATTTCGAGTCCATGCATTTTGGCATATACGCATTGCATTAGGGTGCTTGGCACACGAGTCGTGTTTGATTCAAATTTATGATTGTGTTGATTTTGATAAGTGTTATGTTTTGAAATTATGTGTAAGTGTGTTTGATTTTCAAAAGTATTTCGAAACTCAAGATTGGCATGGTGATTGTGTTTTAGTTGTCAAGTATGGATGTTTTGGAATTGTGTGATAGTATGTTTGATTGCAAAATTACTTTGAAGCTCATGATGTCGTGGTGATTGTGTTGGAATTGGTAAGTGTTATGTTTTGGAGTTGTGTGTGAATGTGATTGAGTTAGTTTAGGTAGTTTTAGAAAGGCTTAATTGCACTTTTGGTCCCCCTATTATAGGTGAAAATTGAAAGTAGTCCCTCAATTTTGTTTGTCCCCAGTTTTAGTCCCCCAAACAGAATTTGAGCATGAGCTGTCATATTTTTAATGACGTGTCAATAAATTGCTGATGTGGCATACACTGACATGGAATAAAGTTATTATTTTATTATTTCGATTAAAAAAAATAAGTTTTATTTTAAAAAATCATTTTAATAATTATGAAATATTTATAAAAATACAATTATAATTTATAAAATAAAATTAAAACAAAAATTAAAAGAAAAACATAAAATCCAAACTCTTCGTGAAAGGAAAGAAAGAGACGTCATCGTCTTCTCCGTGCCCTGAATCGTGAAATCAATTGCAAAGCCATGAATCGTGAAATCAAAGCCATGAATCGTGAAATCGAAGCATGAATCGTGAAATCAAAGCATGAATCGTGAAATCAAAGCCATGAATCGTGAAATCAAAGTCCTGCGTTCATGAAATCAAAGTCCTGGGTTCGTGAAATCATCATCCTGTTAACAGAACTTCGATTTTTTCTTCTCTGTTTCGTCTCTGTTTCGTTTTCGTCTTCGTGTTCGATTTCGTCTTCTCTGTTTCGTCTCTGTTTCATCATCGTCCCTTGTAATTTCATTGTTTGTTCTGTATTTCATTTCTTTTTCGTTTGTTCTGTGTTTTTTTGGGAAAAGAATGTCTTCTCATTCGTATTCAGTTACAAGCAACAATTCTCATTTGAGAATTAGAAGAAGAGAATGTTTCTGTGGACTTGAATCTCCTTTGTGTACTTCTTGGACGGCTGAAAATCCAGGTCGAAGGTTTCGTGGTTGTGGATTTTATAAGGTAAACTATTTATCAAAATTCTGGAATTTATTTATTTAAATTTTTTTTTGTATTGTTTACAGGGTAGAAAATCATTGCTGTTTTGTTGTTTCAGTTACAGGGTAGAAAATCTTGCAATTTTTTTGATTGGTTTGATGAGCCAATGACAGAACGTGGAAAAGAAGTTATTATGTCGTTGATGAAAAGGATTGATGAATTCAAGAAGAAAGACAATGTGACAAAAAATTGTGATGATGAAATGAAGTTGAAGTTGAAACAAATGAAGGGCTTTCTGGCACTTTCATGGCTTTTGATTATTGTTCTTTTGGTTATTGTAATGTTGAAGTAATTAAAATGATTGAATTAAGGGTGTCTTGTAATGATGTAATTTAGGGTGTTTATGATTGAAAATGTAATGTAATTGTTTAATATAGTGAAATTTGTAAGGTTGTTATTATGAAATGAAATTAGTATTATTGTAATTAGATTGTCTATTTTTATTTAGCAGAAGCACATATACATATATTAGCAAGTGTACATAATAACAACAAATGAAATACAACAGAACAACCATAACAATAAAAAGATGAACATCCTATTGACACAAAAACATTGTGATGAAAGTAGTGCTATAATTTGCCAAATAAGGATCCAACAAAAGGTCATATTAATGCATTACAAAATAAAATTGTTCCTTCACAGGTAACCAAAATAAAACTACATATTCATAGGAACCAAATTAAATAGGTCCAAGTATGATTACATATTCATAATAACCAAAATAAAAATCACAAGTTTCGTGCATTCAATTAATATGTGAATCTTGAATTTGTGGAGCTTGTGAATCTTGAGATAAAATTGTTGGTGTTTCTCCCTCATCACCTCCAACCCTTGTTGTCTTTGCTCTCTTTGTTCTGTTGATGTTATTTCCACCTTTTGGTATCTCTCTATCTGCTGCACTTTTACCCTTGCATGTCCTGGTGTTGTGGCCAAGCTTACCACAGTTCTTACATTTCACTGTTGCAAACTGTCTTGGTAGTTTGTTAGAACATTTTGACTCGTCATTGGACTTGTTCCTATTTTTTTTTGGTCTACCCGGTGCTCTTCTCATGATTAGGGGATTTATAGGGTCTCCATTTGATGTATGCCAAAGTTTTGGTCCATTTGATGGCATTACAATGTAAGAGTAACATGTTAAGAAGTTTGTTTTCCTATTTAAAGAACCAAAAACATGTCAGAACCAAGTAAACCAGAACTAGCAATAAGGCAGAACCAGAATTAGCAATAAGGCAGAACCATAATTAGCAATAAGGCAGAACCAGAATTAGCAATAAGGCAGAACCAGAATTAGCAATAAGGCAGAACCAGAAGTAATGCAAAACCAAAAGCAGAACTAGCACAAGAATAAAGCATAACCAGCAGTAATGCAAAACCAAAAGCAGAACTAGCACAATCAATAAGGCAGAACCAGAAGTAATGCAATACCAAAAGCAGAACTAGCACAAGCAATAATGCAGAACCAGAATTAGCAATAAGGCAGAACCAGAATTAGCAATAAGGCAGAACCAGAAGTAATGCAAATCAAGGGAATTTTTAAGTTTTCAACCTTTCGATTCATGATTGCCAACGTTGAGTATTACTCCCTGAATATATAAACAGGCTTGTTTAGCTAACATCCAACAACAACACTACTTAAGAGTAGTTAACATTACATGGTCCACTATAAATTTAAGAACATTCATGCAAAAGAAGTCAAACATTACATGGTCCACTATAAATTTATCTTCTTAATAACATATGTGTGACCAGATGAAAATTTCAAACAAGACCTAAAGCAATGCATAGTTCATCAGGATCTTTTCAAAAGACTGATCATTCATTTAATCTTGCTACAAAGCAATGCATTATTCAGTCAAGGATGAATCAAAATACCCCAAATGTCATTTGTCTGTTACCATTATTATGTAATATACATTTTATGGAAGGAAAAAAGGTAGATATAACTTCAATTTACCACTACAATTTATTATTCATCCGACCAAATGTTCAACTTCAACCAAAGCAACAATGCAAAAGGAGTGGCAAACCTAGACTACTATGAAAACTTGCCTGACATTTGCTCAGTCTTTTCAGACATTGACTTATTGGGTTGAAACCATTGATAGTACTCAAAATAAAATTTCAAACATTATAGAATCTTGTATCTACACAATCCTTACATCAGAATATACACTCAATCCTTATATGAGAGAGTAACATGATGTATAAAAAATTACTTTTGACTAAGCCCCAAGGGTCAACATGACGGAGCAACAAAAAGAAGCTTACAAAGAAACAGACGATAAATAAGGAAAAATCCAACCTTTAAGAGATAAATAATAAAAGAAACTAAAAATTCAATAATTAATCATGAACTACACAAAAAGGCATCAGAAAAAAAGAAGTGAATTAAGTGAAACCTGCTTTGGGAGACATCGTAGATCTGAGACTTAATGGCCATGAGCAAGGGTTTATCATGATCGGAGCCGTCGTAGGCCTTGAACGCAGGGGTAGACGATGAACGCACGGAGAAGACGATGAACGCAGGGCACGGAGAAGACGATGACTTGAATTTCTTTCCTTTCACGAAGAGTTTGGATTTTATGTTTTTCTTTTAATTTTTGTTTTAATTTTATTTTATAAATTATAATTGTATTTTTATAAATATTTCATAATTATTAAAATGATTTTTTAAAATAAAACTTATTTTTTTTAATCAGAAATAATAAAATAATAACTTTATTCCATGTCAGCGTATGCCACATCAGCAATTTATTGACACGTCATTAAAAATATGACAGCTCATGCTCAAATTCTGTTTGGGGGACTAAAACTGGGGACAAACAAAATGGGGGGACTACTTTCAATTTTCACCTATAATAGGGAGACCAAAAGTGCAATTAAGCCTTTTAGAAAAACATGCAGGGAAATCGATTCCCAAATCGATTCTAATAAAAACTAATCCTCGAAATCGATTTGGCAATCGATTGGATTTATTACAGGAGCTCAGCCATTTTGACAAAATCGATTTGCCAATCGATTTGGCCATTATAGGAGTTCAGCCAGTTTGACAAAATCAATTTGCCAATCGATTTGGTCATTACAGGAACTCAGCCATATTGACAAAATCGATTTGGAAATCGATTGGCTTTAATACAGGGGCTCAGTTATTCATTCAATCGATTGAATTAAGCCCAGAGTTCAGTTTTCACTAAAACCCTTCATCCAAATCGATTTCCCAATCGATTGGCTTAGTAGAAGTTCTTATTTTGAGTTAGATAATCGTTTGCTCAATTGGTTCATCAATGGATTGGCCCGTTGTTTATTACTTGATTGATTTGAGACTTATTTTGATTTCATTTTCATTTGGTAAGCATTGTATGAACTTTTAGCATATGGAAAACCCTTTTAAGGTGCATGCTAAGTGGAAAGGTTATTTGTGCATTCAAAAACTTAAATGTTATGTGTTAACTGTTAATTTCGGTTGGTGACCTTTTATAACTATTGTGGAAATCTGGGCTTTGCCCTCAGATGAGAGCCAGGACAATCCTACCGATTCGTACCCTGTGGATGGGAATGTAGATGGGAATGCCTGATTGGAACTATCTTAGGAGGATCTTACGGGGCGCGTGGAGATCACTCAGGGTGTATAGTTTTTTGTAGAATGATCAGATTAGGTTGACATGGAGGAAACATATGCTTTTCTTTTGGGTTGCTTTTATTTTAAATTGGAAGAATGTACATGTACTAATATTGTCAGCATGACATGTTAATTTAGATGGATTCCATGTACCGCTTCTTGATGTGTAAATGCTTTGGATTCATATTTCTAAAAACTTTTTCGCTGCTTGTAAATGTTAATGACTTAAATATTCATCCAAAGGTATTTCTTTATTTGTTTATCTGTTTTATTTTAATCTCTTTTGAAAAAAAAATACAACCTCGCTTTGAAATTCGGGGTGTTACATAAAACGTGTTTGTCCGTGAGAGACTGCACTGGTGTTTGTCTGTGAGAGACTACACCCTAGTAAATTGTGTTTGTCCATGAGAGACTGCACTGGTGTTTGTCCGTGAGAGACTTGTTATGTTTTAAGTGGAACTGAGGTCAAAGAAACTTAAGAAAGATAGAGAGAATGATGAGAATGAGAGCTTGTATTATTCATCCATACTTCAAATTGAAAAGCTGGGTTGTATTTCAATTTGAAGTATGGATTAATAATACAAGCTCTCATTCTCATCATTCTCTCTATCTTTCTTAAGTTTCCTTGAACTCAGTTCCACTTAAAACATAACAAGTGGTATCATAGAGCTTAGTACGATCCTTGTTATTTCGCTGCAACAGAAAAAGATCACGCACCAACTTGCAAGAAGCTATGAAGAATGAGTCTCAACCCTGGGAATGTTGTCTCCAACTTTCCAGTTCTTGATGGCAAGAATTGGAACCGATGGTGTGTTCAAATGAAAGTGATTCTTGGGTATCAAGATGTTATGAACATTGTTGAAGAAGGATACCCACCTCTAGTGGAGAATGCCACTGATGCACAGAAGCTGACACACAAGGAGAACAAGAAGAAAGATTGCAAGGCCATGGTGATTCTTCACCAATCTATGGATCCACCTCATTTTGAAAAAATTTCAAGTGCAGCAACTTCGAAGGAGGCATGGGAAATTCTGGAAAAGTGCAATGTTGGTGCTAAACAATTGAAGAAAGTTAGGCTTCAAACAATGAGGAGACAATATGAACTCATGCAAATGGATGATAATGGAAAGGTGTCTGAATTCTTCAATAGAATTCTCATCCTCACCAACTCAATGAAATCATGTGGTGAGGTGATTTCTGACCTTACTATAGTTGAGAAGATTCTAAGAACTCTCACACCAAGATTCGTTCACATTGTGGTGGCTATTGAGGAATCGAGAAAGATTGATACCTTGAAGATTGAGGAACTTCAAGGTTCCTTGGAAGCACATGAGCAGAGACTAAATGAACGAAATGGTGAGAGATCTGCTGCTGATCAAGTTTTACAGGCACAAACTTTCAGCAGAGGTGGCTCTAGGGGCAAATTTGGTCAGAAATATCGAGGAAGGGGAAGAAACTTTAGAGGGAGTTTTGAAAGAAACTACAGTAATCATGAGAATATCAAGGCTGGGTCAGATCAACCTGAATCTTCTAACAGAAGAGGAGGGTTCAAGCAATTCAAAAGCAAGAAAACTATTGATAAAAGGAAAGTAAGGTGTTACAGCTGCAACAATTTTGGACGTTATAGTTCAGAATGTCATGCCTCCAACAGCAGTGATGATCATAGGAGAAAACTTGATGCTGATGCTAATCTGGTCGAGGAAGAAACAACGGATATTGAAGATCCATGCAGATTACTCATGATGATAACCAAAGATAATGTTACAAGTGATGAAATATGGTATCTTGACTCAGGATGTTCAAACCACATGACTGGTCATGAAGAATGGCTGGAAAATTTTGATGAGTCAAAGAAAACCAAGGTTAGATTTGCAGACAACAGAACTGTTGATGCTAAGGGTACTGGTGATGTCTTAATCAGAAGGGGAGATGGCAAGAAGGCCCTGATAACTGAAGTTCTGTATGTTCCAGCCATGAAAAGTAATTTGATCAGCATTGGGCAGTTATTGGATGTGTATGATGACACAGAAAAGAAGATCCTGAGTGCACCTCTAACAAGAAACATAACCTTCCAAGTCAAGTTTGGAGCACTTGAAGCAAAGTGTTTCAATGCAGAAAAGATTATTGATGAAACTTGGCTATGGCATATGAGGTATGGTCATCTAAATTTTAAATACTTGAGATTGTTATAGTCAAGAGGAATGGTTCTAGGATTGCCTCATATTAAGATTCCTAAGACTATATGTGAGAATTGCTTACTGTGCAAGCAAACTAGGAATTCCTTTAGCAATTATACTCCAACTAGAGCCACTGATTTACTGCAAGTTGTATATGCTGATGTGTGTGGTCCATTTGAAGTTCCATCGTTTGGTGGAAACAAATATTTTCTGCTTTTTGTTGATGAGTTCAGCAGGAAAAAAATGGATTTATCTGATCAAAGCCAAGAGTGAAGTCTTTTCCAATCTGAATCATTTTAAAGTGCTTACTGAGAAGTAATATGGAAAACAATTGAAGACACTCAGAACTGATGGTGGAGGGGAATTTACTTCCTCTAAACTTGAAAGATTTTGCACTGAAAATGGTGTGTGCATGAAGTGACTGCTCCTTACACACCTCAACACAATGATGTTGTTGAAAGGAGGAACAAAACCATAATGAACATGGTTAGGAGTATGTTGAAAGGCAAGAACCTTCCCAAAGCTCTATGGGGAGAAGCAGTGGTTACTGCTGTGTATATGCTAAACAGATGTCCTACTCTACAATTGGAGGATAAAGTGCCTGAGGAAGTTTGGACAGGCAAGACACCATCAGTTAGACATCTCAAAGTCTTTGGTTCTGCATGCTACAGACATGTGCCTGATCAGAGAAGAAGCAAACTAGAGGATAAGAGTGAAAAGCTTATCTTTATTGGTTATCATCCAACAGGTTCTTATAAGCTACTAAATCCTGCCTCTATGCAAGTTACATACAGTAGAGATGTGTACTTTGATGAAACAAGTAGTTGGGGAGAACTAGACAGAAATAATGTTTCAGTTTTTGATTTACCTACAGAAACTGAATCATCAGCAAACACTGAAGTAATTGAACAACAAGTTAACAATGAAGAAGTGCAGGAAAATCCAGACCAAGATGGTGCTGAGAGAAGATCTATGATAAATAGAAACTTGCCTACTAGACTTCAAGACTATGAAGTGTTTCCAGATAGTGCAATTGCAGATGATGGAGAACTGGTTCACTTAGCTTTCATGGCTGAAGCTAAATCTGTGACATTCAAGGAAGCAATAGAAAACAACATTTGGTTCAATGCTATGAAGGAAGAAATTAGATCCATTGAGAAAAATAACACATGGGAACTTGCCACTCTTCCTCAAGGCAAGACACCCATTGGTGTGAAATGGATATATAAGGTGAAATTGAAACCAGATGGGAGCATAGAAAAGCATAAAGCAAGATTGGTAGCCAAAGGTTTCATGCAAAAGGAGGGATTTGATTACAGTGAAATGTTCTCTCCTGTAGAGTTGTTGTGTCTCTGGCAAGCTGGAATAACTGGAAACTACTGCAGCTAGATGTAAAATCTGTTTTTCTGAATGGTCCTCTTGATGATGAGGTCTATGTATCTCAACCCCCTGGATTTGAAGCTGCAAACAGTAAAGGGAAGGTGCTTAGACTGAGGAAAGCTCTCTATGGGCTAAAGCAAGCTCCAAGAGCTTGGAACAAAAGAATAGATTCCTTTCTTACTCAATCTGGTTTTAGAAAGTGTACAATTGAGTATGGAGTTTACATCAAGATTCTTAGCAATGGTGATATGGTGTTGATCTGCTTGTATGTGGATGATTTGATTATCACAGGCAGTGGTGAAACAAAAATTGAAAGAATGAAGCTGAAGCTTAAATCAGAGTTTGAAATGTCTGATCTTGGTGAGTTGGCTTATTTCCTCGGAATGGAATTTGTCAAGACTAAAGATGGAATAATAATGCATCAGAAGAAGTATGTTACAGATGTGCTGAAAAGGTTCAAAATGACTTATTGCAATGAAGTTAGAGTTCCAGTATAGGGAAATTTGAAGCTGGAAGTGCTAGAGGATGAACCATTTGCTGATGCAACACTGTTTAGACAGCTGGTGGGTTGTTTGAGATTCATCTGTCATAGCAGGCCAGAGATTTCTTATGGTGTTGGGATGGTCAGTAGATACATGGCTCAACCAAAGCAATCTCATTTAACAGCTGCTAAAAGGATATTGAGATACCTGAAAGGGACATTGAATTTTGGTGTCCTATTTCCTAATCAATCAGGGAAGGTTAAGCTACAACTTGTAGCATTTTCAGACTCTGATTGGTGTGGAGACAAGCAGGATAGAAGGAGTACATCAGGAAATGTTTTGATGTTTGCTGGTGGTCCTATTTCATGGAGCTCAAGAAAGCAATCTGTGGTGGCCCTTTCCACTTGTGAAGCTGAATATATATCAGCTTGTGGTGCAGCCTGCCAAGCATTATGGTTATCTTCATTGTTGAAGGAACTCGAGGTAGATATTGGACAAGAAATGGAACTGCAGATTGATAACAAGTCTGCAATCCATTTAGCAAAAAATCCTGTTTTGCATGGGCGCAGTAAACACATAAAAACAAAGTTCCACTTTCTTAGAGACCAAGTCACAAAGGGAAGAATCAGTTTAAAGCATTGCAGAACTGAATATCAATTGGCAGACATTATGACTAAAGCTTTGAAAGCTGAAAGATTCATAAAGCTGAGGAATATGTTGAATGTTGTGAAATTCTGATTGAGAATTGCTGTTTGCAGCACATGTTGAATAGGTTGTCGAGTGTTGTTTTTTGATATTTGGTACTAAAGGGGGGTGTTGAGAGTTAATACCAAAAATAGAGTTAGTTAGAAGTCAATTTTAGAACTTACTGGATTTAGTATTAACTCTCAACAAGACTGCACTGTGTTTGTCCGTGAGAGACTACACCCTTGTAAATTGTGTTTGTCCGTGAGAGACTGCATTGGTGTTTGTCCATGAGAGACTACACCCTAGTAAATTGTGTTTGTCCGTGAGAGACTGCACCCAAGTAAATTGTGTTTGTCGGTGAGAGACTGCACTGGTGTTTGTCCGTGAGAGACTACACCCAAGTAAATTGTGTTTGCCCGTGAGAGACTGGTGTTTGTCCGTGAGAGACTACACCCTAGTAAATTGTGTTTGTCCATGAGAGACTGCACTGGTGTTTGTCCGTGAGAGACTGCACTGGTGTTTGTCTTTGAGAAAGAAACTTGGTGTTATAAGTGTTCAACGATTATGAATTAAGGGGAAGTGTTGAAATTTATTGCATAGCTGTCATTTTTACCAAGTTTAGAAGGTTGTTAGTTAGTTACCAAAACTAATTCTTGGTTAGTTATGATCGTTAGTTAGTTACTTTGTATAAATACCTTTGCAAGCAATTGTGCAAATCAATAAAAGGAATACTTTGTAAAGTGTAGTAATAAATCAATAAACTCATAACAGTTTTCATCTTATTCTTTCTTCCCTGCTTTCCTGCTGATTTTGTTGGTGCGCCTGGAATGTGTTAATCATAGTCCCTTGGTCTAACAAAAAATAGTTAAATATTGCATTTTTTATTTAAAATATCTAAATATAAATCTCATTACGTTGAAGTCACTTTTAATTATAATTAATTTCACTGAATCAATTTTAGTTACCATGTAATCAATTAAACACACATTTAAAACTTCACCAACTTATAATCTAATTTAACCATTTAAATTTTTTTAAAAAGGTAAATAGATTTATGTATTTTTAACTGGTTGCGTTAGTTTTAAGTGCAATAACAAATTATTTAGTCTTAACCATTTGTCCATTAAGAAAATAAATTCTAATAATTCAAAGTTTGATTAACGGTAAAAGAAATCTACCAAATAATAATTTGGTAGTAATTTAAACACAAGTAATAACAATAGGTTTTTCATTATCTAAAGTTGGTTAACTACATGGTTAGTCTAATAATAATAATAATAATAATAATAATAATAATAATAATAAC
>JBBPBR010000003.1:21650865-21671705 GCA_037974775.1 Cicer pinnatifidum | reverse complement strand
AATTAATTTCAGGACAAAACTTGACAGATCAATTCAATTACTTTTTTTTTTTTGCTATAACTTTTCTTTAGGATGCCACTACAGTTTTTTAATCCTAACGGACTTTTCTTTGTTCAATTTTTTTAAAAGGACTTGCACCAATTTGGAACTTTCAAAGTATTACTTTGTGAGATTTGATTATTGGAAATCAATTAGGTGTTCCTTTCAAATTCAACTTGTGAGACCAATTTTGTCGAAGAGATTGAGACACTATCATAAAGGAAAGAATACTGAAGGAATGTGTACAAACAAGGATATTAATGGGGTCATAAAAGAGTAGAAACACATGACATGCTTGTTTATTAAATGAATGGTTCAAAGAGAGGTAACATTAGTTTTTTACTTGAATTTTTTTTAATTATGTCAATCACATAAGTTAACAAATTTGACCATTATATTTAGATGTTTCTTGTCAACAAAAGACTATGAGTTGTATTTTCAAGAGTATCAATTAATTTTGAGTTCATTTATAATTTGACAAATCTTATTTTTCAAAGATGAATGACCACTTCAACATTTTTTTTGCAAATAAGTATCATTTCACACTACGCCAAAAATGACATTTAATAGCGCTCCTTTTACAGCGCTTGCTAAATACAAGCGATGTTGTAAATATATTTTAAAAATAACGGAGCCTTTTACAGCGCTTTTTTGACAAGCGCTGTGAAAAAAGCACTGTTGTAGGGTCATATAGCATTTGCGCATAATGTTATAAGACTTTTACAGCGCTTTTCGCACAAACGCTGTAAAATGAAGCGCTTTCGCGTATTATTTTACAGCGCTTTTTTCACAAGCGCTGTAAAATACATGCGCTTTCAAATAATTGAACTACCTATTACAGCGCTTTTTTCACAAGCGCTGTAAAATACATGTGCTTTCAAATAATTGAATTACCTATTACAACGCTTTTTTTACAAGCGTTGTTAAATACATGTGCTTTCAATCAATTTAACTACCTATTACAACGCTTTTTGCACAAGCGCTGTAAAAGACATGCGCTTTCAAATAAATATCATTTACTTTTAATTAAATAAAAACAAATTTAAAACAAATTTACGAACCCTCATCACCTCTACTTTGGGAACCCTCATATCCTCTACGTACTGTGCGGCCATCTACGTTGTCTCAGGTATTTTTTAATTTGTTTTTGTCAAAAAATCTTTAGTTTTTTAATAATTGAAAACTAAAAATTGTTATATATATTAAATCTCTTTTTTTTAAATTTGTTGATTTGTTCTATTTTGAAATCTTTTCTGTTTTGAAATTGTTATTAGATATGTTGATATTGGTTTCTTTTTGAAACTTGTTGATATGTTTTGAAAGCTTATTATTTGTGTAACTGCATTTATATAGGTCGTATAATATGGATAGGAAATGGATGTTTGCTAATCGATTGTCAAAAGAGTATGAAATTGGAGTGAAGGAGTTTGTTGAGTTTGCAGTGAAGAATGCAAAAGATCCAAATAGAGTCGTTTGTCCTTGTTTAAAATGTTGTTTTGGAAAACGCATTAGAGAAGATGAATTAGAAGGACATTTAGTATGTAATGGAATTGATCAAAGCTACACATGTTGGATAAGACATGGTGAGAAAAAAAAGGAAACATTAATTTTTAGAATAGTTCGACATATGCTTCAACTGACTTCGATATAGATACATATGAGCCGGACCGAGTTGATGAGATCGCAAAAGTAGTTGAAGAAGATCTTCGAGATTGTCCTAAAATGTTTGAAAGTTTGTTGAGTGATGCAGAGAAAGAATTATATAATGGTTGTACTAAATTCACAAGTCTGTCGGCGATATTAAAGTAGTACAACTTAAAAGTGAGTAATGGATGATCTGATAAAAGCTTCACATAATTATTAACACTCATAAAAGATATGTTGCCAGATGATAATGAACTTCCTAGTCGAACCTACGAGGCTAAACGGATTTTGTGTTCTATTGGCATTTGTTACGAAAGGATTCATGCGTGTCCTAACGATTGCATTTTATTTCGAAACGAATATGAACTACTTAAGGTGTGTCCGAAATGCAATGTCTCTCGATATAAGAAGAAAGAATCTACTCCAGCAAAAGTCGTGTGGTATTTTCCTATAATACCAAGATTTAGGCGCATGTATCGCAGTGAAGAAGATTCAAAACACTTGACATGGCATGCAGATGAAAGAATTAGAGATGGAATGTTTCGACACCCTGCAGATTCCCCACAATGGGCAAAAATTGATCACGAGTATCCTGAATTCGGGATAGAGTCAAGAAATCTAAGACTTGCACTTTCTACTGATGGAATGAATCCACGTGGTCTTCAAAGCATCTCACATAGCACGTGGCCTATGATTTTGGTAATATATAACCTACCTCAATGGTTATGTATGAAGCGTAAGTTTATGATGTTGTCTTTGTTAATTTTTGGACCCAAACAACCGGGGAATGATATCGACGTATACTTGACTCCTTTAAATTAAGATTTAAAACGTATGTGGGAGACAGGAGTGGAAGTTTATGATGGGTATAAGAAAGAATGTTTCAATTTGAGGGCTATGTTATTCGACACATTTAATGATTTTCCAGCATATGGTAATTTATCAGGATATAACATTAAAGGTCAGTGTGCATGTCATATATGTGAAGAGAGTACAAATTGGATGCGGTTGAAACATTGTAAGAAGAATGTGTTTCTTGAACATCATAGATTTTTACCTTATAGTCATCGGTATCGTGGGTGGAGAAATGCATTCAATGGAAAATAAGAGGAAGGTAAAGCTCCTTTAGCACCGACTGGATATCAAATACTTGAAAAAGTACAAGGTTTGACCAATAAATTTGGCAAACCTTTTGCGGGAGAGCTGGTCAAAACTAGGTGGAAGAAAAAGTCAATTTTCTTTGAATTGCCATATTGGAAGTCATTGTATATAAGACAATTCCTCGATGTGATGCATATTGAAAAAAATGTATTTGATAGTGTTATTGGTACATTACTCAATGTTCCAGGAAAGTCTAAAGATGGCATCAACACAAGATTGGACTTGGTCGATATGGGAATAAGAAATGAATTGGGTCCCGTAAAGAAAGGAAATCGCACATATCTACCTCCAGCCGCTCATACTCTATCTAGAAAGGAAAAAATTGTTTTATGTAAATTTCTACACGAAGTTAAAGTTCCAGAAGGATACTCTTCAAATATTAAAAATTTGGTTTGTATGAAAGACCTCAAGTTAAAAGGTTTGAAGACCCATGATTGTCATATTCTAATGGAGCATTTGCTACCAATAGGTATACGTTCCATTTTACCTGCAAAATTTTGACTAGCCTTAACTAGATTATGTTTCTTCTACAGGGAAATTTGTAGTAAAGTGATCGACCCTCAGAAATTGCCGACATTGCAGAGGGAAATTGTTGTTACTTTGTGTGAGCTTGAAATGTATTTCCCACCCTCATTTTTTGATATAATGGTTCACCTTACTGTTCATCTGGTTAAGGAGACACAACTTTGTGGGCCAGCTAATATGAGATGGATGTATCCGATAGAACGATATATGAAAATATTAAAAGGTACGTAAAAAGTAGAAGTCAACCAGAAGGTTGTATTGCTGAACGGTACATTGTTGAAGAGGCTGCTGAATTTTGTACTGAATATCTGTCCAATGTTGAATCCATAGGGCTTCCCATGTCTCGTCATTCGGGAAGAATATCAGGAGAAGGGATAATTGGAAGAAGACTACTGACTATATCAAGGACATAATGGGAGCAGGCACAATTGTATGTTCTGCACAATGAGGATGAGGTTCAACCGTATGTTACAATACACATGGATCAGTTATCTCGTTTGAACATGAATAGGAATCAAAATTGGATAACTCGAGAGCACAATCGAAGTTTTATAACATGGTTAAAAAGTCACATAAAGTCAAAGTTTGATATAGACCTCGGATCAATTTCACAGAGATTGAGGTGGCTAGCAAATGGTCCGAGCTTACATGTCTTTTCTTACACTGGTTATGTTATTAACGGCTACACATTTTATACCAAAGAACAAGATGATCATACCACTATGCAAAATAGCGGAGTCACTCTCGTAACTGAAGCGATGCATGTCTCAAGTGCAAAAGACAAAACCCAATATATGCAAATCTATCATATTTTGGGGTTATCGAGCGCATATGGGAGTTAGACTACACAATGTTTCGTGTTCCCATATTTGGTTGCAAGTGGGTCGATAATAATAATGGCGTTCGGATTGATGAGTCAGGATTCTTGCTTGTCGATTTTAATAGGGTGGGATACAAAGACGAGCCTTTAATTTTAGCGTCGCAACCTCAACAAGTGTTTTATGTCACTGATCCTTCTGATGATAAATGGTATATTGTCCTATCGACCAATAAAATAAGTGATGATAACAATAATGATGAAGATGTTGGTAATGATCTTTTATTTGCAACATCACAACAACCACATGAAATTGATTCAACTGATGATGGTTTATATCTTAGAGATGATCATGATGAGGGAATTTGGATTAATCCATCGTTTCGTATTGTAAATGGACAAACAAATGTGAATCCCACCAGGAAAAGAAGAAGGGCATCTTAATGTACATGTTTAATTGTTTTATATAAGCCATGCATGTAATCTGAACTGTGTTAATGTAAATATGCATGTAATCTGAATTAAGTGTTTTAATTTATTTTCTGATTAATTTATTTTCTGCTTATATTTAGCTTGATTTGAGTGTTTTATACTAAGTTCGTGTAATTTAATATAAACTAGTAGTTTACATGAACTGAACTGAATATAAATTAGTAATTTACATGAACTGAACTGAACTGAAAAAGAGCCTTAAATATAAAAATAAAACAATGAGGCCTTTTATAGCGCTTATCTGAAGAAGCGCTGTAAAAGACCATTTTAAAAATAAAATAAAGAGATATTTTACTGCGCTTATCTGAAGAAGCGCTGTCAAAAAGCGCTGTAAAAATAACATTCATATAACATTACAAAACAATGAGACCTTTTAGAGCGCTTTTTGAAAAAGCGCTGTAAAAGGCTTTAAAAAAAACATTCATCAGACACCTAACAAGACTTTCTCTAACAGGATTTTCTTTAAACACCTTGTACGCATCATGGGAATCCCCAAAAACACATTGTTAACAAAAACATCAGACTCAAACCCATTTTTCGCAACATGGCAATGAACTTGAAGACCAAGTTTCGGACCACTTATTGACGAATTAGCACACGACCAAGTTTCGGATCTCTAAAATAAGTCAGCCATGCCTTGCTAAATACGGGGCGTGTCTTGACATCCAAGTAAAACGGAACATGGGCAGCAACTGTAAGATATATGCCTCCTTGACTATGATTTTGATATAACTTCCAAACATACAATGTATATGCATTATATGATTAATCTAATAGTTTGGGTTGAGATACATTTTAGGAAAGAATCAAACACTACACTTGGACAAATCTTGGATCTCAGGCAATCAAGCAAAGATTGATCATATCATACAAGGCTTGAAGATTATGTGTAAATTTGTCTATTGTTCATAGTGTTTATTAGTTAGATTCATCATTATGATTTCACACATCTAATATTTGCCAATTAAAGCTGAAATCATAAAATAAGTATGTTAATCAATCCATTGGTAAATCAATTGGTTAATCGATTTTCTGATTCATAGAACAAAGTTTTCACTGAGTTAATCGATTAGCAAATTGATTACTTAAATGTTTTTATCAGACCTGTGTTCTATGATTAAAAGAAATCGATTGGACAATCGATTGATATACTTTTCTTTAGTTACAAGTCTTCTACTAATCAATTAGTTAATCGATTGCACGAATGAATTAGTTCATCATTTATCAGAAACATATTGCATAATCGATTGGCACATCGATTTTAATTAAATATATGAGTTACAGGGACAAATCAATCGATTGTCAAATCGATTTGATTAAGTGTCTGAGTGACAGGGACAAATCAATCGATTGACAAATCGATTTGATTAAGTGTCTGAGTTACAGGGAGAAATTAGCCCATTGCCAAATCAATTATGTTAATGAAAGTGAATCGACTGAGTAATCGATTGTTTGATCTCGCATTTTGAACAAAACAATTATAATCGATTATTCAATCGACTTTGATATGAACTGAGTATCAGTTTCTGATATAAGCATTAAAAAATCGATTAGCAAATCGATTAGTTCATCTATTTCAAGAATTTCAAGAAAAACAAGAAACGCGAAATCGATTAGGAAATCGATTGATCTGGTAATACACATTAATAAAATCGATTGGGAAATCGATTTGTCTGAAGTTTTTCTGAAACTATATAAACTGAATCAATCACAATTTTTACAACAAGAAAAACAGCATAGAAAGAACTAAAAGAATTTCATTGGCTTTTCGAAAAATACACTTTGAGAAAAATTGTTGTAACACACAAACATTATTGGCAAATACTTAGTGTGAGAATTCATTGTGATTGAATTAAGTGTTTTTAGTTCTTTTTTAAGGAACCATCTTTGTAAAAGAAAGAGAGTGAAAATCCAGTATTGTAAAACTGGTGGTCATCTTTTAGAGTGTGTGTGATCATCTGAAAGAGATCTCAATCTGATCTTGCTAGAGCTTGGCGATTAGTTCTTAAGGATAGATTGGTTGTTGTTGTAGATTGATGTTGAGTTAGATGTATAGGCATTGAAGTGCTGGAAAGTCAATAAACATACTCAAATCATTTCTAGTAAAGGCTGGAATCGGTAAGTGATTTCGGGACTGGATGTAGACTATCGAATAGATAGTTGAACCAGTATAAAAATCCCTAGTGCACTCTTCTCTATCTCTATACTCTTTATCTTGATAATACATGTGTTCTTCAATCTCAGTTTTGAATCTATTATTGTTAAATTGGAATTAATATTAAACAAGTTGGTTTTAATATTAAGTTCATCACTTAGGAAGGAATTGGATAATCTGGTTAATAATATTGTGTACAACTTCCTAAGGATAGAGGCCATTCCACCAACAGCAACGACGATTCGCGCATCATACCCATGAATAAAGCTATATTCGGAGATGATTATGATGAATTTCTCGAAAAGGAGCACATTTACGAACTTCTCAACCATAAGGAGCTTAGTGCTACTGTCATGAGCTTGTACATAAGGTAAAAAATACTTTTAATTGCATTTATTGGTAATTAATAAAATGTATTGGTAATTAATCTAGTTTAAAATTTTCATTGAAGGTTTTTGTATGAGAAGGTCGTGTGCACGCGCAAATTGTCAAATAAATACTCATTCTTGTCTCCGCAAAAGCTGTCGATGTGCAAACTCGATCAAGTAAATGTAAAGAAATACATTGTAGATATGCTATTAGGAAATATAGAAAAGGATAAATTGTTTTTCGCACCATATAATTCATGGTACGTAATTATATATTATTTATTTATATCTTTTTTTAATTGATGGCATTTTAATTTATTAGTTGTGTATAAACAAAATTGCTTAACCAAATTTTTGTTGTTGTAGGGCACATTGGGTGCTATTTGCAATCAATGCGGTCTCTGAAGTTATATACTATTTGGATCCCTTGCATGGCAATTACAACAATCACTCCGAAATAAAGACTATGTTCGACACGTAAGTAATATTCATTTATTTTTTACATATATATATATATATATATATATATATATATATATATATATATAAATAATGTGTTTGTTCATGCTATAATAATCACATTTATTCATTCGATAGTGCCTTACAAGTTTTTCGAGCTCAAAGAGGTGCTACAGAGTTCAAGCAAAAGTCTAATAACATCACATGGATCCCAATAAAGGTTTGAAATATATGCCTTTAAATTTTCATTTACAAATATATGCCTTTACGATTAATGCACAAATATTTTATTGACTTATATGTTTTATTTTACAGTACCCTCGTCAAACAAACAACATCGACTGTGGGTACTACGTATTGAGATTCATGAAGGAGATTGTTGATAAGAATAAAACTATTATCCCAGAAATGGTACGCTATTTTCATTATATGATTTTCATATATAAATTATCTATATATTTTATACTAACTTAATATAATATGTTCAATTTTTATATTGCAGTACTTTGACAATTCCAGTCCATCATATTCTGAGGAAGATCTAATGGAATTAAAGGAAGACTGGTGTCAGTATGTGCTTGAAATGAAAATTATTTGATTTTCTGGGAAATCGCATGTTGTTGGGCAAGAGATCTGAATGTTATATGGTAGCTAGTGCATATTATGTATATTCTGTTAGTTATTATATGTATATGATCATAGGACACAATATATGAACATGCATATGAATATGTAGTTAATTAGGTTGTAAATTAGGTTCAATGTATATGTAGTTAATTAGGTTGTAAATCAGGTTATATATATGTATCTGAATGTAGTTAATTAGGTTGTAAATTACAGAGTTACAGAGTTACATATATGTTAATTAAGTTACAGAGTTCTGTTTTTTGTCTACTGATTGTGTGAACTGCTTATGGTATTTGAATATGTTTTGTTGTCGTGTGAACTGATTGTGAACTGATTTTGGATCAAAATAATTTTGGATAAAAAGATAAAAAAAACAGCGCTTTCTAAAAAAAATGCCATAAAAAGATAAAAAGCGCATTTTAAAAATTTAGGGCCTGTTTGATTTAAATTTGAAAAACTCTATTATGGTTTTTAAAAATTAAAAAATTTGTTTGGTTTACATATTTTTTAAAATTGATTTATAAAATTGTTTTTAATATTTTAGTTTTTAAAATTAAGAAAGCAAAACTGTCAAAGAGTGTTTTGCTTTTGATTTTTTCAATTTTAAATTTAAAAAAACAAAAACACGGAAAAGTAATTTTCATTAATGGCACAATTGTAATTTTGTGGAACTTATAAAATTAAGAAATTTGCTATTTCACTTTAGACAGAAACAAAAAAGGAAACTAGAAGAAGCAATGGAAAAAGCACTCAGCATAAACCCTAACTTTACAATTCCAACTCTAGTTCGTGATTTGATCAAATTCATCCACTTCATTCCCTCTTCTTGATCATTATTGAGTTCTTCATTCTATTTGATAAATCTTTGGTTAGTTTTTCTTTTCCTTTCTTTCCATTACGGTTTTTTTGAATTTGAGTTTTAAATTGAATTTTATTTTTCAAATTAAGTTGGTTTCATTTGTTGATTTCCTTGGTTTCCTTTGTGTTATGAATCATGATCTATTTGTAATTAATTTTTTAGAATTTGAGAATTGGTTTGTTTGACTTTGGAAATTGTTGAGCATTTAGAAAACATTTGAATTATGTCAGATTTGATTGTTTAATTAAGAAAAAGAAAACGAAATTGTTTTGTTGAAATAATAACATGAATTTGAAGTGTTCCAAGTGGAGACTAGGATTTTATGAGGTTTTTCAAACAGAAGAAACGATTTCCAAAAGAAAATGAATCTGAATCTGATGATTTAAAAACACCCTTGGATCTATCCAGATTGTTAAGATTCATCTGGGTATTGTTTTTCATAACCTTTTGACAATGATTGAGGCAAATAATGTGAACAAATCTTGTGTATGTTCTGTCAAACCTTTTCCTTTTCTTTTGTGTTTTTTTTTTTTGTAGACAAAGTGGTTTCCAGTTAAATTGAAAGTGAATTTTCTTATCTTATTGTTTGAGTTTTCCATTTTCAACTAATGATGGAATTGTTGACTCTGATTTGATTATTTCTCTAGCAAATTCTTTGATATCTGTGATGAAGTGATACTATTAAGTAATAGCAGCCTGTTGAAGATATTGAATTTGTTTAGTTGTTCTTATTACCCTTCCAATGGCTCCAACAGCTTCTTCTCCTATACCAACCACTGTAATTACATAAGACTTAGTTGCCTTTGTCATATTAGTGTTGTTGTTATTGCTGAAACACATGAGAGTGTATAAACTAAACATGTTATGGAATATAGTGTTATGAGTTTCTTGTTTATTTGATAGGATCCTAAAAAAATAACATCGATACATATAGTTTACTAAACAGGTTGGAGAATTAAAAAAAAAAATGAAGAATTCAAGCTTTCGTTCGCAATTCCTGACGACTTCCTCCTCTTCCGCCACACATGATGCACCCCCTGCTGTACTTGCACCCGCTGCTGGGCTTACCTCTGTTGCACAGGTAACCTAGCTACTTACCAAGTTATAGATTATGAATTTTTTTTATCAACTCATTGACTGAGTGACTGAATTGTGTATTTTATGCTTGTATGACTTGTGTGTTTCTTAACTGTTCTTTGGTTTTTCTTATTAGGTTCTTCATTTTCTTATAGTGCTCTTGAAATTATAATGGGGAATATTATTAGTATTTATTCTGTCACATTTCTCTTTAAGAATCAATTGCAATTTTTTGTTTAATTCTTAACCTTTTGATTTTATAGTTAAACATTTTTTTTATGATCATGAGTTTGCTTATTTTTTTATAGATGGCAACTAATGTTGACAGTCTTGAATCAAAGCTTTGGCCTGACTTTGTAACTAAAGCTTTTATTGATATTATGGTTGACGAAGTTACAAAAGGAAATATGCCAAATGGTATATTTCATGCTAGAACATGGAACTCAATGACTACTAGGCTGAATTCTATAACTAATCGTTCCTTTAAAATGGATCAACTAAAGGCAAAAATGCACCGGCTACGAGCCATGTATCGTGAGTTCTATTCACTTTTGCAGAACACTGGATTTGGGTGGAATGCAGACACCAACACTGTTACTGCAAGCGAAGAGGTCTGGCGAAATTATCTTCAGGTACTATTAAATAATCATTGCTCACTGATTTGATTATGTTTGTTTAATAATTATTACTGTTTTCATTCCATAAGCAAGAAAAAGCAAAACAAATATTTGAATGGAAGGTTGATATGTTATTATGGTTGGTTTCCTAGTATGCATTTTCTCTTTAAGAATTTGCACGCAGCACATGGAGAATTGTAAGTGCTGGATGATGCTATTTTTATTTAATTTCCTGCCTTTCAAATACTATATTCATTCATATCTTCACACTTCATCATAGGATGCAACCTTTGATATTTTGTACTATTATTTTTTATCTAACTAAGTGATTAGATTAGATTTGATAGGATGCTAGTGGGATTTGATTAGATTCACGTGTAAAAAATTTTACAACGGTGCATAGAAATTAATCTCTTACAAAGTAATCCTGGAATTCCTCTTGAGTTTGGTAGAAAGAATGTGTAATTAATTCCGTCTGTATGTTTCAATTTGTATATTATGAGCGTGATAGCTTAAAAGGCCAAGATAGAGAGAAAAAGAATGAAAGAAGATTAGGAAAGGTACTTGTCAAACAGTTTACATAGGAGGTTGTCCACCCATACTAGAGGTAGGGTTCCCAAATATAGGATGGAGAACAACCTGCTGTAAAGAAGATTCCCAGCGTTGCACTCTCCATCCTGTAATTGATGGGCCTTCATCCGGATCAGAAGGGGACATGTATTGTCCTGTATAGATAATTTTGAACTCACTTTTGTCTAGAGAAGAAAACTAAAGAGTGAGCATCAACATTAAGGTTTCCACTAAGGTATCTAACATTGACAGAATTATAAAAAATAAAAAGACATAAGGTCAATACAATCCTTGATTACATGATCAACTACCACTAGGATAGAATTACATTGATACAATTTTAGCATATGAAGCGAAAGAGAACATGTCAATGTCATGTTGTAGTGCAATTTGTAGCCCCCATTAGACATCCAGAGCTTCATCTAAAATCAGTTCAACAATGTGTTCCAGCCATGAAGCACAAAAAGGAAAATAAAATATAGTATGTGGTGGTTTTCATGTTAATTGGGTTGTTCCTAATAAATAGCAACATTGTTATTATAAACTCCAAGTGTCTACAATTTTTAATCGCAGCTGTTTATTAGTAAAATTGCTATTTTATGTGGGAAAACAGAAAAAACATAGAGAAGCTGCACAATATACCCAAACTGAACCTAGCTCAATGGACCTAGGTAATAGCCCCAAGCATAAGGTAAACAGAAGATCATGTGAACACAAACATATCAGAGTGTAAGCATCCCTACAAAGAGAAGGAAACTACAACTACATACTTACGACTTCTGGTCCATTAGCAAGCAGTAATTTGATATTCAAATTACCTTGCCATTTGGGGATATTTCAAATTGTTTTACTTCATAACAGATAGGTAAATATTGTAAGTTTGGAATACATTATTTTTTTTTCTCTCATTCTTGTTTATGTGTTGCTTCAAATAACATTAAACTCTATTTTTGTTTTTACCTCACTATTTAAATTTTCTCATAATTGATGACATGCTTGAATTGTTTCAGGTACATGAGAAAGCTTCTCAATTTTAAAAGAAAGGATGTGACCATTATAAATTATTGGAAATCCTATTCAACAAAAATAATGCTACTGGAGTACTTCACCATTCATCTACACAAGACCCACCAAATACTGATGAAGAAAATGAGCTTGATAATTGATACCTCAACATTGGAAGTGCAAGCCATGTACGTGTTGATGAAGATGATTCAAACGATGATATACAAGCAATGGAGCGCGTCTCACGAAGTGGAAAACAAAAAGTACAAGTACTATCCAAAAAAGAGTCAACATCACAACAAATGGGACATGCGCTTGCAGCATGGGCTCAAGCATCTTTGGCGAGAGCAGAGAAGTATAGCAGGGATAAGAGTAAGGATAAGAGTAGGGATAGGAGTGTGGAGGCTACCTCACGTGTAACATTTGATTGTTCTCTAACTAAGTGTGTGGCTGCTCTTGAAGAGATAGAAGGCATTCCAGATGACATCTATGGAAAAACCCTGGAAAAGTTTATGAATCCTGATTGGAGGGAAATGTTTATGGCAATGTCTAAAGAGAGGAAACGTGGATGGGTACTTAGACTTTAAGGATAACACGTTACTTGAATATGTGGTGATAGTGATTGGATATGTGTTTCTCTTAGTACTTTGTTTATGATCTTTATCGTTGCGTACTTATTTCTATTTCCTGAACAATTGTATGCATTTTTTTTATGAGTTGTTTTGAATTGTTTTGAAATTGTATGACAGGTTGTAACCACATTTGATGTTGATACAAGTGATGATTCTACTTCTGATGAAAGCGATGATGATTTTGTAGAATTTCTTATTAGTAATGTGATCTATGACTATCATCATAAATTCTTTAATAAAGGAAAGGTTCTAACATCATCATTATCTGGTCGTGAATTTGTTGCTGAAGTATTAAATGGATCTGAAACAAGTTGTTTTGATTTATTTCGGATGAAGAAGGAATGTTTTCTTAATTTTTGTAATGAATTAAGAGCGAAGAACTATCTAAGTGACTCAAGAGATGTGCTTGTTGAAGAGAAGGTTGCCACTTTTTTATTCATAATTGGGCATAATGTTCGTCATAGAGTCGCTTCAAACCACTTCCAACATTCCACAGAAACAATCTCACGCAATTTCAAGGAAGTATTAAGGGCAGTGTGTCGATTGGGAAAAGAACTCATAAAACAAGAGTCCATAGAGTTGCCTGAAAGAATTAAGAATAATTCAAAATACTATCCTTGGTTCAAGGTATGCACATCATATTATCAAAACTATTTGAGTTCGGTTTAATTATCTTTATTATTTTGTTATGATTATATTTAATTGTGTTATGCTTTATAGAATTGCATAGGTGCAATAGATGGTACACATATAAGTGCATGGGTTCCTGCAGAGAAACAAATTTCATGTAGAGGTAGAAAGACAACAATTACGCAAAATGTCATGTGTGCTTGTGATTTCAACATGATGTTTACATATGTATATTCTGGGTGGGAAGGAAGTGCACATGATTCAAAAGTTTTTTTGGATGCAATTTCAAATCCAAATGCAGGATTTCCTTGGCACCTAGAGGTAAATCGTAATATCATAATAAAATTACAATGTGTCGCTAAGTTAATGAATTTAACTAGTAGAGCTAACATATTTTTTTTTATGAAGGTTCATTTTATCTCGTTGATTCTGGGTATCCATGTACTAGAGGTTTGCTTCCTCCTTATAGGGGTGAAAGATATCATGCCCAAGAATATAGAGGCCAAGGTAGACAACCTAGGAGTCCCGAAGAGTTATTTAACTATAGACACTCATCTCTACGGATGACAATTGAACGTTGTTTTGGGGTGTTGAAAAATAGATTTCCTATTTTGAAGTTGATGCCTCCTTATAAACCTTCCAGACAAAGACTTATAGTGATAGCTTGTTGTACTATTCATAACTACATACGTAAGTGGAATTTACCAGATGAATTATTCAACATATGGGAAGCAATGGATCCTATGGAACTTGAGAGGGTGAATGAAGGTTCAGGCATAGAAGGAACAAGCTCTGGCGATAACTTAACTAGATTATCTGATGAAGGTGCGATTGAAATGACAATGAGTAGGAATCGTATTAGAGATAGGATGTGGGTACAAATTCACAATTAGTTGGACAAATTACTATCTTTTAGATTTTATTATATACAATGTTGGTGGATATTTCTTAAATACTTATGTTGTTTCGGCTTAATTTTGATGTTCTTGGAGGATAATATCTATGCTAAATTTTTACATACTTTTTTCTTTAATTGAATTTTAAAAATAGTGATCAAATAATATGTTTTTATGTTACAATTAAATTTGAAACTCTATTCACTTGAAATTAATCTTACTTTATAAAAAATTAAGGAAGTGAACAATAATGGACAAGTGTTTATTAAATTCTTTTAATAAAAATATATTTATTAATTATACTAAAATATTTTACTTGTATTTAAAAGTTATTAGTTGAATTTTTCTATTTTTTTTACTTTTATTATTTAATATAAAAAAAAACAGATTTTGAAAATTATATTACCAAATAGTTTTTTTAATTCTCTATTTAAAATCTATTTTAGAAAATTAGATTATCAAATAGATTTTCTCTTTTTCTCATCTCTAAAACTGTTTTTAAAAATAAGTATCTCAAACAAGTTTTTTCTTTAATTTTATTTTTCAAAACAATTTTTAAAATCAAATTTAGACAACAATTTTTAAAAATTAAAATGCAAAAGTGTTTCAAACATGCCCTTAATTTACAAAGTTTTTTTTTTTTAAAAAAAAAAAGCATATTTTACAGCGCTTTTTTGAACAAGCGCCGTAAAATATTCACCTATAATTCATATGTTGGGTGTACATTTTATAGCGCTTTTTCAAAAAAGCGCTGTAAAATGTACACCCAAAAGCGCTGTAAAATGTACACCCATAATTCATATATTTGGTGTGCATTTTACAGCGCTTATTTGAAAAAGCGCTGTAAAATGAATTATGGGTATGCATTTTTTACAGCGCTTTTTCAAAAAAGCGCAGTAAAAGGCGCACCCAATATATGAATTATGGGTGCGCATTTTACAGCGCTTTTTTGAAAAAGCGCTATAAAATATGTATAACAAGCGTACATTATATCTACATGTTTTATAGCGTTTTTTTAAAAGCGCTGTTGTATCTTTTACAGCGCTCGATTCCACAGCGCTCTTTTTTTTTGAAAAAGCGCTGTAAATGGATTAAAAAAAACGCTGTAAAATCCTATTTTTCGCGTAGTGTCAAAAACACACAACACTCATGAAAAAAACTTTACATGAATGCAAATGTGTAGCAATGTTTCATAATTATGAGACTAACTGTTTAAATATTTAATTTTTTTAGATGATTAACATTATTTCCAATTCAAATACAAATGAAAATAGTATGTTAACATGCTAAATGAATAAAAAAAAAAGTGAACAAATACAAACCATATTGTTTTCTTTATGTATCTGCAAATGCAATGTGAAATGTAGATTTAGCCACCAAAAGGATGAACCATTGATTTTTCTTTAATTTTTAATAAGCAGTTTTGCTAATTTTTAAATTTTTGGATATTTACAATGAACTTTTCATGTACTTATAGAATTGTTAGAATTATATCATGTTGTAATGACATATGCAATGTGAACTTTATGTTAATGTCACTTAGAACTTCATGTGAGATTAATTTTGATTATATTATATGAAATGATCAATTCGTTCAATATATATGAAATTAAAAATTAAGCACTTTTGCACATATGAAGATAATTTCTTTATTTTTTTTAATGATTTTTTAACTTGAAATGTGATGCTTTGATCAAAATGACAATGAATTTTAAGGATAATTTATCAGTAAATTTGTATTTAAAAAAAAATAAAAAAAATCAAAGATTAAAATTTTGCCCACAATAATTTTTTTTTAAATTTTTTGTATATGCATAAGAATGTCATAATAGTATATTGACACAATAAACTATATGCAAATATGAATGCTAGATCTCCATGTGAGACGATTTTTTCTTTTGAAACGAATATCATGACTTAAATATGCATTTAGTTTGCACTCTTTTTAAGAGTGAATTTTCTTGTGACAAATGTAAGAATTCGACATGACACACATCAATTTTTTTTTTTATATGGTGCTAATATGAAGAATGATTTGATGTCACATTTATTTTGATATAAAATGACAAGTAATGCAAAGAGACACACATTAATGCTATTGAAAATATGACTAAATTTCTCTTGATCATGGTCACTTTATTTTTCCATTTTCTTATTTTTATGGAATGTGAAAAAATCGATAAGGAAATATATATACACAATGTAAAGAAAAAAAATTAGAGTTGAAAAAAAATGAGGTTTTGATTTTGTCCCTCTAAGAAGATAAAATTTGAACCTTGTAAAGAATAATGTTTTAGTTTTAAAAGAAAAACTATTTTTTCAACAAAGTAAAATGTTAATTTGAATTTCGAAAGAAAAAAAAAATGATCTCATTGTGACTTACATAAGTTTAACTTACATTTAAAAAATTGGTGAGTTTTCTTAGTTAGTGACCCTCTTCCAAGGTGGCTCTATGATTTTGACTATGGTTCTTAGAGCCATGGATTCCATTTTGGAATATTATCAATAGTAGTAGGTAAACTATTAAAAGTGACAATAATTCTCAAAAGAAATGAAACTCTAGGTGAAGTCTCCATGCTAACCAAATAGGATCTACATCCATAAAGCTAACACTACGCAACTTCAAATGAATCTTAAATTTCACTCAAATCATATATTAAGATCTCAGTCAAGTGTGTGCAAATGCGTTAATCTAGTGTGTGAAGAGAAGCGTAAGCAAAGTACTCAAATATATACATATAAAATATAATATACACAGAAAAACACTAATAAATAATAAACACATAAAAGTAAGAAAATATGTGAAGGAGAAATAAATATAGATGTTAACAAATTTTGCATTGTTAATTATGTTAGGTTTGACTATCTAATAGTCTTCAGTGAAGTCGCCAGCTATCGCGACCTAAAATTTCGAGTTTTTCTCGCATTCAATGGAGTCGCCACAAAAATTTATTTCAAAATTTAAGATTATATTAATTATTGTATTTTCCAAGTTTTCTCTAACAATTTATAATTGGGAGATAAATTTGTTAAATGAGATAATAAATCATTAAGAGTATAATAGGAAAATAAAAATAACTTTATCAAAAATAAAAATATTTATTGATTTATTGACATGTGTAAATAAGTTAAAATGGTAATTAAAAAGGAACTTATGAATAAAGTTATATACTAAAATGGCATCATGGTGATTGATCAGATATAATTTAGTATATATTTTCCGTGTTTTGTGATTGTTTTAGGAAATATTTCCGTGTTTTGTGATTGTTTTAGGAAATATAGCTACCTGTACCTGGCCTTTTAGCTAAACCTCACCTCGTTTGACCAAATCAACGTCTAATTTGTGTAAGCACATTCCTTTCTTTTTGAATAGATAACTATAAGCTCTTCAAACTAATTAACACATTATTTTTATCAATGTAATTAAAACCAAAAAAAAAAGTCAACACCTTCTTCAAACGACTTTGGAGAAGGATTTCAATTGTTTCTACGACCTTGTTTCCATTCTCCACTTCAATTTTAATTGTTGTTCACTAATTTCAAATAGTTTTATAATATACTTGCAAAACAGGAATACCTTAATTGACTCAATATTATGGCAGAAAACAATACAAATAAAGGAAGGAGAATCGCCATAATTGGCGCATCTACCTTGTTATTGGTGGCTATGGTTGTTGCTGTCACCGTTGGCACATATCGTGATCAAAATGGTTATGATGATAATATAGAAGACACCAGAAAGAACCACATTACTTCCACTATGAAAGCAGTTCAAACAATTTGTCATCCCACTGATTACAAGAAGGAATGTGAGGAAACACTCATAGCAGAGGCTGAGGCTGACAATGTCACTGATCCAAAGGAACTTATTAAAATAGCATTTAATGTTACCATGAAGAGAATTGGTGATAAAATTAAGGAAACAGATCTCATGCAAGAGGTTGAGAAAGATCCTAGATCAAAGGATGCACTTGATACATGCAAACAACTTATGGATCTTTCAATCGAAGAATTCACAAGGTCACTTGATGGAATTTCTGAGTTTGATCTACAAAATATTGACAAAATCCTCATGAATCTGAAGGTTTGGCTTAACGGTGCTGTTACATACATGGATACATGTTTGGATGGATTTGAAAATACTACTAGCGAAGCTGGTACAAAGATGAAAGAGTTATTAACATCAAGCATGCACATGAGTAGCAATGCTCTTGCCATTATTTCAGATTTTTCTGACACGGTCTCTGATTGGAATGCCACAAATATTCTTAGACGCCACCTTCTTCATGATTCTGAGACTCCTTCGTCGGGTGATCATCACAAAAACCACAATGCTAAGAAAAATATATTCAAACACAAGCCTAATGTTACTGTAGCCTTAGATGGAAGTGGTGATTTTAAGAGCATCAACGAGGCATTGACGCGGGTTCCTGAGAAAAGCAAAAAACCATTTGTGATATACATTAAGGAAGGTGTTTACTCAGAGTATGTTGAAGTTACCAAACATATGACGCACGTTGTGTTTGTTGGTGACGGTGGGAAGAAGACAATAATCACTGGCAACAAAAACTTTATTGATGGCATTAACACCTATAGAACTGCCTCTGTTGGTATGTCTGTTTTCATTCATATGCTTACTAACTTTCTTGTCTTTTAATTTCCTTCCAATTTTTAATGTTGATGATATTAAGTTAATTAATTCCTATATGGTAATAAAAAAAAAAAAAAATAGTACTTTATAGAGATTTTGATATATGAATTATAAAGTAATGATTAGTTTATGAATATGGTTGCAGCTATTCAAGGAGATCACTTTGTGGCCATTAACATGGGATTTGAGAACTCAGCAGGCCCACATAAACATCAAGCAGTGGCACTAAGGGTACAAGGAGATAAGACAATATTCTTCAATTGCTCAATGGATGGATATCAAGACACACTTTATGTACATACCATGCGTCAATTTTACCGTGATTGTACCATTTCAGGTACCATTGACTTTGTCTTTGGTAATGCATTAGCCGTTTTTCAAAACTGTAAATTTGTTGTGAGAAAGCCAATGTCAAACCAACAATGCATTGTGACTGCACAAGGAAGGAAGGAAAGATTCCAACCATCAGCAATAGTGATACAAGGAGGTTCCATTGTATCTGATCCTGAGTTCTACCCAGTGAGGTTTGACAACAAGGCATACCTCGCCCGTCCATGGAAGAACTTTTCTAGGACAATTATAATGGACGCTTTCATTGATGATTTGATTCATCCTGATGGTTATTTGCCATGGCAAACAATAGATGGACCTTCTGGTATGGACACTTGCTTCTATGCTGAGTACCATAACTTTGGCCCTGGTTCAGACAAAACAAAACGTGTAAATTGGGCAGGTATTTGGAACATCAATGCAAAGGCTGCACATTGGTTTGCACCATCCAAGTTCTTCCATGGTGGTGATTGGATTGAGGCAACTGGAATTCCTTTCTTCTCTGGTATTCCCGATCACTATAGGCACAAAGAGACTCTGCTTAAATGGTGATCTTCATGATGTGTTCTCGTTATAATGCTCTATTTTCTCTATTATCAAAGGTTAACCGTAGTACTTTTGGAAATGTTTGTGGGAGAAGAATTGAAGAACCATTCAGCGTTTTTTTTTTTTATTTTTTTTTAATTTTTTTTTATTTTGTAAATAAATTTTTGTGGAGTATTTTTTTGTTTTTAAAAATAAAGTGAAGGTCCTTTCATAATAGTGGAGGATTTATTTTAACATGTATTAGTTAATTTTAATATGTATTTGTTTATTTTGTTATTTTGTCATTATGGTATATAGTTGGATTGATGTTGAAGATATATGTACAATAATGTCTATCCCCGAGCATCATCGGAAAATAATATTGATTTTTCATTTTTATTTGGTATCCCTGTCTATAATATATTTATTTGTAAATTTATATTATTGAGGAATTGTGTTAACTTAAAAACATAAATAAAATATAATATTTTACATGAAAATACGTAAATAAATTTATGTTTAACATATAGGCAATTTTAAATAAAGATGTAATTTTGGTACTTTGTTGTAAAGTTTTGATATAGTTTTATTTAGTAACTTCTTAATTTATGATTTGGTTTTTTCTAAGTTCACTTTATGTTCTTGAAAAATAAAAATATGTAATTTACTTATTTTATTTAATTATAAAAATCTTCAAATAAATTGTCACTAAAATAACTATTTCTTTAAAATCATATGTTATTAACTAAATGATTTTACTT
>JBBPBR010000003.1:21618871-21650533 GCA_037974775.1 Cicer pinnatifidum | reverse complement strand
AATGAAAACAACCGAAAAGAAATAGAGAGATTAATTAGCAAAAGAGAAGAAGAGAATCTGATCTTGAAATAATCAGTCTAGCAAAAAAAAAACAATTCAGCAGTAAGATATCGTTTTCTTATTCTTTTCTCTATTTTGTTTATTAGTTTTTTGTTTTTGCATCTTTTTAAAATATATATATATATTTTTCTCTTTCTATTTTTTTTTCTGTTTATAAAAAATAAACTCATATTTTAAGCTTTCATTTTATTTTTTAAATCTTTTAATCCTAAAATTGTTTTCTTTACAACATAAAATAATATAAAAAATTATAACTAATTGATGTCTATAGATCAAGAAAATAAATTTCATCATATTGTAATGTAATAGAAAATTCATAATATGTGTTTATCAAATAAAATAAAAAGTTATAACAGATAAATGTTTTTACCCTTAAGATTAAAATTAATGGTTGTTGTCGCCGGATGAAATTCATCCTCGCTCGTTGCTCCATATTATTCACTTTCAATCGTTTAATGGCCTTTGTGTCACGACAGATCCGACAACGTACGAGCAAATCATTTAACCGATTATTTCACCGTCGTGTCCATCTGTCTCGTTCACATACCGCCACGTTATGTTTTTTTAAAGAAAATTAATTTTTTTTCTTTACTTTAAAATTGACAAATATTATTATTTTTTATTATTATTATTATTATTATTATTATTATTATTATTATTATTATTACATTTTTTTTGATACGTATATAAATAAAAAATAATAATAAAATCGGTCAACACATAAATATTTTTCTATCCAAGAACTACGTGTGTTTTGATTTCCCTATTGCCCCTAGAGATACGTAGGAGCAAGGTCTTCCCCTTGTCAAACCAAATTAATAAAAATATTTTTTTTCTTCTTTCATTAATGTAAATAATTTAATTTTTTTTATTATTCTTTTTGGGGTATAAATAAATAAATAAACAAATAAATAAATAGTTTCTATATAATTAATTATAGGGTAACCGTTTTAACGGACGTTGTAGGGTGATAATACTTCGCTACTCGTAATCGACTCCCCAATCCAAATTTTTGGTTCAAAAATATTATTTTAGGTTTTATCTAATTTTTCCTTTAATAAAAATAAAATTGATGGCGACTCCTTTTTCGCGGACAAACTGGACGCGATAGCTGGCGACTCTGCTGGGGACTTTTGAGAGTCAGGCTCAATCTAATTAATTATATATAGTTATTTTATTATTTATTATTTATTATTTTATTTATATTACCCCTATTGTTTTATTTTATTTTTTATTTTGTTATATTATTAGTATAATTATATGTGTTTTGTCAATTTATTTTTATTGTGATGATTTTTTTTTATTTTACGTATTTTTCTATACACCCTAACACGATTCACACACTTATGAGTGGGCTCTATACCCGGGCTGAGTGCAACCTAAGATAAGTTCAAGACTATGTAATGATAATCTTCTGGATGTACATCTTGTTTGGTTGTCATGAAAGTCTCACCTAGAGTTGACCTTTTCTATAATATTTCCATTTTAATAGTTTACATATTAAATTGTTTAATATTTTAGAATTGAGTTGTGTGCTCTAGGAACCAATTTAGAACTATAGAGCTACCCTTAGTAAAGATTCACATGAAAAAAATGGTATAAATAACATGTACATACGAAAAACTTACTCTATGTCATGTTCACTACCTGCTAGTATACCCAATGATTTATTTTTCTCATCATCATCATTTTTTTGCATAATATTCTTTATCATGGTTACTTTTGAAAAATCATTATCTCATCATTTTCAAAACCATAAAAATTAAGGCTTGTTGTGAATAACTTTAACTGCAGGAAATATGGGATCAAATGGTGGCTCAAACATTATTCCATTAAGAAAGGCCTTACCATTGAGAGTTCTTAAAACGGATGTAAACAACATTAAGAATTTTGCTTGGAAGTTGAAAAAAGTACAATGTGTAATCTTTATGGGGAAATTCGGCAAAATTCTTGATTTACTTGAAGTTAATGTACAAGTGGATGCCCTTACAACGTTGGCCCAATTCTATGATCCTCCTTTCAGGTGTTTCACTTTTAAGGACTTTCAGTTGGCCTCAACATTGGAGGAGTTCGAACGAATAATGGGATATCCGATGAAGGGGAGTAAACCTTACCAATACATGGAACACTACCCATCACTGAAAACAATTGCTGAAACGTTTGATATCCCTATAAAGGAAATAGAAGACAATAAAACCAACAAAGATAATTTGATTGGATTTCCAATAAAATATCTTGAGAAAAAAGTAGTAAACTTAGCAAGAGATGGAAAATGGGACACTTTCATGGATGTGCTTGCCTTAATTATATATGGAATTGTTTTATTTCCAACTATTAAGGATTTTATGGATTTCATGGCGATAGACGTCTTTTTGACTTACAAGCATAGAGGGGAGAATCGAGTACTGGCAGGTTTGGCTGACATTTACTGCACGCTCGACTTCCGTCATGAGAAAGAGGGGGGTCTAATCCATTGTTGCTCGCCAATACTCTATGTTTGGTTTGTCAAACATATTTTTCAAGACATGCATCAATTAAGAACTAAGAGCAAAAAGGAATGGGCCAACATTCTTGCAAATCTCAACGAAAGAATGATTCAATGGTACTCTCGGAATCAAGATATAAATGAAGTGATTTGTAGATGCAGTGTTTTTGTCGATGTTCCCCTCATGGGAACCAAAGGGTGTATAAATTATAGTCCCTATGTTGCATTGAGACAATTGGGTTATCCTATGACAAAACCTCCAAATAATGGATGTAACAAAATCTTTTGTCATTCATGGACGAGATGCTTATGATGCTAGCTTGATGAGAAGAATACGTAAGTCTTGGGGAGATGTTGTTAGAAGAGGTCAAGAATTAGGGCCTAGAAGTTGTGGTATAGGAGATGAATATCATAATTGGGTGAAAAAGAGGGCATTAGAGGTCAAGTTGCCTTTTCATAGTACCATCATTACTCCCGAAGTAGTAACAACAAAATCTTTTTTCACTACTGAAGATTTAGAGGCCGACTTAGCTCTCAAAGGACAAGAAATTGAAAAATTACAAAAATAATTGGAGAAGGGCAAGAGAGGAAGAAGAAAGCAAGGAGAGAACTCGAATATATTTGCGGGGTGCGAATGAAGAGTTAAGACTTAGACTTCAAGAAAGGGATGATGCAATGATTAAATGTCTTAGGCTTAAAGAGTTACTAAAGAAATCTGGGGAAAAGCATGAAGTCATCTGTCGACAAGAAGCAAATCTAAAGCAACAAATAGAGAGGGTAAGAGCGGAATGTGAAAACAAGATCATGGTAGAAAGGCAATGTCAAGAAGAAATCATTGAAGCATACTGAGTTGAACTTGCAAGAAAAGAAGACGAGATGTATACACAAAAAGACACTATCGAGAGACTTGTTCAAGAAGGGATGTTTTGGATGAACCGTTTCTCCAAACTAGTTTATTTGACCAACTATGCTATCTGAGATATTCCACCATTATTAAGAGTCGCTGATGGGATGGCTAATCCTCTCTCTACCCCTCAAGAGATCTCCATTTTTATTGAACACTGTAAAAGTTTAATCGAGCAAATGAAAAAATTGATTGCTCATTAAATTTTCAAATTCCGTGTTTAGGTTTCAGCTTTTGTTTTGTGGTAAAACTTGTATTTTTCTAACTATCAATAAATTAAATTTGACTATACTTTTGGTCCCATAAATCTCTTTATTGGTTAAGATATTCACAAACAAGCAATAAATAGGTCTTTGACATTCATGCACAATTACATTTTCATACATCATGTTGCATACTCATGCCATATTCTTTCATAGAAAAAATAACACAACAAACAAAAAAATTGGTGCTACGACACTGATATTGGACACGATCTCAGTCAAAAATCATGGATGAGCTAGAGCAAACATAAATAAGAGAAGACGTGAACCAACTCAAGGGGAAAATGAGCAAGATCTTGGAGATTATACAAGCACTTGGAAATAAAAATGATAGGAATCCTTTGGTAGACGATGGGGTGTCACAAAACACTCTAGTTCACCCAACAGGTGCTGCTCCACACCTTCACACTAATTATCAAGAAGGGAAGACACAACAATTTCCATCTTATGGTTTGTCGCCAGGCTATACCCCACCCATAGACACTCATCTCCCCAACAACAATCCACTGGCTGTGGCTACAAATCCACAACCTAATATTAGTGAATTCCCTCAAGTGCAACCTTCACCCCTTACTTCGTGATATCATGGCACTTCACTGCAAGGAAAAATTACCGAAGCTACGCTGGTGATGTTAAACATACATCATGAGCCTCGACTGCTCGAGAACTATCAATCCTAAGAAAAATGGCAAGCCTTGGAAGAACGCTTGAGAGTTATCGAAGGGGGAAACAATTATGGATTTGATTCTTCAGACCTATGTCTCGTTTCTGATGTTATAATACCACATAAATTCAAATTGCCTGAATTTGACAAATACAAGGGAACAATATCCCCCAAGAACCATCTTATTATGTATTGTCGAAAAATGGGTTTTTGCGCCCATGACGAAAAACTACTAATCCACTTCTTTCAAGATAGTTTGACATGAGCCTCCCTAAGTTGGTATATGCACCTTGAACGAGCTCACATCGGGTCTTGGAAAGATTTGGTGGATGCCTTTTTGAAACAATACAAATATAATCTCGACATGGCTCTTGCTAGAATGCAGTTGCAAAATATGACAAAACGAGACAATGAAACATTCAAGGAATATGGCCAACGATGGAGGGAGTTAGCTTCCCAGGTTGAACCCCCCATATCTGAAAAATAAATGGTGACTATGTTCATAAACACTCTTCAATCTCCGTTTTATGACAAAATGATAGGAAGCGTTTCATCAAAATTTTCAGATCTCGTCATCATAGGTTAAAGAGTAGAAATGGGATTGAAAAGCGGAAAGTTTGCTTCCGGCTATACCGAATTAAATAACACACAAAAATTGACCGCAAGTGAGAATAAGAAAATGGAAGAAGAAAACCATTTTGTGGCATCAAACCCAACTAATCCTTCTTTTGTGCATCGCCCTTACGCCGCTGCAAATTCACAGAGCTCGGGTACCCTAAGTCAACACTTACAAGGGAATCAAGATTCACTTGAAAGTCAGGGAAAAAGTATCGTGGGAGGAAGTTTGTACATTTCGACCCAATCCCTATGACTTATGCAGAGTTGTTACTGCATCTGGTTAGCAATTCTATGGTTGCACTATGTCCAGGGAAACCTATACAACCACCCTACCCTAAAGGATATGACTCGAACACCACATGTGATTACCACTCTGGGGTTGTAGGACACTCTACTGAAAATTGCCTAGCTTTAAAATTTAAGGTGCACGATTTGCTTAAAGCTGGATGGTTGAATTTTAAAGAAAATGAGCCTAGCGTGAAAAATAATCCCCTACCAGTTCATGGTGGCCCAATAGTGAATGCAATCGAAGAAAATCACCAATTAATAAATGAGGTCGAGAAAATTAAGATGTCGATGGAACTGATTTTCTATGAGCTATGTAAATTTGGATTAATCCGAGGAAATGCCATTGGGAAATCAAGATGCAATTTTCACCTCAATGAAGATCATTCCATAGAAGAATGCGATGAGTTCAAAAATGAACTTCGAAAATTGATAAACATAGGCACCATTCAAATTGGTCGTTGGGAAAAGAATGACGGTATGATTGCAACCCAATCAGAAGAAAAACTTGGCATAACCATCCCAAATCCATTGGTCATTCATTTCACTAAGGAGGAAAGTGTGAATGCCCCTAGTGGTCTGAGGACCTTAATAGTTCAGATACCAAGCCCTTTTCCATATAAAGACAACAAAGCGGTACCTTGGAACTATAATATAAAGGTACATCTAGCTGAATAAAAGAACAAAGATGTTTTTAGCTCTAAAACCACCGATTTCACGAATGTTTCAGGGATTGAAGGAATGACTAGAAGTGGTCGGATATACTCCCCAGAAAAATCACAAAGAGAAATGATAGTGGTGTTTGAGAAGCCATACACAGATAAAGGGAAAAAGAAAGTAATTGAAAAAGTCGAAAAGGAGAAAATAGAAAATGAGAAAAGGTTTCTAATGAAGAAGCTCGAGAATTTCTCTTTACTTATTTTTACTTTGATTCTCAAGTAAATTCTAAGTAAAGAGGGGTAGTTGTTGACACATAATTTTGTCTGATTTTTATTTATTTTTTTACTTTTTATTGAAAAAAGGAAATAATAATAATAATGATCATAATAATAAATATATAAATATATGTGAAAAAATATAAAAATAAAAATAAATAATTAGGGATATAAGTTTTAAACAATCACAAGTGTTTTCGGTTCTTGTTTACCTCTAATTCTTGTTCAGACTATTTTCTAAAATATAAAAAAATAAGAAATAAAAATAAAGGAAACTGAAAGGAAATGAATTGATGGTCATAAAAATTGATGCAATGATGATCAAAATAAATGAAAAAAACCGAAAAGATATTGATTGATGGTCATTAAAATCTGAATAATGGTGAGCAATTGAATAGAAAAGAAACCGAAGAAATGAATCAATGACAATAAGAATTGGTATAATTGTGACCAATTAAAAGAAAAGAAACCGAAAAAAATAGATTAATGGTAATCAATTGACAATTATTCTCTTGTCTTGTGCAATCTACACTCAAAAGTCTATAAATAGTCTGTCACAAGAGGCCAAAACAGGAGGACAATTCAAAACACAAATTGAGAGCACAGAAATAAAATAGAGAGATAAATTAGCAAAAGAGAAGAAGAGAATCTGATCTTGAAATAATCAGTCTAACAAAAAAATAATTCAGCAGTAAGGTATCATTTTCTTATTCTTTTCTCTATTCTGTTTATTAGTTTTTTGTTTTTGCATCTTTTTAAAATATATATATTTTTCTCTTTCTATTTTTTTTTCTGTTTATAAAAAATAAACTCATATGTTAAACTTTCATTTTATTTTTTAAATTGTTTAATCCTAAAATTATTTTCTTTGCAACATAAAATAACAAAAAAAAATAACTAATTGATGTCTATAGATCAATACCACAAATTTCATCATATTGTAATGTAATAGAAAATTCATAATACGTGTTTATCAAATAAAATAAAAAATTATAACAGATAAAATATTTTTATCCTTAAGATTAGAATTAATGGTAATTGTTGCCGCATGATGAAATTCATCCTCGCTCATTGCACCATATTATTCACTTTCAATCGTTGGTGGCCTTTGTGTCGCGACAGATCTGACAACGTACGAGCTAATCATTTAATAGATTATTTCACCGTCATGTCCATCTGTCTCGTTCACATACCGCCACGTTACGTTTTTCTAAAGAAAATTATTTTTTTTCTTTACTTTAAAACAGACAAGTATTATTATTATTATTATTATTATTATTATTATTATTATTATTATTATTATTATTATTATATTTATTATCATTATTATTATTATTATTATTATTACATTTTTTATACGTATATAAATAAAAAATAATAATAAAATCGGTCAACACATAAATATTTTTCTATCCAAAACTACGTGTGTTTTGATTTTCCTATTGCACCTAGGGATACGTAGGAGCAATGTCTTCCCCTTGTTAAACCAAATTAATAAAAATATTTTTTTTCTTCTTTCATTAATGTAAATAATTTAATTTTTTTTATCATTCTTTTTGGGGAAGAAATAAATAAATAAATAGTTTGTATATAATTAATTATAGGGTAACCGTTTTAACGGACGTTGTAGGGTGATAATACTTCCCTATTCATAACCGACTCCCGAATCCAAATTTTTTGTTCAAAAATATTATTTAAGGTTTTATCCAATTTTTCCTTTAATAAAAATAAAATTGGTGGCGACTCCTTTTTCGCAGACAAACTCGACGCGACAGTTGGCGACATTGCTGGAGACTTTTGAGAGTCAGGCCCAATCTAATTAATTATATATAGTTATTTTATTATTTATTATTTTATTTATATTACCCCTATTGTTTTATTTTATTTTATTTTATTTTTTATTTTGTTATATTATTAATATATTTATATGTGTTTTGTCAATTTATTTTTATTGTGATGATTTTTTTATTTTATGTATTTTTCTATACACCCTAACACGATTCACACACTTATGAGTGGGCTCTATACCCGGGCTGAGTGCAATCTAAGAAAAGTTCGAGACTGTGTAATGATAATCGTCTGAATGTACACCTTTGCTTCCTTCCCATCCATCTCTCCCACACCTATCCCTTCCCATACTGTGGTTGCTACTGCTTCTCAACCTTCCCCTTACCTACGCTCTTCTCCTCCCTTAACTGAACCCTCCAATTCTGACATCATGGCTACTCTTCAAATTATCATGGCACGACAGGTTCAGCACGATCACAAAACTACTATTTCGAGAACTTGACTGGCCGATCATCTTGCTCCCAAGCTGGGAATTCCACCTCCACCTCCACATCAGATTCCTCCTCCTTCTCAAGCTCCTCATCCTGGAAAATCCTCCTCTTCGGAAGGATCTTCTCCTTCTTTAGCTTCTTAGTTTCTTTTCTGTTGTCTTTTTGGATGACAAAGGGGGAGAATTAAGTTTAGTTTTTAATCTGCACTGCTTATGTATTTTCGTTTACAATCATGTACTTTTGTTCTCAATTCAATGAAAAACAGTTTATGGCATATAATGTTTTAAATTTTGCAAATTTAAAAACACACAAATTGAGGGGGAGTCTTTAAAACTCTTTCACATACTTGATATTAGAATTAGAATTAAAATCTAAATTAACATGTTTGTCATCATCAAAAAGGGAGAGATTGTTAAGACAAACTCTATATTTAAAGTTTTGATGAAAACGAACAAAGGTTAATTAAGAAAGTTAATCATGATTCTAAAATATTATGTTCATTTAACTGGTGCTTTTGATTGAATTTAATTAAGAACAGAATCAAGCAAAGCAAAAGAAACAAAAACAAGATCATTCTGCAACAAAACAGAGAATGATTTCCAGCTTCAAGAATTGTTCATCACAGCATGTTGATCAAACCTTTTCAACATTCTTAACAAAGAATCTGTCCAGGAAGCTTACTCATATCTAATCAGTACATGGCAAGGAACAATTAGGATTCATCCAAGCTCAAAAAGGCTATTTGATCTCAAAATTTAAAGGACTCAAAGATGGACAAAAGTCATGACAGCATGAAGAACTCCAAAAATTCCAATGTCAAGAAAGCTCTATCAATCTTGACACATGACAAGACAATTACAAAGGAAATCCAGAATAATTAAAACAGGAACTCCAGAATGATTATTTAAGCTCAAGAACGTTCATTCTAAAAACCAAGAACGTTTATCGTTCTCCGTTTTCTGCACAGCAGCAGCAAACCTGCAACCTGCTCTGTTTCAGCTTGCAATTCTTCTCCAATCTTGTCTAGTTGCACTCAAGACTCAAGATGGAGAATGTATCATTCAAGATCAATGAAGAAACGTCAAGGACGTTGTCGGAAAAGTACAGGACTGCTTTAAATGCTAAAACCAAAAGTTAAAAAATGTTATGTCATAGCATGATTAATTTATTCTGAAATATTGCTTTAAGCCAGAAAAAACAGAGCCTCTCCAACAGCTCTTTCGTACTCATCCAGTGCATATTCAGCCTATAAATAGAAGGCCTTAATCAAGTATCAAGGCAAGAAATTCAAGTGCTAAGTAATCCACAATATACAAATACACTTAAGCTTGAAATTCTGCAAAACAGAGGCAATATCATTTTCTGCATGGTGGTGATTGGATTGAGGCACCATCCAATTCCTTTCTTTTCTGGTATTCCTGATCACCATAGGCACAAAGAGACTCTGCTTAAATGGTGATCTTCATGATGTGCTCTCGATGTAATGGTCTATTTTCTCTATTATCAAAGGGTAACCGTAGTACTTTTTTTTTCTCTTTTTATTTTGTAAATAAATTTTTGTGGAGTATTTTTTTCTTTTTAAAAACACACTGAAGTTCCTTTCATAATAGTGGGGGATTTATTTTAATATTTATTAGTTAATTTTAATATGTATTTGTTTATTTTGTTATTTTGTCGTTCTTGTATATAGTTCCATTGATGTTGAAGATATATGTACAATAATGTCTATCTCGAACATCATTGGGAAATAAATTTTGGTACTTCATTGTTGTAAAGTTTTGATATAGTTTTATTGAGTTTTGAGTTGGAAAATTTGAATTTTGTATTTTTAAATTGGACTTATCTCTCCTCAAAATATTTAAAATTTAAATTTATTATTTATTTATTTAATTAATAATAAAAAAAATTCTAAAATCTTACCCTTGACTGAAATTCAATATAAGTTACTTTTTTCTCCTTAAAAATATGTACACAATTTATAATTTTCAGAAATTTCCTTTTTACAATTTTTTCGATGGTACAATTTGTTTATCGAAAATTTCAAGACACAAAATTTTCAGTAGTATAAATTATTTACAGACATTTTTGCCAACAAAATTTCCGCTACATTATTTATACTACTGAAGATTTTATTCCTTGAAATTTCCGATAGTTACGTTTTTCGATATGAAATTTGTGCCTTGAAATAAATTTTGATAATGTATTATTTTTTTAATATTAAAGTATATCAGGGAAAAAATTAACATCGGTAAATATGATGGTGTTTTTTTCATCCCTACTTCTAAAAACAAATAAAAAAAATAATACGTACAGAAATTTTAAATTTCAATGCACAAATTTATGATAGAATAAAGTAAACACCCAAATTTCAAGACACAAATTTTTTGATAATATAAATAATGTATCGAAAATTTTGTTGGTGAAATTTCTGCTACACAATTTATACTATCGCGGAAATTTTATGCCTTAAAATTTCCTGTAAACAAATTATAAAAAGGAAATTTCTAGTAGTTATAAATTATGTACTGAATTTTTGGAAGAAAAATATTACTTACCGAAAATTTTGGTGAGGGGTAAAATTTTGAAGTAATATTTTTTTTACCATTAATTGAATGAATAATATTAGGATAAAATTGGATTTTTAACATTTTGAGGGATATAAATCTAATTTAAGGGGTACAAATTCTAACTTTCTTAATAATGATGGGCATTGGTGTCGTGGGCCGTGCAATTTCTTGTTATTCGTAGTATTATGCGATTCTTAAGAGTTTAAAATTTTACGACAAATTATAGTCAATATTTTAATTTTATAAATAGTTATAATAAAAGTTAAATATTACTAATGATCAAATAATTTTAATTGATTGATAATGTAAAAATTATGTATAATAACTTAATATATCAATTAAATTCTTCGTTAATATATATATATATATATATATATATATATATATATATACTTTTAAGGTAAGTAATTTTTATATTATCAATTATTTACAATGATTAGATCATTAAAAATATTCAAGTTTTATTATATTATTTTTAAAATCACCTATATAATTGATTAAATTTATTGATAATATAAAACTTTTAATGTTAGTAGTGCATAAACATTAAATTTATTATTATTATTATTATTATTATTATTATTATTATTATTATTATTATTATTATTATTATATATATATATTATCATAGAAGAGACAATAAATTTCACCATAATTAATTGATATAACTATAAGATTACGAGTTAAGAAATCGAACTTAACAATATCGATATTTGTCAGTTGAACTAAGATTTGATAACGTGTAATATGATTTTTGAATACAACAAATAGATTTTTACATGAATTGTTTGTGTTTAGTGGAATTTTGATGTTAAAAGTGAAGAAAAGTGAGAGTAATAATTGGTTTTGGGGAAATGAGAGTGGAACTGGGGTCTAAACTCTAATCATATGATAATGCGTTCAATTAGTTAACTTGTTGTCTAGGATTAAAGAATTAAATTAGGGAGCGTGACAAAAGTTAAATTATATGAAATAGATGGACTCTCTAACAATTGTAGCCATGATTCAAACAAGAAATTCTCATAATTTTCATTTGCTTCTTCTGTTTTAATGAAATGCTAGCTTTAATGGATATGAAAAGTTGCGAGATACATCATATTTATCATGAAGTTAATTATTTTGCGGATAAAATGGCTAATATTAGTCATGATAGAGAGCTTAGTTCAACTGAATTGATTAATCCTCTTTTGTTAAATTATTATTAGATGATGATTGTAGAGTGATCTCTCTTGATTTTAGTTCCTTATTTTGTTGTTAATTTTCCACTTTATCATAAAAAGAACGAAGAAATGACTAAGACTTTTGATCTCAAGGAACCGGTTGTGTTAGAGAGATAATTAGGCCTCATTTATGCTTCGTTTACATGTGGTTTTGTTTGTTGCTAATGATAGTAACCATTCATTCATATCATGATATAAGACTTTAACCTCACCCTCACGTGGGTATGATAAATAATGACACGAACAAAATCTATATAATATGTGGTTGAGATTGGTGACATAAACTTTTCAACAAAAAAAGTATTTTTGCACATCCAGTTACGGGCAAAAGAAGTTTTCATATCCTAGGTCACATCAACATTGTAATCATTTTTATGCATTTTGAATATTAATCTTATACAGGGTTGTTTTCAGATCAAAACAAAGTTTTCAAAAATAAGTTTCAACTACTAAATATATTATTAAATTAAGTTGAGTTATAGACTAAGTCATTTCCTCATGTGGTGTCTATAATTGTGTAAATAGATTATTGATAACTTTTTTTAGATTTTTTTTATTGTATTTAGTCTTATATATTTTTAATCGTTAATTAATTTAAGGAGTTATATTAATATAGTTGTTGATTTTAATTCTTAGATTTAATGAAATGTTTTTGTTTTTATTTACTTGATTAATTAGAAATTTTTCGTAATTTGACATTGTTTCATTGTTTTAATGTAGTGCGGAATTTGGATAAGAAATCAACATGACACTTGTGGAGTATTTCATCTATTTTTAGAGTTGTAGAAATCTAATTGGAGTCAAACCAAATGCGAATGAAAATCAAAATTCATAGCTATATCTTTCATGAAGACACTAGAATCAAATTTCAGACTCAAAAGAGGAGAGAAATGCAGTAAACATCAGACAATAGATGTTGTGTTATGGAGCACAAATGCTTGCGCTTGGGGCACATTTCTGCAGTATTTTGAAATCTTGCTTCTGCCCAGGAGCGCCCATGGCAAGTGCATGATGTTGGAACCAAATTGGTTTTACATTTAGAATTTTGATGTTAACAAAAGTATTTTATGAAAACAATATATTTGACTTCAAAGAGTATGAAAGAAGATTCGTGCAATTGCAGAAAATCTAAAATAAGATTTGATTCCAAATTATAATTGATGAAAATCTAAAATAAGATGTGATTCAAAATTATAATTGATGAAAATGTAAAATAAGATTTGATTCAAATTTATGATTGAAGAAAATCTAAAATAAGATTTGAATCAAATTTATAATTGATGAAAATCTAAAATAAATTTTGATTCATATTTATAATTGAAAAAAAATCTTTGACCAAGTTGAAAGGAAGATATGGTCAAAATTTGAAAAGATTTGATCAACATTTCATTAATGAATATTTGAAGAATATTTGATCAATATTTAATGAATATTTTAAGAATATTTGATCAACATTTAATGAAGATTTGAAAAAGATTTGATGAACATTTAATAAAGATTTGAAGAATATTTGATCAACATTTAATGAAGATTTGAAGAATATTTGTTCAACATTTAATGAAGATTTGAAGAATATTTGATCAACATTTAATGAAGATTTGATCATAAATTCAAGAAGATATTATTTGAAGAATTTACAAACTCAATCTACACAAAATAAGAACAAAATCAATTTTAAGAATTTACAAACTCAATCCGAACAATATAGAATTTAGAATAAACACAAAGACTAAATTTAAGACGAAAAATAGACAAAGACGAAAAATAGAAAAGAGTTTAAGAACTCAAGTTCAAAGTTCTCAATTCATCTTAAAGTTCAAATAGAGAAACACTTGTTCAAGTTAGAAATATTTTCTGAGTGCGTTTTTCTTAGAGTGTGAGAGTTATTATTGTTATCAACTTTGTTAGAAGCAACTACTCAAGTTCCAATCTTTTGTATCCAACCCGATAATGGTTTAGTTCCTTCTTCAATTTGGGGTTGTTAGGTTGTTAGGAGAAGACTTGACTTGTAGGGTCAAGGTGGTTAGTTCCTCAAAAGTCTGGGGTTGTCAGGTTGTTTGGGAAAACTTGGCTTGTAGGGTCAAGGTGGTTAGTTCCTCAAAAGTTTAGGGTTGTCAGGTTGTTTTGGAAGACTGGCTTGGAGGGTCAAGTGCTTTGTAATTCAAGGTATTTGAATTAATGGATTAAAGCCTTCTGAGTGAAGGGATTGAATGTAGCTAAGTAAATGGTGAACCAGGATAAAACTATGTGTCAAATTATTTATGCTTTCATTGTTTGCTACTTCTGAATCCGATTGCTTCTTATCTAAGTAATTCATAAAAATCAACCAACATTCATCAAATTAGCAAAAAGTTATCAACTTTAGTAAACACAATTTAATCCCCCCTTCTTGTATTTGCATCTTCAATTGACATCAGAGCTCGATCTCAAGGCTGAGCACTTTACATTGTTTGAGATAAGATCCAAGGGTTCAATATATCTAGATTTAGTGAAGAAGCTACTAGAGGAAACATCAACATGAAATTCTTAGGAGTCTGAAAAGTAAGTGGAGACCTAAGATCACTGCCATTCAAGAAGCAAAGGAACTAAAGTAAGTGAAAAAAATATAAGTTGTTCAAGATGGAGACCTAAGATCACTGCCATTTAAAGTAAGTGAAAAAAATTATAAGTTGTTCAAGATGGAAGAAGATAAAGATATTGAAACAATGTTTTCCAGATTCCATACCCAGGTCTCATGATTAAAGGTACTTGAGAAGAGTTATACTAATGTTGATCATGTGAAGAAAATTCTTAGGAGTCTGAAAAGTAAGTGGAGACCTAAGATCACTTCCATTCAAGAAGCAAAGGATCTAAACACTCTTAAGCTAGAAGAATTAATCATCTCTCTCAGATCACATGAAATTGAGCTTGCCAAGGATGAGCCTAAGAAGAAGCCACCAATCGTGGCTTTGAAATCCAAGCAGAAGAAAGTTCTAAAGGTAACATCAGAATCAGAGGATAATGATTTATATAATCAAAATCTGAACTCAGAGGAAGAGGATATTGCTTTCATAACCAGGAAAGTTCGAAATATGTGGCACAACAAAAAGAAGAAATTTTCCCAAAGATATTCCAAGCAATCCAATAGAGGGAATCATGATAAATATGACAAGAAAATCATCATCTGCTAGACCGAAAAAGAAGAGTATGATGGCTACATGGGATGATTCTGAGGAATCCTCTAATGATGAACAAGCAAATTTGGCTATGATGGCTTATACCAACTCTACCTCTGGATCCAACACAAATTCTGACTCTGGAAGTGAATCAACATATGTAGAAATTGAGGCATTTTATGAATTCACTCGATATAGTTTAGTTGCCGCTATAAATGATTTTTTAAAAATGAATCGCAAACTGTCTTTAAAACTGAAAAACATTTAAGAAAGAAAATACAAATCTAACTGAAAAAATTATTGTTTTAAAGAATCAAAGTGCTAAATTTAAAGCAGAAAATGCAACTCTGAAAACTAATCTTACTGAACTTAAAACAAATAATGCAACTCTGAAAACTAATATTACTTAACTTAAAATAGAAAATCGAAATATGAAAACTAATATTGATGAATTGAAGGCTGAAAATCTAACTTTGAAAAGTAATTATAGTTTAACATCAATTGAAAGTACCACATGTAACTCTGATAAGCATGAAGAAATATTTCAATATTTTCTTGATAATGGTATAGAAAGAAGCAAGTATGCATCTATGATTTATGGTGTTAGTATGAATGGTAAAAGAAGAATAGGATTTCAAGAAAAAGTAATTGATTCTAAGTTTATTTCCTCTGATGATTTATGTACTATTTGTTATAAGAAAGTCACACTAAAATATCTTGTCCTATGCTAACCACATGGAAAGACAAGAAATATTCAAGATCTAACAAACCAAGACCCAACAAGATTTGGGTACCAAAGGATAAAAAAAAAATTATGTTACAAATGTTCTAAGCAACCAAATTGAAACACCAGTCATGGTGGTTGGCTGATGGATGTTTGCAATATATGAAGGAAAAAGGTATATATTCTAAGACCTAACAAATAGAAGCCAACTAACTTTGGTGGAAGAAGGACTAGTCAACATAATGCATATCAGAACCAGAACCATATGATGAGCCAGAAATATCTGGAGTATCAACAGACTCAAAATTGATAGAGAAATCACACATATCAACATAACTAGAACTACCAGAAGAATTAGAATTACAATCAGAGAAACCTGATACATCAATAGAAACAGAAGAGGCAAATTAAAAGTCAAAATCAAAAGACTTCTTTGAACACTCCAATCAAATTCATCAAGACTACAAGCTTTAATTGGAGTTCAAAGCCTTAACAAGAAGCTCGAACTTAAAAATCAAATCTAGATAAATATTTTGCAGGTTCTCAAGAATTTAAGAGGAATGATGTTTGGGATCTAGTACATAGACCAAAGAAGAACATTATTGGAACCAAGTGGGTTTTCAAAAACTAGTTAAATGAAATAGGTGAAGTGGTTAGAAATAAGACAAGACTTATCCCACAAGGCTGCAGTCAGCAATAGGGCATTGATTATACTGAGACATTTGCCGTTGTGGCCAAGTTAGAAGTTATTCGTATTCTACTTTCTTTTGCTGCAAATAATAACAACACATTATTTCAAATGAATGTTAAAAGTACTTTTCTAAATGGCTATATAAGTGAAGAAGTCAATGTTAAACAACCCTCAAGTTTTGAAAGTTCTAAATTTCCAAATCATGTTTTTAAACTTAGGAAATCTATGTATGATCTAAAGCAAGCACCTAGGGCATGATATGATAGACTTAGTAACTTCTTGCTTAAAAATAACTTTGAAAGAGGACAAGTTGATAATACACTCTTTATATGACATTCTTATTATTCAAATTTATGTTGATGACATTATTTTTCGATCTACTAATGGCATTTTTGCCAAGAACTTTCTAAATTTATGCAGCTTGAATCTCAATTAAGTATGATGGGAGAACTTAAGTTCGTCTTAGGGATAAAAATTCAACAAAGTCAAAAAAGTATGTACATTCATCAAACTAAATATACAAAAGAGCTTCTTAAGAAGTTTAAGATGAGTGATTGCAAACTTATGGCTACACCAATGCAACCTACTTGTTCACTTAAAGAAAAACAATTATTCAGGCGGGAAAAAAAACTTGTCCAAAAACCCTATAGAGGAATGATAGGATTCCTACTGTACCTTACAACTTCCAGACATAACATCATATTTAATGTGCATGATTTCAAGCTAACCCTATGCAATCACATTTCACTGCTGTTAAGAGAATCTTTAGATACATAAAAGACACTACCAAACTTACCTTGTTCTACAAGAAATCTACTAAGTACAAACTTAGTGGATAATGTCATTCTGATTACGTTGGAGATAAATTTGAGAGAAAGAGCACTAATGGCAACTACACATTTTTAGGTGACAACGTAATATCTTGGTCAAGTAAGAGACAAAATACAATTGCAATATCAACAACTGAGGCTGGATACATTTCAGCAGCTGGCTGCAGTTCTCAACTTATTTGAATGAAACATCAACTTGAGGATAAAATGCAATAAAAGTCAAACAACAAATATTATGTGCTAAAGCGCAGATGCTTGAGTCTGGGGTGCATTTCTACAGTATTTTGACTTTCTACTTATGTCTAGGAGCACTGGGGCGCATCACGCGCTGCATAATGCATAAATGCACGTCTTTCTCCCTTTCTAGGGATCTTTTTGGCTATTTTGAAGTTTAGAGACTTATGCCATAACAGAGAAACTCATAGGAGACTATTTCTAAAACCATTGAAGGAGTTTTATCAAGAATCATTCATGATTCTTTCTTGTAATTCTTATTTAATCCCTTATTTTTTCTTATTGAATTATTTTTCTCATATGTATGCTTAATGCTTGATCAACTTTAATCCTTTTTATGATTCTTACACTACAAAAAATAATAAGAGTTTGCGACGGTTAAAAAGGATATTTGCGGCGGTTTTACCCGCCGCAGTTGCACAATTGCGACGGTTTTATAAATGTCGCAGATTCGTGTGTCGCGAGGCTATTTTACGACGGTTTTAAAAACTGTCGCTCCAACCGCCTTCAAATAATCTTTGCGACAGTTCAAACTGTCGCTAAACGCAACTGTTGTTTTTGTTTCTACTGAGTATTGCGACAGTTTGCAACCGCCTCTAAATACTCTTTGTGACGGTTTGAACCGTTGCAAACTAATATAGTTTTGTTTTATTTTTGGGTGACATTTTTTCTTGTATTTTTCATAAACTTTATTTTGATGGCTTATTAAATAACAATTGATCTTAAATTAAAATAAAAATATTCATAAACATTATGCATATAATTAAAATACACAAAACTAATTAAAAATAATTGAATCTATTAAAAAGTAATAACATAATATCCATACATAGAATTTTAAAATTACATCAAAAACCAAAATATTAGTAAAGATATTGAACATACACAATAACTACATCAAACATTAAAATTCATGAAAACAACTAAGTATTCTAAAATTATATTGCTTCACGATTATGACGTTGATGGCTAGACTTTGGAACGTCTACCATTTCTAAGCGATTCTAAGTTTGCTTCCTGAAAAAAAAAATATAATTATATATATTAAACTCAAATTTAACTAACTTTTTCACACATACTCAATACTTTTTGTGAACATCAAACTAATTACATTTAAACAAGATCAAACACTCAAAATTAAAAGATGCAAGCATCAAACTAATTCATCGATTTGATAGTAGTAATAAACAACTCAAACACAAGATAAAAATAGCAACTATGATTTAATTACAAGAAGTCTTTTGAAATAGGTAATTGGTTGTATACAATTACCTAAGGTGTCTTTCTGGAAGTTTCTTCATTTTGGTTATCATGAAGATTTGTTAACTTCGCCAAATTCTCATTGGCCCTAACTAGCAAAAGAAAGCTAAGAAGTTTGAACTATTAAAACAAATAGGCACAAAAATATCCAAGATTAGAAATCAAGTTAAAGTGAACAAAATGATCAATCAAGTTAGAATCCACTCAATACATTTCCAGCTCACCTAACCACAGTCCATATGAGCGAACAAAGCAAAATGCATCGCATAACAAAGAGATGCAGAAAAAATAGAAGAAGAAGAAGATGCAAAAGAAACTAATATAAAATGCAGTGTTTCAGCAAAAATATGACAACTCAATAACCATTTGATAAACCCCAAAATATATGAAATTTAGAAGCCTAAGAAAGAAACTAATATACAATGTATTGTTTTGGCAAAAATATGTAAAGTCAACGAACTACCTCTTGTATTTGTGAAAGTTGAGTAATTGACTTCTTCGGATGCAATAAACTCTCCATTTACTTATCAAGAACTATAACAAGGGCCTTTAATATGGTAATTTTATAAGAATAGAAATGTATTTTTGTGTGCTATAAAAAATAAAGAAAAAACTCTTAATCTAAATCTTAATCAAAGAAAAATTCAATAATTTAAAAAACCATTCCATTGGTATGTGCTTAAAGAAGCAAGAAATTGGAATGGAGCAGTGAAATTTCAAACGCAGGGCCAAACCCAACACCAGGAACTGCTAATGTTATCTCATCATAGCCTTTTTTTAGCAATATATACATATATTCAAGGGAAGTAAGAAAGTTTATAAAATAAATTACTAACAAAGAATGTCCTACCGCATGAGTTTTGTGACTAATATAAAGATAACAAAAATACCTCAATAAAGGTGTCATCCTATAATAAAATTCCTAGCCATATAAGGCCAAACTCAAGAGTATAGATATTAATTTCAAGTTGACTCGACTGCAAACACAAATTTTAGCAAACTCAAAAATAAAACTAAGTTTAGCAAAACACTAGTAAAAATGAACTTCAGGTCTCAAATTTGTTTCAAGGAAGATTCTATGACATGTACGCCATTCCTAGGCTAAGAGCATTTGGATTTAACAAAGAAAAAAAGCTACAAACTACTCTAAAGGGCATTTGAAAATCTAACAGAAGCTTGTAATGACCATTATCTAACTATCTAAAACAACCAAAAAAAAATCACTATACAAGATAAATACTGAATAATGTACACATAAATTTAGAGATGATAAATCATGACATCACAAAACCAAAACTAGAGATATAGTACACAATAGAAAGTACTAAAAGGTAGGCACCCTTGGTGCCAAGAATCCACACAATGATCGGTTGTCATTGCAAAGTAGAAAAACTAAAAACATGAAAAGAAACAAAGCAAAGATCATGACAAAAAATTCTATAGATAAAACCTATTTTCCTATTCCAAATTTCTCAACTTAAGTGCTAATTGAGAAAGAGTCTTTATAGAAGACTTGTCTTCTTTGATTGCATTATTAGCAGCTTCTTTCAAATCCTTCATTCGGAGAGAGGCATGAAGAATTATCGTCACCGGAGAGATGTAGGAAGCAGCACCGTCACCGGAGAGAGAGGCAGGAAGTAGCGTCGCGGCGCGTCGAAGAAAGGTTTCAAGATTATTCCTTCTTTTGCTTGTAATGCTTGGCAACAATCGCAAAAGAGTCATTAAGAGGATTCATAAACCAATCACAAAGATACTTTAGGCAAAGTACATTTTATTATTTAATAATTGATAATAACAACATAAACAACAACAACAAAAATATTTGTCATGAGAACAAAGTACTTAATACCTGTTAGAAGCCTATGAGATGCACAGAGAATCCTACAGCAATAAAGAAAAACATTTGGTGAACATTAAATCAGACTTTGATGTTAGCTTTCATTAAATCATTATAGTAACACCAAATTAGGTTTTGTAAATTAGTAACATCATGTAGAAAAAGGAATCAACAACAGCGAATTTGAGAGATGTAGAAAAGGGAATTAACAAAAGTGAACTCGAGAGATGTAGAAAAAGGAAATAAGAAAGAGATTCATACCTATGAAGTTTAGAACAAAATGCAGCGGTGCTGCAAAGCAATGCGCATGGATTTGAGTTGAAGTTCAAGTTTGAGTACATAGAGCTTCGAGTTTGAGAACACGAGGCTTCAAGGGATTTGGAGCTTCAAGTTTGAGCATGCTAGGATTCAAGCGATTTTAGGGATTTGGGGCTTTTCGCAAGATGAGTAATTTTAGGGTTTTTTGCATCATGATGGTTGAAGGCGCGATTTTAAGGAAAATGGAAGGAATGACATAGGATGTGAAAAGGAACGCGCATTTTACAACAAAACGTCGCGACGGTTGTCCATAACTGTCGCACCACCCGTCGCAAAGGAAGAATGAGGACGGTTTTTTCACAACCGTCGCAGGCTATCTGTCGCAATAATTTAAATTTCTTGTAGTGTTATTTTAAAACGGAAGTAGACTTTACAAATGCTTGAGATGAGAAATTCATGATATTGTAGTCTAGAGATAGATACAGGTCATGAAACCAATTGAATTATTTGAAAAGACTAGTTTAATCAGAGATTTATTGCACTATAAAACTTAATTCTAATCTTAAATCCACTAAGGAAATAAGGGTTACTTTGGAATTAAAGGTTCTTCCGCTGAGTTAGGGCAAGAATAGTAAAGAAAATTATGACAAGATTAATAAAGAGAATCCGGTAATAGTTTAACAAAGGAATTTGGTAACTAAGATCAAATTAGAAACAAAAGTTGAATTCGAAGTTAAGCTCATCCCTAACATGTTTCTTATTAAAAAAGTTCAATACTATCACACTTGTTGAAACATTATTAAGTTTTTGGCGTAGTTGTTCGGGATTGTCATATCACTATTGAGTTATAATTTATTTACTTATTTAAATTCTTTTGCTTTGCAATAAAATTTTTGTTTTTTGTTTTATTTTTAAATTAGAAAAAAACTCTTTTTTATTTTTTTATTTTTTTTCTTCTACTTTTATTTGTTAGCTTGCTAATATCGTGTGCAAGTGGTTTGTTTCTTCTTTGTTTGAGATAACTATCCACTATAGAGCATGTAAGATTTTAATGATTATATTCTACTACAAGTATTGAAAACTATGATACTTGTCTTATATATGTTGAATTACGCATAATTGAGGGACAAAACTTGAGAGATACATTTGAAAAAGAACTCCTTAGATGCGGCTTATTAGGTGTGACTAATTTTGTGGATAAGGACAAATAAATAGAACTTGTTTTGATTATTATGTCCCACCACCAGAAGACGAAGATCTATTGGTCATAGAAATAGAAGATGATGAGTGTTACATAAAAAAAAATTAGTTGGGAACAAATTATATTTTTTCAAACTCAATGCAAATAATCTTATGACAAGGACTCTAATATCAAGGATATTTTGATTGAATTCATAAAGATTAACATGGTTTTAATTGAAAGATTTGAAAGTTAATATGAGAGGTTATTTGAGCAAGTGGTTGTGTTTGAGAAGGTGAAGGAGCTGTTGAAGATTGAAGATGATTTTATTGTTGTGGTAGAAGAAGATAAGCAAGAGGAAAATACGAAAAAGGAAAGTAAAAGGAAGAGAAAGATGAAGTTCTAAATCCAATTTATGCTTTGTTCATCAATGTCCAAATGAAAAGCACATGGAAACAACATTACTTATTTCTCAAGTTCATGGAATTTCTACCAAATAAAATGAAGAAAGATGATGTGTTATTTGTGTATTCAACCTTGATAGCGGATTAGACGTCAAGCTAATGGAGCTAAAGAAGCGCTTCGTGGGAGACATAGGTAGAGGTAGCTTTTATTTTTACAATCTTAGTTTTGTTATTTGAATTTATTTGTTTTAATTGTGTGTTAACATGCACTATGATGAAGAATTTTTAACAAGTTGAAGTTGGTTTTAAGTTATTTATTTGTGATTCCGAGTTTTAAATTATAAATCTTCGATCAAGTTCATTTTTAATTTGATGAGTTTCACTTATGCATGCATTGTTTATTACTTTTAGTTTGTGGAACTCTTACTTGACATTCTGTAGTGATATTTATTTGCATCATTTTAATAGTAAATACTCTCTCTTGCTATCCTAGATGTGAGCTTTTAAGTCTAAATACTTTAATTCTTTGTTGTGTGATTATCCAAATATGTGTTATCTCTTTAGAATTTACATTAATTCTGACTTGCATCACTTGTCATTTAAGCATACACTGAGTCAATTTTGTTTAATTGTTTGAGCCTTTATAAATACTATGTGCAAATTTTATCCTTTACTAGCCCCATTGAGCTTTGCTCTTTTCTTTTAGTTACTAGCCATATTACAAGCCAAAGACATGACTTTAATTAAATCACCTTACTTGGAGTTAGGTAGTAAAGGTTTTGTCTCATCTTGGTAAATTTTTAAGTTTGGGGTTGTAGAAAACGAAGAAGAAGAAATTAGTCATCTTCGTCGTCTCTTAAATTATAGTAATGATACTCAATTTTTGCAATAACCACAATACTATCACAATGGATCAACACAACTGACATCACTTTTTCCTACAAAAGAATCTTTACTAGCAAACATCTTAACCAATTAACTTTTTCACTAACGGTTGCTAGTGCTATCATTTCATACTCTATATTGGACCGAGACAAATCAATATGTTTCTTTTATTTCTAAGATACAACACCTTAGTTATGTTAAATATATACACATTGGTTGCTTAAGAGTCATCTGATAACGTGTTCCAATCAGCATTATTGTATCCTTAAGGGACAGTGGAAAATCTTTGATAATGTAATCTAAGGTTCATGGTTCTTTTTAAGCATCTCACTACCCTATTAATATTTTATCATTGCTCTATACTAGGTCTACTAATAAACATGCACAATGATCCCACGGCGTAGGCAATGTCAAGTCTGGTATAGTTAGTGGCATACTTGAGGCTGTCAATGATGCTCGCATATTCAAGTTATCTAACACATTTACCAATGTTTTTGAAGAGTTTGACACTTGGATCATATAGTGTGCAGACATATTTATAATCAAATTAATTGTATTTCTCTAAGATCTTTTCAACACAGTGAGATTGATTTAAAGAAATTCTTATTTTTTTACCTAATAACATTAATACCAAAGATTACACTTGCTTCTATTATAAATTGTCCACCATAGGTCAATGCTTAAAAGTCACTCCAAATTTTAACGATGATCAACGATACTTCTCAAAAGTATAAGTTACAAGCTCTCTTCGTATTTATGGTTGAGATGGTGACCTGGTTGGTATCGGTTTGACAAGTTGAGTTTTGGGATGCACATTTTTTTATCTTATTTTTATCGAACTAGCATCAACAATTCATTTTTTGAGCCATAAAGACCGAGATAACAATCAACTTATACTTTTGAGGAGTGTCGTTGATCGTTATTAGAGTTTCAAGTGACTTTTAAATATTGATCTATAGTGAATCACTTATAAAGATAGTCCATTGTAACATCCATCCCAATTTTGATATGGCATTCTCATTATGCCTTCAATCTCATTCTTATTGGAAGACATCAAGGAATTCAATGATTAAGTTTATTTAAGTGTGTCATCATAAGGCCATTTAATCAATAACATACATTTTATTCAATAAATTTTCATTAAATTTTATATGATCATAATATTTCTTTTAACCATGGCTGCAAACCGCATTATTGATTCATTGTTTATGGACTTCTTGTGTAGGCAATATAAATAACTACTTCATTATATAGTTCCTATCTGGAGTGTATATGTCTTCCAAATTCAGTGGCATTTATTTATAGTCTTGAGTTGAGTTCTATCATTATTTAAGAGCATGAAAAGTGTACAACTGATACTACATATTTTTTTAGATCATTATAATGACACTAGAACTTGATATTATAACAACACTTATAGAATGTGTGACATTTTAAAAAGTTTCTCAAACAGTGTATGAGTCAAGATAAAACACGCCGAAAAGACTTGTTTTACTTTGTTAAGACAATCGACAATTTTAAAAGCAATCGAGAGATTTTAAATACAATTTTGATGGCAAGCATAAATTGGACCTACACAAAACTCAAACATTACTTTTTTTGTGTGTGACAAATCTAGAAGAAAAACTGAAAAAACAAATTAGAAGCAATATGCATTATACCAAACACTCAGCAAATTTCTGTCAAAGATAAATTTTGTATTAATCTCTGTTTAAGTTTTACTTTAGCTAAGCAATTTTCAAATAGTAAGAAGCATATTTATTTTCCATGATTGCACACAAGACTAAATCTATAAGCATCTTACAAACCTATCATCGATAGACACCATATTGCCAAGAAACAAATGCAACTTAAAAACATATTAATCATGGTCACAATTACGATCGTGTAAAGCATTTTGTGATTTTGGCCTTTATATATGTTGCAATGTTTAAGACCCTTTATTTTTTTAAACTCTAATTTATATAATTTTAGTGTATTTTGTGTTGAATTTATGAGGTATTTAGTCAATTTTATTTTAATTTTGAGAATTAAATATCAAAAATATATTTTATTAGAGTTCATAATATGTTTAATATTTATATATATTTTAATATATATATTTTGAGACCCGATTAAAATTATTTGTCGAAAAATAATTTAATTATGTTACGAAAAATTTAATACCGTGCAGATTTTTAAAAATGTTACTTGTTGTTGAAAGTTTTATCTATCAATTGAGTCGCGACGAGAGTATATATTTTTATCAAAATGGGTTGAGATGTGAGTGAGGCGATGTATGTAAAAGTTGTTAGATAATTGTTAGTTTGAGAACATAAAGGAAAACCTCCAGCCTCGCGTGAGAGGTAAGAATGCAGAAAGGAAACATAAAGCTAAACCTCCAGTCTCGCGTGACTTCTTCTTCTTCCTCGGTTCGAAAAGTGTTGGTGTGAGTTTGAAAAAAAAAACACAAATCATCATTTTTATTCTAGATCTAAGCTCCATTTTGAGAAGTGACAGAAGGGAAAGTTGCTCCTTGCCACGCTACGGTGCTAGTGAGCTAGTTTTTAAAGCGACGACGTAAGCGAAATTTTTTACTGTGATTAATCGCGGTGCCGTAATCGGTTGTTAAAGCTACAACAGAGGTAAGGGCTCCTTCCAAATTTTTAGTTTGTATATAGAAACTCTATATGTGTGATTGATGAATGATTAATGTGTTATAATTGAAAATGTGCAAGTTTTATAACTTGATGTTAATATTGGATTGGCCTGGGAGAAGTGTGCAGAATTTTGTCTCTTCATGATTAAGTGCAATGTATATTGCTTTGTCTTTTATGTTTGTCTTGTAGAATTGGTGTTGTATTGGGTGATCACATCTGTTGTGTTGATGTTCTTTATGAATGTTGTTATAGTTTTGTGTGGCACTCACTCTGCTTTCAAGAATCACACTATATCGATAAAATATCTTTGGCCTTTTCAAAAAAAAAAAACATAGTATCACTAAGTTGTATCTCATAGAAAGTCAATCCCTTGGTGTATGGCCAACATCTGTTTATAGGTTCCAAATACAACTGCAGTATTTTAATTCTTTATTACAATTTAATCATTTCATTTTTATCTTTTTACCTTATTTTCATTTTCAATTCAAATAATTGGGGGTTCTAAAATGAATCACGGTTAGAAAATGATTTAAAAGTAAAAAATTTGGTGGAAAATTTATGAGATTTAAAGGATATTGTGAGAAGTGGTGTTAGGGTTTCAAAGAGGAGAAACATGGGACTTTTCAAAGTTTTAAATGATTTACTATATTTAAATTGTTGAGATTTTGAGAATAAACAAAAAAAATTGGAGAACTTTGGATGAAGGAAAATTGACCGGAGGATTTGACTATACCATTTAGCCATTTAAAGTATGTGGGAATTGTTGAAATTTAATTTCAAGTGGTTTATGTTTAAAAATGTGGAGTTTTGAAATTGACGGTAATTAAATTTGAGGTGTTTGAGTTACGTAATGAGTTATTTTCAAATAAATGAGTTTGAATTGAAGCTGAAATTTTACAAAAAAAAATTTAGAGTTGTTAAAGTTGTGAAAAAGTTCAAATTTTAACTAAGTTAAAGAGTATGAGCAAAAAGATAGACTGAAATTGAAAATAGTTAGAGTTTAAAATGTTACTCTTTTAATTACTCTTGAAATGAGTTTAAAAAGAAAAAAGTTTAGAGTATTTTATTAACTCAAAAATTTCAGTGCTTTAATAGTCGAGTGTGTGTATATGAGATTTTGACAATATTTATTTTATTTAGTTTTAACTAAATAATATAGATTATTTGATATTAAAAGTTGGTGTGTGAGAAAGATTTAATTTTGGGAATTTTGTTGTGGTTGGATTAATTTTATTGTGAACAAATTGTTATAAATATTTATGTTTATGTAGTTAACTTCTTCAGTCTCGAAAATGAATCGAGATTGTTGGCATCGAGTTAGCGGTGGAGAAAACTCTGATATATTAATGTTGTTGTGGTGATTAAATTTTGATGTGATTGTGTATTCATAACTGATAATATGTGCGTTATGAATTTTATTGAGGAAAATCTATTTTGAGTATACTCTGTGATAAGTTTGAAAAATCGTTAGTGTTAAATGAATATTAAAAATGGAGAATCTTTTAATAGTTGCATTTACTTAATGATTGTGGTGAAAAGAGTCAGAGTATGCTCATGCATTTCATAGTACATGGTGACCGCGATGGGGCCATGGTGATGGTGGTGACCGTGATGGACCACAAGATGATGTCATGTGATATATTGGTTCATCTTATCCTTGCGCGGATTTTCGCGTCGTATAGATCCGTGATAAACTACACATTTTTGTAAATTATGTTGACCCGTGATAGGTGGCACATCGGTAAATAGTATTAGTTTGTGATAGGCGGTATATTTACGATTTACGCTTTTTAGTCAATCGTGTTGACCCGTGATAGGTGGCATCTCATTAATTAGTATTGTCTAAGATAGGAGGATTATGATTTACGCCCCTTCGAGGAGTATTTTGATTGAAATTTCGGAATCATGCATTTTGGCATATACGCATTGCATTAGGGTGCTTGACATGCAAGCCATGTTTGATATAATGTGATAATTTTATATACATACTTGATTGTGGTTTGTTATTGTGTCGTAATTGCTTTGAGGTGTGAATTTGAGTTGATTAAGTTTCGATGTAGTTATGTGTTCATAATTGATGTTATGAATGTTTGATATGTGATTGAGGTCTGAATTTCTGGAGATTAATTTGGTGTGACTTATGTGTTCATAATTGGTATTATGAATGAGTGAAGTGTTAATTGATTCGGAGCCATTTTAGAACTGAAAATCTACATTTTTCTCAGTTGTATTCGTTACGACAATGCTGTATTCAAATACGACAATGCAGTTTGTTAAAAACTTCATTTTCGACTTTGCTTATGCATTTTTGACATATGAAAACCCTTTCAAGGAGAATGTTAAGTGGAAAGGTTATTTTGTGCATTTCAAATTTAAATGCTAAGTGATATTCGTTAATTTCGGTTGGTGACCCTTTATAATTATTGTGGAAATCTGGGCTTTGCACTCAGATGAGAGTCAAGATCATCCTACCAATTAGTACCCTGGAGATGGAAATGTAGTTAGACATATCTAACTGTAGATGTGTTAGGAGGATCTTGCGGGGCGCGTGGAGATCATCTGGGTTGTATAGTTTTTGTAGCATGATCATATTAGATGGTTGTATAGGGGATATATGTCTTTCTTTTGTGGTTATATTTATTTAAATTTGGAAGATTGTACTTATACCTTATATTGTCAGCTTGACTTTTATTTTGATGGGTCCATGTTCCACTTTTTGAGGTGATGTGGGGAAAGTCGAGATTCTTGGGGCAATGCCTTTATGCAGGTGTCTGCCGAAAATACTTTAGGAGTATGAGCTATGTCTGATAGGTCTCATAGACCCAATGTATTTTGCTGTTTAGATATTTTTTTGTCGTTGTGTTACAACTTAAATATTTTATCTAAAAATATTTCTTTCTTTATTTCTGAAATTTGATTTTTGTTATTTAAAAAAAAAAAAAAAAAAAAGGTTGTTACACAATGCGAATTGTAATTGTTGTAGTATGAATTAATCATAACATTGCACAAAGCTTATTCGACATCATATAATGTATAATGCTATTTGAAAAATGAGAGAAAGTTAAAATCGAAGAAGGAGGTAAAATAGTTTGATGATCTTTATTGAGAAAATGCTTTTATACCCTATGGATTGAAAAAAAATAAGAATTTTAAATATAATTTTTCTGTAAGAGGTTTTATCACTGCCATTGTACTTGTCATAATGTTTCACCGTGGCCGTTTTCCTCGATTTTTTTACTACTTTAAAATCAAGAATAGCGGTAACAGAGGCTACCAATACCGTTTTGTCACAATTGTTTTATTCGTGATATTCCTTTATTTAAAACTTTAATTTTGAATATCCAAATCTTAAAATTGTCAATAAAAATATTTCAATATAACTATACTAAAAATATTTCATATTAATAAGGTTTAATTGTAGTTTTGGTTTCTCTATTATTACCAATTCACGAAATTGGTCATCTTTTTTAAAATCGAGAGTTTTGTTTCCTCCCTCATATTTTTGAATAAAAAATGGCAAATTGACATATTTTTACTGACATGATATACAATTTTATGATATAGAATCATTTAGATATATTAATTATTTATATATCATTAATTTAATTAAAAATATGAAGAAAAAAAAAATTGAAGTTAAAATATACATGTTTTTACGACGTTTTATTTCAATTTCATGAGTACTAATTGTATCATATATTATATTATTTAAAACATTCCATGTCGTCATTTATTAATTTAAAAAATTAGACGAAAATCAAAGCTATTGACTTTTAAAATTAGAGGACCGAATTATAAAAATTAATAAAGATAGTAAAATTGCAGTTAAATCAATTCATCTCGTTCTTCTTAATACTGAGTATATATAACATATGTTAAATCAACATATGCTATAAAGTACAAATTACATAATATAAAAGAAACTAACTCTAACCTAATAACCGTAATTGAATTTAAGTAACCCAAATAGTTACAATCTAAAATATTAGACAAATTCTAAGTGCATTAAATTGTCCAAACTAAATTGTCAAAGTAGAATAACGATCTTCAAATACCATTAATCATTATTAGAATTTCAAGCGATTTTTAAGTTCGGTAAGCCATATATTACGTTGCTCGAGCCAATCACTCACCCAAAATACTAATATATGAAAAGGAACACCGTCTTTAATCACAAATTTGGCATCAAACATGACAACCTCTTCAAGAAATTTACAGTTCTTGCAGAGGTAGAAAACCCATGAGATCTTAACATAACAACCAGAAAGATCAACTTTTCTGAGATTAGGAAGTGCTAAAGAAAGAGCCTTTACATCAAAATCAACAATGTCAATATATCCAGAGTTACCAAGATCAAGCTCTTGAAGAAAAGGGAAACATTCACAAATTAAAATAAGGTCAGTTTTATAGATATGTAAAATGTGTGAACATGTGAGAGAGGTTAAAGTTTGAAACTTTTTAGCAAAAAGTCGCAACCCATTTGCGGGAATAGTAGAATGGTGAGAGAGGGAAAGAGAATTGAGGTGTAATGGAAAAAAAGTGATTTGGTAGAGAAGCGCGTCGAGGTTACCGTGGAAGCGCGTGAGGTCGAGGGAGGTGAGGTTGGTGAATCTATGGAAGAGGTTAGGAAGGAAAGAGAGGGTTTGGTTACTGATTTTGAGAGATGATTTGAGACGGTTGGTGATTGAGAGAAATTGTTTTGAAACGAGTGAGAGAGATTTCAAACTTCGATTATTGTTTTTGAGGAATTTGAAGATACACTCCCAACACTCTTCTGGTAAATATAATATATATGTTGCTCCCATTCTTTTGCTTCAGACTTATATTCTCAATTAGTTAAACTCAGATTACACAATTTCTATCAAATTTAATTCATTGTTGCTCTCAATATATACTATGCTATACATGAAGATTCTATCCTAAATTAAAAAATATTTAATATAATCTTTTTTTCAAAGGGATTTCCTATCAAATTTGCTAAGCAATCATGCGGTAAATAAAAAAATATCTGCTTTTCTTTTTCAAAAAACATAAATATATTTTTTAATTGGCGTTAATTTCACCTATGTTTTTCTTAATAACTCTTAAATAATTTAAATGTGAATTAAATTTACGTGATGATCTATTATTACTCAGTTTACCACACGTGTAAACAGTAATACCCAAGTTTACACAATTTATATAAAAAAAACGAGAGATGAAACTAGCATAAGTATAAGGAAAACATTCATGACATTTCATTGTTATTAGTTAAAGAAACAATAAAAGGAGAACAAATCAATGCA
>JBBPBR010000003.1:21593656-21618455 GCA_037974775.1 Cicer pinnatifidum | reverse complement strand
AAATTTTTATATAAAAAAAATAACATTATTGATATTTTAAGATTAAATAATTAAATGATTATTTAAAATTAAATAAATAATTTAATCGAAAAAATTAAAAAATGAAGAATTGTCACGTGAAATTAATTTAATGGAATAAATGCAGTATGAGATCCGATTGTGCTCTTAAACTAAGTCTATGTTTACAAGTTAGGACATACAAAAATGATTGTATAGGTCTAGATTAATTTCTATTGACTCGAACATACTAAAAAATAATTTATTTACTTTTAAACTCCATTACAAAATTTTGTAACAAACTTATACTTTTAGTCTCTCATAAAAATCTCAATAAAATCAAAATAGAAATTAAAATTAAATAAATTTTTTTAAGAACTAAATTTAAAATGTCGTATTTAGCACTAAGTTGAAACATTCAGTTTATTCATTAGGTGTGTGTAGTTAAATGTTGGACTAGTCAATGCTAGAAACTGTTCCTTTTACATTTCCTTGCTTTCGAACATACTACCAATCCATAAACTTTTGAAAGGTACCTATAGATGCCTTATCAAATTCTCAAACCGTTAGAAGTGGTTGGATTTGAAACTTTTAGTGGTAATTTATTTTGTGAAAATAGTTTGTATTTTTATTTTTAAAAATGTGTTTATTTTTCTTTGATGACAAATTTTTTTAACAAATTATTATCATGAAAATAAGATAAAATTAAATACTAATAAATAAAAATACATTTCCAAAAATAATAAAAAATAATTTTTAACGTTTTTCTGTTTCTAAACATATAAATAATTGTTATTTTCAAAAAAATTTTAACTCCTTATTAACAAGTAACACAAATTTTAGAATAAATAAATAAATAATATTTTCACATTTAAACCATCCCTTATTTGCTTGGTATTGGGAGAGGGTTTGCAGCTCTACTAATACTACTAAGAGGTTGAATCATGATGTTGTTCATAGTAAATTTAATCTGTTCTAGATTTGATATCTTATCCATGAACAACAGACATGTTGGACACAAACATATTAAATATATCTGCTATGGTTTTGTGATGCTTTCCTTAGTTACTGGGATTAATGCAAAGTACATTAGAAGTAGAGCTCTCAATTTGACAAGTCCCCCTAATTATTGGCCCCGGCCCACATTTTAAAGGGGCCAAAAAAATCAATAATTTAAAAGGTCCCTAAAAACAAGGCCCTCTAAACTAAAAGCCCCCTAAAAATTTGGGGGCCTAGGAGGCCCATAGGCCCACTTTTTTATGAAAAGAATCGATTTCTTTTTTGTCGATAAAAAATGTTCGATTTTTTTTTGATAAAAATTTCTGATTTTCTTTCGATAAAAATTTCCGATAAAAAATTTCTGACTTTTTTCGATAAAAAATTTCCGATTTTTTTTCGATAAAAAATGTCCTATTTTTTTTCGATAAAAAATGTCTGATTTTTTTGATAAAAAATGTCGATTTTTTTTCGATAAAAAATGTCCGATTTTTTTCGATAAAAAATTTTCGATTTTTTTCGATAAAAAATTTCTGATTTTTTTTCGATAAAAAATTTCTGATTTTTTTTCGATAAAAAATGTCCGATTTTTTTCGATAAAAAATTTCCGATTTTTTTTCGATAAAAAATGTCCGACTTTTTTTGGATAAAAAATATTCGATTTTTTTTCGATAAAAAATTTTCCATTTTTTTTCGATAAAGAATTTCCCATTTTTTTGATAAAAAATTTTCCATTTTTTTTCGATAAAAAGTTTTTGATTTTTTTTTCCATAAAAAAATCTTAAAATTAACAAAATATTGGGGGCCTATGGGCCCTTAGAGCCCCCTCCCTTAGGCCCCATGAAATAAGGGGCCGAAATTAAGAGCCCCTAAAAGATTATTTTAATAAGGGGCCTAATAATAAAAGAACAAAAATAAGGGGGCCTTGTAGTTTGGGGGCTTTTTTGACAGCTCGATGCAATATTTGATAATTAAAAATCTCATATAAAATTCATTGGACAGCTATCAACACACATTATTCTGAATAAACAAGAAAGGATATATGTCACATTGAGTTTCCTTTGCTTCTATTCTCAATAAAAACACCGACACCAGAAGGTGTGATTATTTTTCTCAATGATGGCCTTGTAAAGGTTTTTAGTTCAGAAACAAAATCATCATCAACCAAACTACAGTTCTTTAAATTTACCTCTTTCAATGCTCTACAATTTTCTATTACTTCTCTCACCCCCCTAGCTGTAACATAACAACAATTTTGGATATCTAGAAGCAATAGTCCACTGCACCACTTTGAGATTATTGAGAGTGCTTCATCTTCAATTCTTGACCCTGACAAATTCAACATCTCCAATTTTGAAACTTCAAAGTTTATCTCAAACCTTTCAATTATTGTATTGGCAAGGTTTAAATGCCTTATCTCACAGCATCTCTTCATAACCTCAACAATGGATTCTCCAGATATACCCTCACACGCATTTAAGTCAAGAAGTTGCAAACTTGGACAAATGAAAGAAAATTTTATTAAACTTGCATCTTTGAGTAAAATATTATCACCCAAATAAACTGTTTTGACTTGATGGTTGACAACAAAATTAAACATGGAATTGAAATCTTCCTCACCTTTTACTCCAATATATGTTCTCTCCATTTTGATATCGCTGAGAAAAGGACAGTTTCTTGTGAGTATGAAAAAGGTTGAGTCCGTCAGCTGACAACAACCACTAAGGTCTATAGATGTCAAGTTAAGAAGAAATGTAGATAACTTGCTGATAGATTCATCGGTTATAAAGTCGGCTTTTCGAAGATCTAAGCATTGGACATATTGACATTTGGATAACACATAAAAGATTCCTGAAAATGTAAAGTTGCAACAGTCTTGGAGAACAAGCTTCTTAAGAAAAACGCTCGAACCCTCTGCAACTGATATAAGTAACTCGTCCGAGATAAAAGAGTTTGACAAATCAATTGTGTTTAATCTTTTCAAGGTTGTGAATGAATCAATCAAATCCAAGTTAATGTGTAGGGGGGTCAAACCAGGACCATGTATTCTTTTCTTTTCAATGTTAAAAGAAATGGAAGCCAAACCTGGTCTCATTCCGATTACGGAAACAATGCCAGTTTGGGATATCTTAAAACATTTGAAGAATGAAATTTCTTCCATTGATCTGCAGTTCTGGCATAGAGACATAAGTGATTTATCAGTGATCAAGTGATTACCGGAAAGATTGATCTTGCGTAAATTCTCAAGCATGGAAGATAGTCGTAGTATCCCAAAATCGGATGCTTGAGAATCCAATGGAAAGCTAATGTCAAGCTCTTCAAGAAATGGGAAACAATAAGCTATCAATACTAGATGACTATCATGCAAATAACCAATGTTTGAGCAGATCAAAGCCTTCAAATTTACCATCTTTGAACCGAGTTCTCGCAACTCATCAATAGGAAGTGTTCTTTGGTTGGAAAGATTAACCAAATCAAGGTCTAACTCAGATTGTGAAATTTGATGAAGCAAGCCTTTTAGTTCACCATTGAAGTAACTGAGGTCTATGACTTTGAGCCTTAAAAACCTCGAGAGTAGCCGAGGAAGGAACAGAACTGTTCGATCATGTAGTGTTAGAGAAAATTTAACCCGGTTTGTAATGGGAATGAACTTCTTGCAGGCCATAGAAACAGACTCCAAATCATGTCCTTGACCAAGGAATCTAAAGACCAATTCCCAGCATTTTTCAGGAAAATCTTTCACTGACATATTGATCTAATAAGAAGAAACAAAAGTCTTAGCAAACCAAGCTTGGAACAAGAAGCAAAAGTTATTGTTAAGATGTAACTGATAAAAAAAAGTTAATGATTTAATGATTCATCAACACAGTAAACCAATCCAATTAGTGAAAGTCTTGGATTATGGTCAGATAAGATGGCAGGCTGATGAAGTTGAAGAAATGGAGGCCATGTATTGTAATTGACCAGTACCCGTTCAAAGCATAAAACTCTAGAAGGTCTTTTGCTTGTTAGGTTGGCATAAATCATATTTCAAGGTGATCTGTAATATTCACTTGAGGCTTTTCGCATTGTGGTGGGGTGCCATGAAATGAAATACTTCACCACCCAACAAACCCCACATTTTTCATTTGAAGAAACTTAATTTAAATGTGTTTTTTCTTACATGGAACTCAAACCTTATCCATTTTTTAGACATTTATGAATGTGCAACGCATGACTTCTTTGTGTACAAGAATATTTGATTCATGAACACAGCTTTTAAAATCTGTCATGCTTCGCATAAAGTAATTTAGAATTAATAAAATCAGCCAGCAAAAAGTAATTTTAAAAAAAGGAAAAATATACCTGGTAGCAATTGTATTCATTTTAATGTCATTATATAATAATTTGTCTCTAAAACACAAATACCTTTGAATTACATGTGTCACTGTATCTGACACAAGTCGATGTCTCACACTTGTATGACACATGTCTAGTAACTCAGACAAATGTCCTATAAAAAAAATTATTTACTTCAATACACGTTAACGAGTCCTCAGATAGATCTCAAATACATACACAAAGAGTTAAAGATGTGTCAACAATAATGAGCAATGAGGAGTTAAAGACATTAAATTTGATTATTTTCGGTAGTAGATGAACGAATGAAGGTGAAAAGCTATCATATATATCTTGTTTTAATTTTTTGCGCCCCCCCTTAGGTCCTTCAGCAAAACCAAACCAAAGTTGCTTCTACATCTTTAATTCCCTTTAGGTCCTTCAAAAGTCTTCGAGTGAATTTTGAGTCCCTGCTTTCATGTCAATAGGAGTCATAAATTTCAATTCAGTGCATAGAACAGATTATGAAAAACCTCCAATAATAAAAAATCAAGTCGCCATAACTGAATCTGTTGGACATGAGTCCTTTTGATCCTGATTTTACCATACATAACAAACATACAATGCTCATGTATCATTTAACAGTTTGAACCAAGTTGAATTTCAGGAAACAACAAGCTAAATACTATACACTCGGACACAAGCTTGGAACGCAAGGAATCAAGCCAAAATGTAGAGAATGTGCTGAACCAAGATGCAATTCTATCAAGTGTCCTAAGTAGTTATAGTAGTGTGTTAATTAGACTTAATCAGTATGATTTCATGCTATGAGTATTTGCCAAAATAAATATGAAATCTTAAAACTAACAGGGAAACAAATCGATTAGTAAGTCAATTGATACATCCATTGTGAAATCGATTGCTTAATTCAGAATTGGAGTTTTCACTAAGTATATCGATTGGACAATCGATTACTTCAAGGGTTTAAGTGAAACTTGAACTCTGGGTTTAAGCTAATCTATTGCACAATCGATTAGTTTCAATTGAGACATCGATTTTGTGACTTACAGGAGCCAAGCAAAATCCTTGTAAATCGATTCAGAAAACTTTTTTTTATCAAACTTGGCATATGTAGTTAAACCAATCAATTGAGAAATCGAATTGTTAAGTCACAAAGCAACCAAGTAAGAACTCAATCGATTGGCAAATCGATTGATAAAAAGTCTCTTATCAAATTGAACCTCTGTGATGCATCAAGACGATTAGTTAATCAATTGATAGTTGTTTCTTAACTTGCAAGATATATGGTAATCGATTAGGTAATCGATTGACAAAATGAAATGCTTTGTAAATAGTCAGGAACATGAACCTAATTGATTGGCACATTGATTTTGACCAAAATGGCTGATCTCCTGTAACAAGTCAAATCGATTAGCAAATCGATTTATCTGAATCACTGAGACTGCTAAATCGATTAACAAATCAATTAAAGCAAAATGGTTGAGCCACTATGATCAGTTCAATCGATTGGCAAATCGATTAGTTTAAGTCTTGTGTTACATCAGCTAACTGCCAAATCGATTATGAGTAAATATGAGTCGACTATGTAATCGATTGTTCTTGATCTCGTTGTTGGATCAAAACACCTATAATCGATTACTCAATCGATGCTCATATGAACTTGCTTCAGTTTCTGAATTGAGCATTAAAAGAATCGATTGGCAAATCGATTCACTTATATGTTTTCAAGAACCAAGAAAAACAAGACCCACAATAATCGATTAGGAAATCGATTGCGCTATTTTAAACCTTTATGGAATCGATTGGGAAATCGATGTTGATGTTGTTTTTCTTGTCTTATATAAGCTGACTCAAATCAATTTTTTGGATACGATGATTCATAACTTTTCATATCTTCGAAAAAGACTTTCAGATACACTTAACATTCATATACATTTGGCAAGTGCTTATAGTATGTATCTCATAAAGTTGATTGAGTCACCTTATTCTTTTGTAATCATTTGATCTTGTATCAACTCTATCAACAATAACAATTGTAAAGAAAGAACTTGTAAAAATTCAGTACGAACTGGTGGCTACCGTTTGTTGATGAGTGTGTTCATCAAGAAGGAGTCGCATTGCAATCTTGTGTGAGTTTACCGGAATAACTCAAGGGATGCGATGGTTGTATTAGAATCAAGAGAGTCGGATAGATAGGCTTGACATTGGCTGGACAATCTGTAAAGGTTCTATAAAAGATTCTAGTGGAAAAGGCTAAGATCAGGTTGATCTTGGGACTGGACGTAGGCTGTTGTACCAACATCCGAACCAGGATAAATATCAGTGCACTTATCCTCTATCCCTTCCCTTTATTTGTATTTTGCATGCAATCTTTATGATCCAGGATATACTGTTTTACAATCTTGTAAATTAATGCATTTACCAAGATTTATTTGAATCAAGATAGTCGGATAGATAGGCTTGACATTGGCTGGACAATCTGTAAAGGTTCTATAAAAGATTCTAGTGGAAAAGGCTATGATCAGGTTGATCTTGGGACTGGACGTAGGCTGTTGTACCAACAGCCGAACCAGGATAAATATCGGTGCACTTATCCTTTATCCCTTCCCTTTATTTGTATCTTGCATGCAATCTTTATGATCCAGGATATACTGTTTTACAATCTTGTAAATTAATGCATTTACCAATATTTATTTGAAACGTAGTGATCACGTTGGTTTCATTATTAGTTTCATTAATTGATATAATTGATTAACTATGTTAGCATATTTGCATATTGCTTAGAACATTCTAATTCTACATAGGACATATTAACCAACAATTGGCCTCAGAGCTGGTACTTTTTTAGAGTTTTTCTCATAAAAGAACATGTTTGCTGTAGATTTCTTAGGAGAAGGTGCATCATTAACTAGGCCTCCTGCATTCAATGGAACCGCATATATGTATTGGAAAGAACGCATGTTGATTTTCTTAGAAGCATGAAGTCTTGATATACTTGATGCTGTATTAGATGGACCGTATGAGCCTAAAATTGCAGGAACAGATAATTCTTTCATCCCTAAACCCAGATCAGATTGGTAGATGACAAGAAAAAGGTAGGGTACAATGCCAAAGCTAAAAATATCATTACATCTGTATTATCTGCTGACGAATGTTTTAGGGTATCCAATTGCAAATCTGCCAAAGAAATGTGGGACACATTGCAGCAAACGCATGAAGGAAGAATCAATAAATGAACTACAAACGAGATTCACACATATAGTCAACAACCTGAATGCACTTAGCAAGGAAATTGACAATGAACAACAGATCAGCAAGATCATGAGATGCTTAACAAGAGAATGACAGCCAAAGATAACTGCCATAGCAGAATCCAAAGATCTAGGCAGCTTGTCGATTGCAACATTGTTTGGTAAACTTAGAGAGCATGAAATGGAATTGCAAAGACTGAGTGAAACTGAACAAAATGATAGAAAAAGAAAAGGGTTGTCTTTGAAAGCCCAGGCACATCAAAAACCAAAGTCTAAACAAGAAGTTTGCACTGAAGTTGAAATGCTAGTCAGGAAATTCAAAAAGTTTCTGAAAAAGAAGGATAGCAAATCTGGAAAACCCTCAAACTCCAAAACAAATGACAGCAAGATAACCTGTTTTGAATGTGGGAAGACTGTGGGAAGACTGGACATATAAGATCTGAGTGCTTCAAATTGCAAAATAGAAATAAGGCTGCAAAGACTAAAGGAAATAAACCACTTCCAAAAACCAGAAAAGCCTACATTGCGTGGAGTGATGATGATGATGATGAATCCTCTGCATCTTCAAAAGAAGAAGAAGCTAATCTTTGTCTAATGGCTGACACGGATTCAGATGCTGAAAGTGAGGTTAGTTGTAAATCAAATCCATCTTATGATGAACTACATGACGCATTTAATGAACTTCATGATGAGTATGTGAATTCAATTAAACAGTTAATTAGCACTAAGAAACTGTTAGAGGAAAAATGCATGCGTTATGATGAATTAAAATTGCAGCATGAGTCTCTTAAAGAAATGAATGAAAATCTTAAAAAGGAAACTCATGCATTGCATTGTGATATTGAAAAGTTCAACAATGGCAAAACCAAGCTAGATATGCTTCTTGGAAACCAAAGAAATTTAAATGAAAAAGTTGGACTTGGTTATATGCCCAATGTGAATGTTAAACAAAATCACAATAAACATGGAATTGGTTATAGACAAAACATGCATGTTAGAAATAATCAAACCAGATTTGTTAGATCTAAGCATGTGCATAATATCTTTCCAAAACCAAATCAGGTTGCATCCCCTGATGTTTCATGTCATTTTTGTTGTAAAAAGGGACATTTTGTTTTCAATTGTAAACTGAAAAAACTTACAAACAAGGGATGGAAACAGATTTGGAAAGTAAAGACACCAATGTTTGAAACTAACCCTCCAGGACCCAATCTAAATTGGGTACCTAGAACCAAGACCTAATTTTGTTTTGCAGGTATGCTTGACATCCAAGACTCTCATTGATAATTCCTATATAGTGGATGTTCCAGGCATAAGTCAGGAGACAGATCCAAATTGTTGTCTCTTAATTTAAAAAGTGGTGAATTTATACAAAGTATGGTGTCAACATTAAAGGTTTGAAATGTTTTTTACTAAGTGATTAGGTAAGGTGGATAATGATGTGAAACTGGTAGATGAAGAAGTCATGACATATACACTCCTGTTTTAATGCCTTGCCTGCTTATACTGGTTGTTGTTTATTAGAATGAGACTAGGAATCATAGATTTTGATGAAATCTGATTTCTGTGAGGAGCTAATCGATTGCAACATCGATTGTCCTGTGGCTAAACAGCAAATTGGCTTTATGAAATCAATTTCACAATCGATTCATGTCTTACAGTGTCTTAATTTCTCAAATTAAGAAACGCGAACATCGATTGTATAATCGATTTGTTCAGCCAAACATCAGTTTTGCTGAAGGAGTCACAAACTCAAATCGATTGGTAAACCGATGTCTTTGTTGAAGAACAGGTTAAAGAATCGACTTGAAAATCGATTTATTTTTACCCAGACTTCAAATGTGAGAATTTTTTTCAAAACTCGAGCCCGAGCGTCGGTTTGGCAATCGATTGGAACAATTTGTTTTAAACCTGCACTCAATTAAATCAATTTGGAAATCGATGCTGATATGATTTTTTTTTCTGATATAAACATCGAATAGAACATCAATTGAGTAATTAACACAATCGATTCACAAATCGATTTGAAATATGACCGTTGCAACATTTTTTTTTACTAGCCGTTGCAAAGCCATAATTACTAAATCGATTGCAGTTCCCCAGCAACGGTAACCCAATCGATTGACCAATCGATTTGCGTGAGTGAAGGTATAAAAACAACAGTTCCTAATCGATTCAGACTACTTATTTCAAACCCTAAAATCGATTTCGAACTCTATTTTCTGCATTTTTTTCTCAAACTCTCTGATTTTCTTAGAACCTTCTATCTTCCAAACACTCTCTACTCAATTGTTACTACCAAATCTCTGTATACTTGCAATGTCTCGTGTCAAGCAAACATCTTACAAATCCCCCTCTCCATCATCGTCTTCGAGTGGAAAAACTCCCTCTCCTCCACCAACCACCAAAAGAGTTTCAACTCCCACACACAAAATTCAAGCCAGAGATAAAGGAAAAGCAATAGCTGTTGATCAAGGGAAGATCAAGAAAAGGAAAGAGCCTCCTACGGAGAAACTCATGGCTGACGCAATGAAGGAGGTAACACAGAAAAAGAAGAAAACAGTTTCTTCTCCTCCTCCTCCAAAGAAAGCTCTTGCATCCAAAGATAAAGTTGAAGAATCTGTAATCCCACCTGAGTTTCTGAAAAGAAAAATCCATGAGGCTAGGACTCTGGATTTCACATATTTTGATTCTGATGGATTCACCTTCCAGGACCATTTGAGGTTTCATGGTCTGGAACACTTTCTTTCCTCTACTCTTGATACATATCCTAAGCTAATTAGAGCTTTTTATTCAACATTCAAGCTTACGGACAATGGCTTCAAGGCTGAAGTCAAAGGAAAAAGAATCTTCATGTCTTTTGAAGACTTCTCAACACTGTCAGGACTGCCTTTCCATGGGAAATCAATTGACGGCAATTTAGAGGTTGAAGCAGCTGATGAAGGATGGGAAGCCTCCGTCGACAGACACACAGCTGTACAGGACCTGATGGTCGAAGGGTTTGTGGAAACAATTTCACTACCAATCGATCAGATGAAAGTTCAAAAACGTATGCTGATGTACGCACTCACCCGGATGCTCGTTCCACGCTCCGGAAATCATGTTGTTGTCCAAAAGTTGGACATTCTTCTGCTGTGGGGGCTATGCAAAGAGCTCAAGATGAGCTTGGCTTGGATAGTGCTCAAGCATATGCAGGAAGCTGCACAAGGCAAGCTGGTGCTTCCCTACCCCCAGCTAATCACTAAGATTTTAAAACATTTTAGAATCTCTTTGGTAAATGAAGAATGCTCCAAAACCACCCTTACATTTGGCAAATCAATTGTAAATCAGATGCAATTGAAAAGGGTGAATGGAATCTGGACACGCCCTCAACCCGATGCTGAACTAGCTCAGCCAAATATAGAACAAACTGAGCAAGCTGGAGCTAATTCAGAAGTTATGACACAACTGCTGGAATTCATGAAGTTGCAAGCTGAACATAATGCTAGAGTTGAAGCAACCTTGAAGCAACTCCAAGCTACGCTGAATACTGCTGCTCAGGATGTAGCTGTTATTCAAGAACATTTAGGACTCAAGCTTTCATTTGAAGATGTAGCAGATATCGGCCGCCAAGCAACGGAAGAACTCGATCCTACAGGCTTAGGTAGTGTTGAACCTCATGGGGAGGAGACACCTGCTGAGGGTAATACAGTGGTATCGCCCTCTCCCTTAGATAATAATGAGGAACAGTCCTAGTCTAGGTGTTTAGGTTTTTAGTTTATTTGTTGTCTTGTAAATGTTCTAATATTACCTGTAATATTATTGGTTTTAATGAATATTATTTACATTCTTCTGTTAACTATTCTCTCCTGTTTATACATGTTTATGTTTATACCTTTTTGCATTAAATGACAAAGGGGGAGAAAGTTTACATATTTTAACTCGTGTTTCCTGTCATGATCTGATTGTTTTATGTTGTTTTCTGAGTTCTAGTTCTGATACATTAGCTCTGATACATTCTGTTTTGAGCTCTGATATATGTGTTATTTGCTCTGATACAACTATACAACTACTAGTCCACCGCTGCTTTAAATTTTGAAATAACTCTGATACTGTGTTGTATTTGTATGTTGTATCTGCATAACTCTGCATTACTATGGTGTATTGTAGGGATGGCAATTAGACCCAGACCCAGTGGGTACCCGCAAAAAAAACCCACAATGGGTAGGGTAAAAACCCGCATAATGGGTATGGACACGGGGATGGGTAATTACCCACAAAATTAAGCGGGTATGGGTACGGGTACGGGTACTATAGTACCCGCCCCGCACCCGCACTTATATAAATATATTATTTATTTATTATATTAATATTTAGTTTAATTAATTGTTTTCCTTTTATATTTTAATATCTATTAATATCATTGGACCATTACAATATTTATAATCAAATCAAAAGATAAACATTTGCAAACTTTTTAAGAATTTGATTATGATTAATAGTTAAATAATTGTGACTTTATAACTAAGAATTATATCTTATTAATTGTGTCTTTATAATTATACTTGCAAGTTATAAGTTGTTTTTACTGATCTCAAATAATATTCTCGTAAGACTTGCAACTTCATAAAATATTATTATGGATATTTGAATGTGTATTGTAACGAGTGTTCACTTGAAATGTTTTGAGTTAGAAAATATTTTGGTTTATAATATTTTATGATTTAATTTATGATATATGGATAATTTTTAAATGGATAAATACCACATATAGTCCCTTAACTTAATTTCAGTTAACGTTTTAGTCTTTTATCTTTTTCTTTGCCCCGATCTGGTCCTTTATTTTTGATTTTAAGTGACAATTTGATCTTTTATGTTTTAAAATGTTAACAATTTTATCCTTATTTTATGCAAAATTTTAAAAAATTCATCAAAAATTTCAAACAAAACACATAAAATTAATTATCATCATCAATATAATGCTATTTCATCAGATTTATAACTTAAATCTTTAAATAAACTCATATTTTTATCTCTAACAACATCAAATAAAGAATGGCAAATATGAGTTTATTTGAAGATTTGAGTTACAAATTTGATAAAGTTTATTTTATATTAAAGAATATAACTAAATTTATGAGTTTTATTTGAAAATTTTGATGAATTTTTGTAAAAAAAAAGAATAACATTGTTAACATTTAAAAAAAAAAGATTAAATTGTCACTTAAAATTAAAATAAAGGACAAAATCGGGAAAAAAAAGATAAAAGACTAAAACGCTAACTGAAATTAAGTTAAAGGACTATATGTGGTATTTATCCTTTTTAAATTTAATCACAAAATAATATTTATTTATCGATTTATTTTAGTTAAAGTGTGGGTAATGGGTACGGGTACGGGCACTTAGTACCCAGAGGGTAAGGGTACGGGTATTAAAGTTGATACCCATGAGGGTACGGGCACGGGTATGGGTATTTTTTTAAACTGCGGGTATGGGTACGGGTACTATAGTACCCTACCCAAACCCTACCCATTGCCATCCCTAGTGTATTGTTTTAAGCCACTGAATATGCAGTTGCACACTTAGACCATTCATGCATGCTGAAATTCAGGGGGAGCTTTTAAACAATTGCAATTAGTATGTACTCAAGTTAAAATTGTATGTTTTTGTCACTTAAGCAAAAAGGGGGAGATTATTGGACATGAGTCCTTTTGATCATGATTTTGCCATAAGTAACAAACATACAATGCTCATGTATCATTTAACAGTTTGAACCAAGTTGAATTTCAGGAAACAACAAGCTAAATACTATACACTCGGACACAAGTTTGGAACGCAAGGAATCAAGCCAAAATGTAGAGAATGTGCTGAACCAAGATGCAATTCTATCAAGTGTCCTTAGTAGTTATAGTATTGTGTTAATTAGACTTAATCAGTATGATTTCATGCTATGAGTATTTGCCAAAATAAATATGAAATCTTAAAACTAACAGGGAAACAAATTGATTAGTAAGTCAATTGATACATCCATTGTGAAATCGATTGCTTAATTCAGAATTGGAGTTTTCACTAAGAACATCGATTGGACAATCGATTACTTCAAGGGTTTAAGTGAAACTTGAACTCTGGGTTTAAGCTAATCTATTGCACAATCGATTAGTTTCAATTGAGACATCGATTTTGTGACTTACAGGAGCCAAGCAAAATCCTTGTAAATCGATTCAGAAAACTTTTTTATCAAACTTGTCATCTGTAGTTAAACAAATCGATTGAACAATCGATTGGGCAATCAATTGAGAAATCGAATTGTTAAGTCACAGAGCAACCAAGTAAGAACTCAATCGATTGGCAAATGGATTGATAAAAAGTCTCTTATCAAACTGAACCTCTGTGATGCATCAAGACGATTAGTTAATCAATTGATAGTTGTTTCTTAACTTGCAAGATATATGGTAATCGATTAGGTAATCGATTGACAAAATGAAATGCTTTGTAAATTGTCAGGAACATGAACCTAATTGATTGGCACATTGATTTTGACCAAAATGGCTGATCTCCTGTAACGAACCAAATCGATTAGCAAATCGATTTATCTGAATCAATGAGACTACTAAATCGATTAACAAATCAATTAAAGCAAAATGGTTGACCCACTGTGATCAGTTCAATCGATTGGCAAATCGATTAGTTTAAGTCTTGTGTTACATCAGCTAACTACCAAATCGATTATGAGTAAATATGAGTCGACTATGTAATCGATTGTTCTTGATCTCGTTGTTGGATCAAAACACCTATAATCGATTACTCAATCGATGCTCATATGAACTTGCTTCAGTTTTTGAATTGAGCATTAAAAGAATCAATTGGCAAATCGATTCACTTATATGTTTTCAAGAACCAAGAAAAACAAGACCCACAATAATCAATTAGGAAATCGATTGCGCTATTTTAAACCTTTATGGAATCGATTGGGAAATCGATGTTGATGTTGTTTTTCTTGTCTTATATAAGCTGACTCAAATCAATTTTTTGGATACGATGATTCATAACTTTCATAACTTTTCATATCTTCGAAAAAGACTTTCAGATACACTTAACATTCATATACATTTGGCAAGTGCTTATAGTGTGTATCTCATAAAGTTGATTGAGTCACTTTATTCTTTTGTAATCTTTTGATCTTGTATCAATTCTGTCAACAATAACAATTGTAAAGAAAGAACTTGTAAAAATCCAGTACGAAACTGGTGGCTACCGTTCGTTGATGAGTGTGTTCATCAAGAAGGAGTCGCATTGCAATCTTGTGTGAGTTTACCGGAATAACTCAAGGGATGCGATGGTTGTATTAGAATCAAGATAGTCGGATAGATAGGTTTGACATTGGCTGGACAATCTGTAAAGGTTCTATAAAAGATTCTAGTGGAAAAGACTAAGATCAGGTTGATCTTGGGACTGGACGTAGGCTGTTGTACCAACAACCGAACTAGGATAAATATCGGTGCACTTATCCTCTATCCCTTCTCTTTATTTGTATTTTGCATGCAATATTTATGATCCAGGATATACTGTTTTACAATCTTGTAAATTGATGCATTTACCAAGATTTATTTGAAACATAGTGATCACGTTGGTTTCATTAATTGATATAATTGATTAACTGTGTTAGCATATTTGCATATTGCTTAGAACATTCTAATTCTACATAGGACATATTAACCAACAAAATCAAACACCAACAACAAAGATTAATCAGAATCTAAACAGCAACAACACAAAAAAGCCCAAAGCTCCACTGCAAGTTCCTCTAACTAGATCCCAGCCATGAACAATTTACAAGTATTCCTTACATTTTGTTATTCCATACTGATTTACAACCTGAGGAATACAGGAATTATTCCTTAATAAATTACAACATAGAATTCAGTATTAGCATAAATGAATCAATTCAAAAGTTTGGCATGTAAATTCAAAAAAGAGATTTTCTGATACATTTTAACTAATGTGCATTATCTACTACTTAAGGCTGCTAATAGATTTTATCTTGTTATTGACCAAATTAAAATTAATTAAACACTAAAATGAAAGCAGAAAAGAAACAATAGCAGGTTCATTTTTTGATTGTATTTGTGCTTATGGTGGGGGTGGGAGTGCCATGTCATGCAATATGGTTATTATGAACTGTGATAATTTCTCCCATGTGCACATCTTGTGCTTTGGGGTTTGAAATTGAATAAAACATTCTCTTTGCCTTTAATAACAATAACAATCAACTTTCTAATGAACTCTCTGCACAATGAACAATAAATGGCAAACCATCGATTTTATTTTGGACCATGTTGTTGCCTTCCTGTAAGATTAACTAGGGACTAACAGACTTACAATGTGCAGGCATGCATCCTAACTTCTAATCTTAAACACGAAACAAGATCCATACACCAATGTACGTGAATAAGTATGAGAGGATATTGTGCAAAGTATCTAACGAAAGGAAGAGGATAATCAATAATTAAATTTGTAGAATAATATCAAGTTATCAACATCAAACCAAAGTGGCAAAGCCAATATTGACAACTTGAAGGTTGAATCAAAATATAGATCAAGCTTGACTAACAATTGTTATCTTTGCAATTCCAACCAAAGACCACAACATCCACATTCATCTACAAAATCTAGTAGTCAATTAGTTTAGTTCAACCAAAGATGTCCATGATTTCAAATGATAATCACATGCATGCCCACACTACCTCTTACACTCTTACTTATATCACAAGTTCTTAAGAAAACAGAAAACTCTTGAATGTAAGAAAATGGGTTAAATATACCCCTAGTTGCGGGTCTGACGTGGAATATATAATCCCAAGGTGATATTATGACAGAGAAAAAGTAGAAAGACTGAAAGAGTATATGGTTGATGTTTATAAGTTTTGTCCAAAAAGAAATGACATAAAGTAGGTTTTTGAAAGTTGACATGACCTATGGTAAACTCAAAAAAGTAACATCAGCGAATAGTGTGCTATGACAAGTGGGCAAAAACCAAGCTTCTGATGAGGGCTGCAATAAGTGTGACACAAGAATCAAATCCATGTGATATAATTCAAGGGAAAGCAAAGAAAAGTAAAGCAAAGCAATTAAAAATTGTGTATAACACCTAACTACTTGCATTACATTGTGCACTAAATAAAAATATTACGGTAGACAATTACTTAGGCAATTATGATGCACAGAATGGTAAGAAATACAATGAATGTATATTACATTTTCAAAGAAAAAATCTCAAATAAGTAATTCCTAAAACATAAACATCTTACTTTTCAGAGTTCAGAGTTCAAACTTCAGGAGAGCACTTCCAACATACTAGCAAACAAGACATCCATGACGCAAGAAGAGTTTCCTCTTGCTGTCACTACAATGAAAACCAGGCGGAGCCGTTATCTTTCTCAATGACTGTCTTATAAATACCATCGAGTCAACAACATTAGCAGCCACTTTACAACAACCATGCAAATTTATCTCTCTCAGCTTTGTGCAGTTTACTACAACTTGCCTCACTCCCTTTTCTGTGACATCAAAACAACGTCCCAAGTCAAGTTGTAGTAGCCCAAAGCAACTTTTTGAGATCATGTCGAGTGATCTATCATCAATTCCAGACTCTGACAAGTTCAACACCTCCAGCGTGGAAACTTGAAAGTCCATTCTAAGTAGCTTCAGTGCTGAACAACAGGCTAGGTTCAAATGTCTAATCTTACTACATTTCCTTAAAACTTGACCAATATCTACTTCAGATATGCCATTGCAAGAACTCAAATCCAAGAGCTGTATATTGGGGAAAATGGAAGCAAACTTATTGATGTCTTCATCCCTCAACCATGTATTATGAGCTAAACGGAGAGACTTTAATTTAGGATTCACAACAAAATTCATCAAGGTATAAGAATTTTCGACACACTTTTTCCCAATACTCGTGTATTCCATTCTGACCTCACTAAGTGAAGCACATTTAGTAACCAATGTAAACAAAGCAAAATCAGTGAGTCCACTACATTTACTAATGTTTATAGACACCAAATCACTAAGAAACAAAGACAACTCAACGACATGCCAATCATTCAAAAATTCAGCATTTTGAAGATCCAAATGTTGTAAAAATCGACAATTAGACAATAAGCAAAAGATTCCAACATAACTATAGCCAAAGCAACCTTGGAGTACAAGCTTCCTCAAAGGAAGACCTTTCTCCGCAACAGCCGAAAGAAATTGATCTGATATATACGAATACGACAAATCAATACAAGTTAAACCCTTCAAAATCACCAAGGAGTCAAAAAAATTATCATTTCCACCAAATAACCTCAATTTATTAAAGGAGAGAGACCTCAAACCCGGTCTCTCGCGAATCGCGGAAGCAATGCCATCGTTTGTTATAAATGAGCATTTAAACATCACAACCTCTTCAAGAAACTCAGAATTCTTACACAAATGAAAAAACAATGTGTCGTTTATATAGTAATGACCTGAGAAATTAACCTTGCGAAGCTTAGGAAGCTTAATTGACATGGAATTTACAACAATATCAGTAATTTGGATATCTTTAGGGTTACTTAGGTCAAGTTGTTGGAGAAAAGGGAAAAATTTGGAAATGAAGAGAGTGTCATTGTTGCGTAGAGAAGTTATGTTGGAACAAGTGAGAGAGGTTAAAGTCGTAATTTTGTTGGAGAAAATTCGCAATCCATTTAAGGGAATGGTGTGTTGGTTGGAGAGATTGAGGGATTTGAGGGGGAAGGGGGAATTGGAGATTTGGATGAGAAGCGCGTCGAGGTTAGTTTGGTTTGAGATGCGCGTGAGGTTGAGGGATGTGAGGTTTGGGAACCTGTGGAACATGCGAGAGAGGAAAGGGAGAGTTGGATCGGAGACTGTGAAAGAGCGTTTGAGATGGTTTGTTATGGAGAGGAATTGTTTGGAGACGGCGGAGAGAGATTCAAAGTGGCGGTGGTTGTTGTCTCCGGCGTCGGAGTTAGTTAGGAATTTGAACACGTATTCCCAGCACTCATCGGGTAACTGTAAATGTGTTGTTTCCATTGTGACTTGTGAGTCAATGCTCAATTCTCTTCACTCAATTTTCTTAATTATCTTTTCATCTTTCTTCTTTTGAAATTAATAAGAGACATTTTATTTCGCACCGGTTCAAATTAGATCTAGAAATACAATTGTCTACTTCATTAATTCGTTATTTAGTAAATAATAATAATTACCTAATTTTCTTTAATTATTATTGACATAAAAATTAAGTAATTTACATTAAAAAATTTAAATTATGCTAAAAATCATATTCTCCCCATTCAAACACAATCAATATAGTATATTTTAATTATTATTGATATAAAAAATATATTATAATTATTATCATTTTTATTTAAAAGATGTGAACAAATACTAAATCTAAGTAATTGATTGGTACCAAAAAATTGTTCGCATAAGAATTGTATTGTATGCTTTAAAGATTTCTTTCATAACTCTTTACCAAAAAAATCAACTTGAAAAATTTATAGTTAGTGTATTATAATGTTTTCATTTTAATGTCAATGATATAAAAAAAATTAAATTTAATTGATTTTTTAATAATAATATTTGTCTCGTGTATAATTTTTATAATCAATTATAGTTAGTATATTATGACTTATTATCATTTATATTTAAAATATATAAAAATAATAAAGTAGCAATGTCAATCACAAATAAGTGGAGTTTGAAATGTGATATTTTTAAAATTTTAATTCATGTGTTTAATTTAATTTAACTCAAGATTAATCTTTTTTGCAACATAATGTTCATAATATTCTGGATATGTTATAAGTAAATAAAATAGATTAGTTTATAGTAAAATATGATTTGTGTGTCCAAATAATTAAAGTTAAGGGATAAAACGATCACACATAAAAAGTATATTAGTTCACCCAATTTGGGATAGTCTAGTCCTCAACCATGAGATTTTCACTATTTGCTTCATAACCTGAATGGTCTCATTCACACCTTTTCTCTTGATCACACATTGATCAATTACAATCTTCAACTTTCAACCTAGAAATGATTTTTACAATGAACTTTCAATCTAGAAAGAGTTTTTACAAACACACTCAATCTAACATAAAATATAGACGTAAGTTACAAATAATGTGTATAATAAAAGTGTTTTGGATCTTGAAACTTCTCAATACTTGTTTGTGATAAATAAAAACAACCTTAGTAAATGATGATTCACAAATGTAGTGAAGAGAGCTTAGGAAGTGGTTGCTGCCTTGCAATTGGGACCTTTGGAGGGTTCCCATTCTTGTTGTTGTTCTTTGAAGTGCGATTTTGATTTTTTAGTTGTTTGTTGTTTGACTTCAAAACTGCTCTAATGAATTTCTTTTTCTTGTTATTTTCCACAAGAAGAACTTCATCTTTCTAGTCTTGCTTATGAGATTCATTCTCAACTCTAAGACAAGTTATCAGATTTTCTTGAAAAAATTCTTTTGTTTTATGCCTGAGAGAATTTTAAAATCTTTCCAATGAGGGGGCAGTTTGTCAATAATAACAACAATCTGAAACTGTTCATTTAGGGACATACCTTCACAGATGATCTCGTGAGCAACTTTCTGGATTTCATGAGACTGAGCTTCCATTGATATGTCATCTGATATTTGAGGTAGCGGCTACCAGCATACTTTTTGGCTCTAACTTCCTCAATATCATATTTCTTCTTTAGAGCATCCCGAACCTGTTTAGCAGTATTGCTGTCGGAACTGTAGTAATCATACAGATCATCAACAAGTCCATTAAGAATATAATTCTTACATAAGTAATCATTATGTTCCCATTGGGTTAATTCAGCAGCTATCTTATCCTTTTCTATTTGTTCACCTTCTTTTGGAACAACTGGAATGTCATCCTTTAGAACGTTGGCAACCTTTTTCGTGGTTAGAAAAAACATCTTTTGTTGCCATTGTGTGAAATGACTTCCTTCAAACCAAAACAGTTTGTTATAGTCAGAAGCAGAAGAACATGTCCCTGTAACTTCGTCGATAGACATGGCAGTTCAAAAACGTCATAAAATTGTTGTTTTTTAATTTCAAAAAAACTTTTTAAAAATAATTTATGCCATTGAAAATATGACTGAGTTAAGTCACAGATTAGGTCGCTCTCTTTAAGACGTTTCGAGACACAACCCAAATTGTGCAAAACAGACTATCAACCACGAAGTCCCCAGGATAAAACATCCCAGATACTTTGTATCGGAGTTCTACTGCACCGTAGAAAACCGTTCTAGAATTACACCCTTAATATGGCAGTCGAATGACTGCCACTCATAATATGACACTAAGACCACTTGAAAGAAAGATAAGAAAAAGTAAGGGGGAGAAATTTGAACGTGCACTCCAATGGATCAGATATTTAATGTTGCCTCGGTGAAGGACAATTACGTAATTAACGTAACAATAGGAGATAAAAATGCATGTGTTGGTGGTCAACTTTGCATGCGTTCTCCTTCCTTTACAAAATTGGGGTACCCATAGGGGAACACCCCAGTACACCTTATAAACACTACTAGTGTGTGATATCCTTCCCATGTGGGGATTCCTTATTTTTTAATCCACAACAACACTAGCTTTCATTGATGTTATCATTATTTACAACAATCTTCTATTAATATCATCATCATTTCCAACAGATATTAAGTTCGATACAATAATAAAATACCTCAAGAGGAGTAATGTGTTCAAACTCATTTTTTAACTCAAAATAATGAAAATGTCAAATGCATTCAAAAGTTGTGAAATGAACTGCTACAACATCACTGCAGAAAGACTAAACATAATAAAACAAAGAAAATCAAGGCCCAGTCCTAAATAAAGCCCACGCTTAAGCAACAACTTTATTGTTTTGTTAATACAAATAATTGTTGAAATTTCTTGAGGGCATTATTTGTGTTAGAAATTTCTTGGGGGCATTATTTGTGGTTGTTATTCTCTTTCTACGAGAGACTATCAAATAATATATCTAGATACTAATAAAATAATTTTTAAATAAAATATAAGTCAAGTCTCATTTTAACGTGTGATAAATAAATCCCTAATCTGGCGCTTTTATTTATGCTTTGAGCAGCATGTAAATATACAAAATCTTAAGCATATAAATATACAAAATCCTAAGCACACATAATGCACAAGAAACGCAAGGAGTATAAAAAGTAACTAACACAAAATTTGAGAGAACCTTAAATGCCAAATTGCAGAAGAAAAAAATCGAGTTTCCAATTCTTAGATTAATTTGGCCTATCAAACCAAAACAAGCCAAAGTTACAAAGTTGCATATCAAACTTCAAAGTTGCATTTCCATAAATTACAATTCAATTCATGAAAGGAAAAACCTCCTAAATGAATCAAAGACAACAAAAGTAACAGAAACAACAACCAACTATAAGCATTAATCAAAAACACAAAGTACACCCAAATTTATCCGAGTAAAATGTTTTGTAAGCCATCCATGGTAACTGAAATATTAAAACATAGAAAAGCCAATCAAAACGAATCCAGCTCAATCCATTGGATTAATATAACAATCCAAATTGGTAAGAGACTCCTTTTTTTTTCTTTCCAAAAACTAACACCATCCCTACATTAGATCCAAACATAAATATTAAATGTCCATTTCCTAATGATGAAAACTACACATGACACAAAAGCCAAATCTACATTGACCACGAAGAGATGAGCCTTCCACGATGAGACTTTATTGTTTGATTTATTACAATATCAAAATCATCTGCAAATAAAATCAATTCAAAAGTATGGAATGTAATACAAAATTAAATGATATCTAAGAATCCTTCCACGAAGCACCTGTTTTATTAATTGCTATATTAAATAATTGCAATGTACTGGTTTTTTCTGCTAAGATCAATGCTATATTGCATTGTACAAATATATGTATAACTTCATTTAATCTTGTTAAATTTTCATTAAATGGCTGCAATGATCAGAATATTATTTCTATAACAAGCCATATTATAAAAGAAACCACCTCTGAAATCGTATTATAACGGCAAACACCAATGCAAAAGAAGAACATCAACTAATATTGTTAGAGTTTAGAAATGTTAAGTTAACAAAAATGTTCATAAAACAATGAACACACAACTTTTGCAACTTCTTTAATCACAATAGATTCCGACATCTCAAATGATGACTTGAACTTTAAATTACTTCTATAGAATTTTCAATAGATTGTCAAATACATTTATGATAAGTTTCTTCTAGCTGTTACTAGGGGAGCCATAATCTCTCTCAATGATTGCCTTGAAGATACCATCACCTACATATAATTTAAATATGAAGTAACGTCTCTCACCGATAACAGAAGAAATGTCAATGGTTGCGCCATTGCAGTTATGACAGTTTAACATGGTAACTTCTTCAAGAAACTCACAATTCTTAAACAATTGTAAAAGCAATTGGTTGTTGATATAATTATGACTAGAGAGATTAATAGTGCGGAGTTGCAAAAGTGTGGATGAAAGAATTTCTACCCCGTGAAGACAGTCACTGTCATCATCGTTGAATTTTGAAGGGTTACTGAGGTCAAGTTCTTCGAGCAAAGGGAAACAATCAGCGATCAGGAAGAGGTCAGTGCTATTCATAGAATTCATGTTGGAACAAATGAGAGAGGTTAAAGTTGTAATATTTTGGGAGAAAATTCGCAATCCGTTTTGAGGAATAGTGAATTGGTTGGAGAGATTGAGTGATTTGAGTTTCAATTGGAAACGAGAGATTTTGAAGAGAATTTTGTTTAGGTCACCGTAGAAGCACGTGAGGTCGAGGTAAGTGAGATTGGTGAATTTTTTCAAATAGCGTGTTGGATGATAGAGAGTGAGAGAGAATCGGAGACGGTTAGTGATGGAGAGAAACTGTTTTGAAACGAGGGAGAGAGTTTTCAAGTAGCGACGGTTGTCGTCGCCGTCGTCGATGAGGAATTTGAAGACACATTCCCAATACTCGTCTGGTAAATAAAAATCTGTAGCTATAGTTGTTTTTGTGGATGAAACCAATTGTTGTGAAGATTTGAGAGAGTTTCTTTTTCTTTTTTTCAAGTAGTGACGGTTGTTGTCGGCGTCGGTATCGGCGTCTATTAGGAATTTGTAGACAGATTCCCAGCATTCATCAGGTAAATAAAAATCTGTAGACATTGAATAAGGCAATTGTTGGAAGGATTGGAGAGAGGTTCTTTTTCTTTTCAGTGTTGAATCAAGTCGGTGTTGATTTAGATTTCCGGTGAGTTATGTTATCAGTGCCGGCGGTGGTGGTTGTTCTGCAATTTGTGAAGGAGGGGTTAGGGTTTTTTGAAGGGGGTAGGTTTCGTTAAATGTTATCAAAGAAATGAAGATTGAAAGACATGAAGTTAGGTTCATTAATTGTGATGTAAAAAAAAAGCAAATTACATTCACATCCTTTGAACTATCTTAAAATCTCAATTATACCCCTCAAATTTTAAAAACTCACTAGTAATTAAATTAGTTTTTTTTTATTATAATTTAATTTAAATTATAGAGCATATTAGTAACAACAGAAATTCAAAATCGCATTAAAAATGATGAATCAAGATGAACTCTTATTGAATTGGAAGATAGATAGATGCATTTGGTAATCTTTTGAAAGTTTTAATTTAATGACAATGATTTAAATTTTATTTGTATTATAATTATTAAACTTAATATTAAGAACAGTGTGTGTAGGTAGCATTCCTGTGATAATAGAAGTTGCAAATTGTATGTTTAACTGTTATGTATATTTTCCAAACACTCTTTAGACTCGGTGCCAATTTAATGTGGCCTTTATTAAAAGAAATAGGCCATCATAACATACCAGCTCTTTTGACGAAGTTATATAGTTTTAGTTATTTGATGTGTTGACCTGTAGTAATATATTGAAAAATCTTAAAGGCTATATTACTTTTAGTTTATGGACCTTTCTTTCACGAAAATTTAAAAAAAAATCACTTGTGTTTCTGTTAGTTATATATTTAGTTAGTTGTTTTTCGTCAACATATGTTATTTAACTTATTTATTGTAATAGATTTCAAAAATAACCCAAAAAAATAAAGACTTGTTGTATATAAATGTCGAGTTTTATTTTTTACTAAAAGATTATTGTAACAAATTAATATATGAAGAAACAATTTCATAAAAAAATATTAATTAAAATTTT
>JBBPBR010000003.1:21579257-21593476 GCA_037974775.1 Cicer pinnatifidum | reverse complement strand
ATAAGATGTTTTATTAATTTGTCTTATAAAAATTTAATATTTAATTTTTAGAAAAAAAAAAACTCAACAATAAGAGAGGATAACACTTAATTCAACAAAGTCTTTTTTAACATGAAAATTACTTATTAGAGTTCAATTCAAAATCTATCACATTAATATACAAGTCTTTCTTGAATTTATATTTCTATGATATTTATAGTGTGATAGAACAAATATTAAACAACAAAATTTAAAAGAAAAAATAATACAAATTTAAATCACATATAACTCCACCATAAAAGTTGCCTTATTTTCCATTACGAGTTAGGGATTTTGTTTGAAGGGATTATGTTAGATAGATTTAAATTAAAAAAATTAAAATTTGTTTATTTGCTTTTAAATTTGATTTATTTGTCAAAAAAAATTGATTTATTTTGTGGCGATGAAGATGATGGAAAGGTAGTAGTGAAGCGTCGAAATATTTAGTTTTAGCTTTGCACCCCCGAAATATTTAGTTTTAGTTTTGCACCTCCTACTCCAAAGACACTCTCTGACCCTCTCTCTCCCACAGCCGATAACCGGCGCCGCCTTCTCTCTCTCAACTTCCCAAGCTCGTGCCACGCGAGACCAGCACCGTTCTGAGTCCAACTCCACCGCCGGCCAACGGAGTCCAAGCTTCCGCCGCCTCCTTCTTCTTCATGTGTCGGTTTTTTCTCTTCTTCCTATTTACGTTTTCAATTTTTTTTTCACAGTTTGCTCTTGAGAAAAACCCTGGGTATGTGTATGAATCGTAATCTGTTTTTTGCTTTTCATTCACACGATAGAATATTGAAATTGCTAATTCATTTGGTTGAATTGATGGAATGTCCAATTTCAAGTTCCCTCTTAAACCCTACAAATGGCTTTTATGCTGACTCTGAGTTATTAAAAATGCATATGAAGTGTTTGATATAAAGGAAAATATCAAAGGATTATTTTCTCTTCATTTTTCACTCGGTTAATAGGTTTATGGTTAATTTGGCCTGGGTTTTGTAGTTTTTGAGTTTCAAATACAGTTTCGAAATAAATTTATGCCACCATTACTGAGTTGAGTTGCGGTACTGCCCAAATTGAGCAAGACACGCTACTAACCACAACGTCCCCAGACAAAATAGCATAGGCAAACTTATCGAGTTCCACTGCACCATAGAATACTGTTTTAGAATTATGTTCTAGAATTACACACTCAATAAGGTTGCCACCTATAATATGGTACTAATATGGTACTATGATCACTCGAAAGAAAGTAGAGAAAAAGTCTTGGATTTTCAGAGAATTTTTGGTGTGTTTTTCCAATTAAGTAGAGCCCTCTATTTATAGAGAAACTCTGCAATTGAAGAACAAAAAAATGTGAAATCCATCAAACCGGATCCATAAAAAACAGCACTCTGAAATTTCTAGGTTTTGATGGGAGCAAAAATTGATGCGTGAATCCACTGAAAAATGAAAAGCGAATTCAGGAAGGAATTGACCGGATCCACTGATCAAATGCACAAATCTACTAATCAGATGTTGACTCAGTGGAGGGAAAATACTTGTATAACGTATCAATGAGAGGCAAACACCCACATTTATTTAAAATTAAATAATTTTTTAATTTTTTAGATATTAAAAAATGATACACCACTTAGCCTAAGCCCAGACCTGACCGAGCCGAGTCCGATGGCGGCGTGTGTGTGGTCGTCTATTTGCATGCTTTATCACCCCTTCACAAAATTGGATATCCCTTTGGACACACCCTAATTGTCATACCTCCACCTTATAAACACTACTAGAGTGTGTCATTCCATCTATGCGAGACTTCCTTATTTTTTCAATTCACACCAACTAGCTCTTATTATTATTATTATCATCATCATCTGCAACAGTCTTTTTTCTCTTCTTTTCTGAAAACCTTTTTTTGAAACAAATGTTAGTATGTTATGTTTTTATTTGTTAGTGTTATAATGGAGTGAGTATCTAACTTTTTTTTGTATTTTGATTGAGTTTTTTTCAGAAAGCTTTATCAATGCCTTTTATTGGGAAAAGTTATATATTATTTATGTTTAAGTGATTTCTACATTTCTCATTATAGGAGAATCCTACTGAATGGGTTTGTAATTTATATTCATAAATATATGACTGCATGAATTAGTATTCATTTTGAGTATGTGACATGTGTCTTTAGGTCTAGAGAGGTTTTGATATTTTGTTATTCATATCCTTTAGGTCAAAAAGGGATTAAGGTTAACTTGTAGGTGAATTTCATTGTTAATTTTGATTAGCGTATTTAACCAACAAATTGGCTAGTCTTTCTGTTTTTGTATACTTTGAAACTTTCTGTAGTTCTTTTCATAGTGTTGTTGTTCTTGAATGTTATATTGCTTTTGGTGTGATAACTCAACTTGATTTATTTCTTAAACCATATACCTTATGTTTCAATATTTAGGAGACATGGGGAGGGCAACACTGTCTTTGTACCCCAGATTTCTGGGATTGAGTCCTACATTGGCAGAAATCGTGCTGTTAAACTCACATAATTTTTATCCGCACACTCGAATGGAATTATTTTCCCCTTAATACCCAGTGATGCTGCATCACTCATTTTTAGCTATCTCTTACAAGTTTTTTATATCGTTGAGAACTGCATTGTTGTTAACATTGTCGACACATGTGCTCCTATTTGCTAAAAGCTATACATAATTCTGTATATATTTAGAATTATATATCAAGAGTGGCCGAGTTTGACCCAACTTTGACTCCTTTGGTATAAATATAAAACAAGCATAATTATGTAAATTTTAAGACTTTGACCCAACTTTTAAAACAAGTGTTTTATTTTACCAAAATTACAAAACAAGCATTGTTCATTAATGTTTATAATTTTGTTTTGAGCTTTTGTTATGTGAAAATTTAATTTGTTGTTTGTGCAGCTTGGTACTTATGGCATTGTCATGGTTTTGAATTTGAAAAATAAGTTGGTGTAATTATGTTAATTTATGTTGTGGTATAATTTTTAAAATAATTTTTGGACCCATTGATTTGAACTATGACTTACTGACCCAATGTTCTGACCTAGCTGATGACTGGTCCAGGTTTATCAACATTGCTCCAGTGAAATGATAAAAAAGAGCTGGAACTTTTAGAGTGAAAAAAGATGTATGGCAGTGGAGGAAGGTGGTTGCGCTTCTTTGTTCAATTCAAGCTTTTTCAAACAACACCATTCTGCAACAAATCTGTCCAGAACCGTTCCTTTTGTACTCCGGCGAATAACAATACCAATAATAACAGCATCGTTACTGATGAAAGGTATCGGCAGCTTGAAAATCTCGACATGATGACCGCTGCTAAGATCCTTTTCACTGATCCCCCAAAGAAGAAAAAGTTTGGGTATTTATGCTCCCTTTTACGCTCTCTCTCTCAACTATTTTTGTTTATGATGTAAATAGATAACAAAAAATATAAATGGAAATTCTTACTTTGAATCTGTCTTTCTTGGTCAGGTTTGATTTCCATCTTGTGCAATTTTTTTTTGCGTGCATGCCTTCCTTGGGTATGATAGCATATTTGAAGTTTTTCTCCAATCATTGAACCTATTACTATTCTTTGTTTTTTGTATCATGTTCTACTGCTCACATCTAACAAAAGATTTTTTTTCCTTAACTGCTACAGCTGTATATTTGGTGGCACAGTACGCTCGTTATGAAATAAGAAGAATGGAAGGGGTAAGTTTCATTTCCCTTTGCAATGATATTGTATATGTAATATAAGAGTGAATATTTTGTGCATTATAGGAATGTTGGTAACATGCATGTGATATTTGGATCATCTTAACACTTATGTCTCTTCGTATTAGACCATTTCAATTAAGAGTTCCATCTTAATGTACTTCTTATCGAACCCTTTAGATTTGGAACTTCAGGGACAGAGCTTGTTACAATATTTGATGTATCCAATTCTTTTCTTTTTCCTGGCTAGACACCAGTTGTGTTTAAATAATTTCCTAGATGCTTTGTAGTTCATCATACGCTGTGCAATTATTTGTTGGAGCAGCACGGTTATCGAAGTGTAAGCTGAGAACTAAGGATATACGATTTAAGTTTAATAAATATACATTATGATAATATAGTGAAATATGGTTGGACTTCTGTGTGGAATGTTTTTACATTATCAGTGAATGGTTGAACCTGTTTCTTGCTGGTACTTTTTGAATAAAAGTTGTGGATGTTTATCTGTATATCCGTTTGACCTTGTATGCGTTTCAATACTCTAACCAAAAGTACTGTCATCTCTTGGGTTGGTGGTTTGTCCTCGTGATAATAGCTTTTCTTGAAATTACTTCATAGGAAGTGGAGCAGAAAAGGAAGAAGAAGGAAGAAGAAGAAGCAAAGGAAAGAGAAAAAGAATTGGAACTAAATCCCCCAGAGGAAAAGGAAACAAAATCTGATTCCCAGCTATCAGAGGTGAAAGAGAGACTTGACAAACTTGAAGAGACAGTAAAGGAGATGGCTGTTGTAACAAAGAAGCAATCAAGCAGCAACATAGACACAAATCAGGTAACTGGTGATGAGAAAAAACCCATAAATTTTTCTGCACCAATGAACACGAGTTGCAATTCAGCATCTCTCAAATCAAAGCCAGAATTAGATGAAGAAAGTAAGGGTTCAGTGGCAACCCCAAATTCTTCTCTTCAGGATCCAACAGGCCAGAATCAAAGTGGAAGAGCTTCTTAAAGTGCTTGGATCTTAAGAACATTTTTGAAGTCAAAGTACATAATACATCAGAAGCTGTATGCACGGCCCTTCTTATTGGTATTTTTTTTGTTAAGAAGTGAATAGTTAGTAAATTATGCTTCACATGTTACCAAACTTGTCATCCCCTTTTCCTCCTAGGGGATGATTTTTGAATTTATGTTGGGAAGGAAAATTGAAATGGGAAAGCTATCTTTGTTGCATCAGTTTGATAGCTGTAGGTGGAAACATGAAAGCCATTCATAGCTGGGTTTTATGCTGTCTGCAATCATGTAAGATTTCATGGAAGAATTCAGTAGATTGATAGATATTGCCTAGGCCATGATCATTTTGCATGGCTTGAGAAATTTGGATGCATCATGCATGTCATCTCTTCATCAAATGATTGACTGGATATCATGATTCTCTCTATCAGGCAGTTCACTTCGCTTATTTCCATGATATAATTAAATCCAAAATTGATAGAGAAGCAAGGGGATATTGAATGTGTGAAAAAATTTCTATGCATTGATCTACATATATAATTTTAGTACAGAAATCTGAAACATATCATTGATAGAATAACTTATTATTGCTATCATCAATAGCTAATAGAATAACTTATTACTTAAATCAATTCAATTTTCATTCATTTTTGAACTTACTGATTTTATTTAAATCTCATTCTTTTTTTAGTTTCCAATTTCTTTTGATCCAACAGTGAAATGGGTAGTTAGGCAAAAATTTATCTTTTCTTGTTAGAGATTTTAAAAAAAAAAATTATCTTTTCTAGTTAGAAATTTTCAAAAAGTTAGAAGTTGTTTTGTGTTTGTCAATTATAATGAAAATCACTTTATTTTTAATAAAAAAATGATTTTTTGTGAGAAACTACTCAAAATACTTTATATTTTAAGCAGGTTTTAAATTATTTTTATATTCTGCTTTTGTCGTCTCCCTTAATTTTTTTCCTATTGCACTTATGCATCCTCGTTTAGGATACGTGACCTATGTAAACATAGATTATGGATACTAAATTTTAAAAAGTGTTTGTTGAATTGTGGTTTTAGGGGTCCTTGTTGCCTTTTTCTCAGGTCCATGCTCTCTCGAACTGACCAGATATCTTTCAACATATTCATCTACCAAGTAAACATCTTCAATGACAAATAGTACAACCCTGATTCTCCTTATTGGATCACCTACGACAATAATACATCTATAGCAAAGTTTTATGAAAATTAGAAAAGAGAGAATAAGGAGAAGAAAGAAAATAAAAGAATGAGAGAGAAAAAACTAAAAGAGAGATAAAGAGTTGTAAAAAGTGTTGGGCACAGTCTTGCAACATATGATCTAGAGACTAGAACCTTTAATTTTCAATACATATATTTGAATTTTCAAAGGGGTGAAATTAGTAAAAACTTTCTCACTTTTAAGATTGTCAGTTGTCACACATCTAAAATCATATTTTTCAGACACATGTCATTGAGTCTATGTAGGTCAAATGAAGACATGTATGTATATGACATCAAATGACATGCTTATATGAATCTCGTAGGAAAATAGAGGAGACCATAGAATTGCAAATAAAGATACACTTTTTTTTTACTAAAAAGTGTTTATCACCTTTAATTAATAATAATATATTTAATACAATGAAGTGTTTCTACGCAGATATAAAAATGAAGTTGAGATATGTCTGTTTTAATAAGAACGTTGATTATCTCATTTGTTTGTCTTTTATAAAAATACAAAAATTTACATAAAAAAAATTAAAAAATAAATTTACAATGTTTGATAATATCCTCAAATTCAGCACTACTAAGTGTTGAAGAATGGAAATTATCACCTATCACTTTTGAGTCCATTTTAAATCTAAAGGCTTTATAACAATTTTATGGATAATCACAATACTTTAAAAAAATTGTCAAATAATAATATTTTATACAACAGTGAATTTTAGAAAGAAAAAATATAAACCACTATTTTGTATAATGAAATGATTTACTTAGATTTTAAATTTGTGAAATATAAAATTATTCCATAAAATTATTTAAGTAAAAAAAAATACTCCTTCTATCATGGAGTTTACCAGTTAAAAAGTTCAAGAAGCAATTTGATTAAAGAAAAAAAAAAAAACTTGAACAATCGAACAAAACAAATAAAATTTATTTAATAATTTTTTAAAATTTAAATTTTTATAATAATAATAATAATTCTGAAATTTTGGAGTCATAGATTAATTCCCACTTTGTCATCATAAACCCTAAAACCCTTCCATCTAATTCTAAACCTTGCACTTGTGTTTCCCACTCCCAGTTTGAAGCGTTCTCCAATGGCACTATTGTTCCGTTCCCTCAGAAAAACTCTAACCCACCAAATTCACATTCAACAACAACGACTATGCATCTGTCCTCCTCGCATAATTTCCCGAAGAAATTACATCTCCGAAATGCGCAAAGAAGCTTTCGAAGGAAACATTACCAGACTCATTCGTAACGAAATTCAGTACGAGCTCCAATCTTCTCCTCCTTCCAATACCGTATGTCCTTTTTCCCTTTTCGTATTCGCAGTTCTGTGTTTAATGGGGTTTTGAACAACGAGTAATTAGGGTTTAATTTGTTCTTGACATAATGATGGAAAAAATAAGGATTTTAAATATGAATTTAGCAGCTCATGCTTGATTTTGAAAATTAAAGTTGTGGGAAAAACTGATGTGGATGTACAAAGTATTTAGAGCTAGTTTGGATAAACTGATGTGAATGTACTTGTAAAAAGAAAAAAGATGAAATGTTCTTATGATAATAACAATGATGATGATTTCAAGAGTTTAAAGGATATGCATTGTTTAATTTACATTAGAGACATCCGATCCGATGAAAGTTCACTATTTTGCCACATCATTTCACTTTTAAAAGTATATTTAGAAATTGATTTTTGAAGTGGCAAAGTTGTGTGTTACTATTGAATGTGTGTATAAAACTAATTCACACCAAGAGTACATGTTCCCTTAACTCTAATTTGAATTAGTATCTTTTCTCATTAAGCTGAAATTAACTTAAATACCTCTATTTCAGAAACTCTCGTATATAGTTTCTTCACATTCGATTATTAACTTATGTCATTCTATATGAGTTAGAAGTTAAAGACTTATATCAGTTAAAAAACATCTATAACCTAGATACTAATACAAACTTGGCATTAGCCAAATGCACTGTTAGTGTTTACTTGAAGATTCGATGTTTGGATGGCAATAAGTAGATGATGTTTCTAATTGATGTTATTACTTTTTATTTGTACGAGCCTGCAAATGCAATTTTATTTGTTAACTTTCTTTCACATTTTTCAGTTGGATTTTGGTTAAGTTATACTTGTGGACATGAATAATTAGGTTGTTGTTTTTGTTTTGCAGCCTAATAACAAGTTTGGTTCCTTTTTGGTGGATGGACGACCTGGTGAGCGATGGGTTACATTGAAAAGACAATTTGCAGATGAAGATATTAAAGTTGAAGTCACCATGTTTGATGGAGCTGTTCCGGCTCCGAAAGCAAGTGGCGGTGTGGCTAATGCAGATGAAGTGCAGCTACACATTACCTTAATTGTCAACATCTCTAAAGGAGATGGTGGTGTGCTGGAAATCACGTGCTCTGCTTGGCCGGACAGTATAGAGATAAAAAGGCTATTCATCCGCGCACGCAAAAATATGCCGGCTGAACCCTATTCTGGTCCTGAATTTGAGTAAGTTTACTTACTCATTTCATACCCTAATTATTAGCTCAAATTTTTGGATTACAGTTAGATTTAGAATTGTGTTCACACTTCTTGATGTTGGTTCTTGACAGGGAATTGGATGATGACTTGCAGGACAGCCTTTATGATTTCTTGGATGTAAGGGGTGTAAATGATGAACTTGCTGTTTTCTTGCATAAGTACATGAAACACAAAGATAAAGCAGAGCTCATAGGATGGATGGAGAACGTTAAATCTTTTATTGAAAGGAAATAAGTGCATTGAAAAGTTTAAATGTTCTCGATGAGATAAGCTATGAGATCATATCTCTTGTCTATTTTGTCACATAAATCTATTTCAAAGGAGGTAAACACTTATTTTTTGTTCACCACTGCTTTGGATTTATAGTTGTTTGTGTTACTAGAAATTGTATAACGTAAATAGGAAATGGCCATATTGAGTTTATGGATTTTGCTGCAGAGTGCAGATCCCCCTCTCCCCAAGAAAAATGTGTGAAAACATGTCGGGCGGCATCTTTAATGGAAGGTTTTATTCTCTTTAGAAAATTATAAGTGTTTTATTGACTTTTATAATTATGTTGCCTGGTCTACAATCTATGAACTGTGATTTGCATTGTTCTGGGACTATTGATTGTAGCTGAATAAGAGCTGTTATTATTTTGAACTATGTAGCACCTACACTTCAGATTGAAAGTGTGTCTAGTGTTCAGTTCAACATCGACACATTTGATTACATTGAATTACTTTTATTTTTTGAAGTTACGACTAGTGTCTAAGTGTCAGTTTCTGTGTCTGTGCACTTTGAGCCTGTTTTAGAGAATACTGGCTTGGCCGATGCCACTTTATCCTTGCAGGAATCTTCTTGTAAAGTTGTATTCACCTTGATTTAATTGACAAAACCGAAAATCATGTTGCGACTCTGTTATCTGTATTATGTAATTGTTATGCAGGTATTGTACCTCTAATGTGTGTAACAAGCTCAGAAAGTACATCTCGATCTTTAATTAACCTATTAAAATTTAGATGGAGGGATATACTTTACATATATGCTTACATCAGATAATTTTTTTCCAGAAGTATGATTTTTCATCTATGTATCAAGTCACGTATCACTTGATCAATGAAAAATGTTATCTCTACCCTCTTGTTTTGACATCCCCACCCCTCCCTCTTGTTTAAAATATTTTTTCTTACTCAAAATACCTCTACTTATACACACCTCCTTCTTCACTTCCTCTATTCAAACATCCTCATCTCTTCATGTCTCCTTTGATAATGCATCGACTACTATACTGTTTCGGGATGAAGGTTTAAAATCCAAATGTAACATTTGGAAACTAGGTTTACGGATGTGTAAAATTGAAATATAATGTCTGCAAATTTAGTCTTTGGTTGTTGAAAATTCAAATACAGTGATTGATTACCAAGTTTTTTAACGCGTAAAATTCAAATACAATTTACAAAATATGGGTTTTATTAATTTTCTTCAAGTTTTATACATCATATTTTAAATTTATAGGCTTTTTATTTTCAGATCATAATAATAATGTACACAAGCTCAGTCTTACGGAATCATTTTTTAATCATAAAATGAATTAATTAGCGGGTTTTCAAGCTCTTCATAGTTAAAATTTTTCATCTTATGAATTTCCAAAACTAAACAAAGCTATATACTAAACACAAACTTGAATACTGTTGCTTTTTGGTGCATGGTAGAATAATCTACAAGATCAGTAATAATATGCTTAAAGATTATCTATCCTTGCTATAAGTTTGTTGAATGTATAGTTTTCTAGTAGAGTATTCTTGAAAGGGATCCTTTACGTTAAAATGAACCAACCCTGGTAAAAAAGTCTTCATAGAAAAAGACATTTGAATATAAGTATTGGTCCTTTCTATTTTTGTTAAGGTGAGTTACAAATTCAAGATGCATACTTATCATAAAATTTGCCAACACAAGTTTCATTGGAGATGAAGTGATTATGACTTGACTTATTTTGTTGTGAGCTAACTGAATTAAATAATAATTGTTAAAATATATTATTTGATATATAACTTGTCAAAAGCAATACATACAATACAACTAGTGATACCGAAGTATAGGTAGAATATTAAGAATAGAAAAAACAACACATGCATTATTTCACTTGCCTAACTAAGATGTTGATGTTAAAACTCAAGTTTCATGTCCTATCTATTATTTAAGATGAAGACGTACAATCTTAAATTTGATTATCATATAACATCTTGATCAACAAGAAGCATTTTTTGCTTCAAAAAATGTTCATCAAATCCTAGAAAAATGATAGCTACACAAGTTTCCTTATGTATGTTCATTTGTGTTTCTTTCTTGGTTAGGAGGCAAAATTAAAAGCTATGAATATTTTTATTGGATGAGTGGTGAAAGACTTAGGTATGCCACCACAAGTAAAATAGACATCACAACTAAAGTACTGCATGTGGGAAAAAATAAGCTCAAACAAAGAATCCCTATTTGGAAACATCTTAGATCCTACTTAGTATAATCAACTGTCATAATGACTAGACTTTCAGTTGCTTTTGCAACTTAATTTCATCATAATAATACTGTTTCATGATTAACACAAGATTAGTGTAAACATCAAGTGGATATGGGCCTACAAGTTTGAGGGAACTTAAGATATCATTTAGTTGAGATATCAATGTTCAAGATTTTAATCAATGATACAAAATTCTTCGGCGCATACTGTAATATTTGAAACAATAAAATATTGTCACAATATAAATATCACTATCAACTTTCAGTATAATATTAATTACTTTTTTTTTCTTTTCAATTGTACCATCTAACTAATATTACTTGTATTAATTTTAAATCAGTATAATTCATATTAGACTTACGATAATAATGAATATATCAATAATTAATAAAGTTAATTTTGTGAAGTTACAATTCTTTACTTAATCAAGTAACCTAGTGGCTAAACCGGCACATATTAAATATGAAAAAAATGAAGAATCGTAGATTTAAACTCGAGGTTTTAAAAAAAATTGTTCTTGCAACTACCAATCAAACTAAACTGTAATCAAACTAAACTGTACTTACAAACTAAAGTAAGAACTCTTAATTTCATTTGTAGTTTTTCTTTATGGAAAATGAAAAAAATGTGTCACTGTGTTTGTCTTTTGAAATGATGTGATATCATAGCTGAGTGTCATTTTTTGGCTTACTTTCACATGGCTTGCCACACCAACTTCTTTGATCACAATAGAGATGGTCCATTTCTCCAACAACAGGTGGGTCAAAATAGGAGTCAGTGACACAGTTACAACCATTGAAACGTGCATTTTGGTGGACCATTTTTTTCGATATCAAATTGAAAAATGTGACATTCACTAGCTTCCAAATATCTACAGTAGATCTTTGTCACCCAATATGTGAGACACATATATCTTCATTCATAGGTTGACATTTTAGTTCATTGTCAAATATAATTTTTTTTTAGTAGTTGCAGTTTAGCCATTCTATTATTACCAATTTAGAAAATTGATTTTTTTATTTTAAAAATCGAAAGTTTTAATTTTTTACTCATATTTTTTAATTAAAAAAAGATGATTTATATATTTTTTTTTTATGTGACATACAATTTTATGATATAGACTATTTAGATGTATTAATTATTTATATGTCATTAATTAAATTAAAAATATGAAAAAATTTCGAAGTTGAAAACTAACTTTTTATGATATTTTATTTCAATTTTATAAGTGTTAATTATTATACAGCATCATATGATATGTCACGTTATTCACGTTATTTAAAACAATTCATATCATCATTTTTCAGTTAAAAAATCAATTGAAGATACCAAAATTGCCGACTTTTAAAATAAAATGATTAATTTCGTGAATCAGTAAAAATATAAGACTAAAATTATAGTTAAACTTTTTTTTTATTACTTTGCTTATTACTTTGCAACAAGAAGAAAAATCAATAACTGTATAGTATTAGAGTTATTAACTTATGGAAGCACAAATGCTCATGCATTTGAAATTATGATTAGTTGTCGATAAACAAAATATTTTATCCTCAAAGTACATTTCCTTTAATCTTATAAATCATAAATGTTGAAATATCAACTATTAATTTTCTAATAGGTTGAGATTACTTATTTTACCCTCTAAACTATATAGCTCACATTGAATCATAACTGAATCATAATCTTGAACTGCTTTGTCTGCAAATAATTGAGAAAGTTTGGCAGCAAAAATTTCTAACTTCACCTAAATTCCCTGCCAAAACCATAACCTCTTAGCATTAAGAGAGTTTGAATCACTCATGCACAAAGCCAATTAAAGCTACATGAATATTTTAATTAAAAAAAAAGTCAATAGAGACAATATTTATTTTTATGATAAAAACATAAAACAAATAATAACCTCTGGTAATTAGTAACCAAGATGCATTTAGACATGGTTGAACAAGAGATACATGTGGAAATAAGAACTGAAAAATGAAAAGAAAAAAAAAAAATTGAAAGCTATTTTCCCAATGAGAAAATAAACTTTGTTACTTAGAGCTTAAGGGACAAATCAAGCTTCTGCAAATTCTCTTGTTTAGACTTCAAATGAGAAGTATTACTACCAAATAAGTAACCTCCAAATCCTTCATTAACAAACCTTTTAGGAAACATGGCTACCCTTTGAATCTCACTACTCAAAGATGGTTCATTTTCAGCCCTTACATGAAATTTTCCAGTTGCTGATTGTGTATCAAAATGTTGTCTTTGCCATCCATTTGAACAAAATCCATAAAAGGGTGTTTGGAAAGAAGGTTTGTTAATCATAGAATGCACTTGAATGCCAAGTGATTTGTTACATAATCCATAAGAAGGTAGAGAAGAAGCCATGCTTGTTGTTGTATACCTTTGTCCAAAATCAACCGATGAACCTGAAGCACCAGCTTTATAGCCTCTTCTTGCTAATGTTCTTTCTCTCTTGTGTGCATTTTGGTGTCCTCCAAGTGCTTGTGAGCTATAAAATTTTCTTTGACAGTAGTTGCATGAGAAAACTCTTGGATCAAGTTCATTTTCATGACTAGATTCTGATGAGCTTTCTGATAAATTTGTATGGAAACAATTGAGGAGGTTGAGTTCATGATTTGAGTAGCCATCACCCTTTTTTTGGTCTTTTACCCTCTGGTTTTCGGAGAAAATGAACTCTGATAACTTAGAATTTGGTCGAGAGGTAGGTAAAGTCTGACCAATGATTTTTTCAGTCAAGGTTGAGTAGTCGTCACCTGAATCCTTGTTGGAGAGACTTAGATCAAGTACAAGATGAGGAGATGAGTCATGTTTGTGTTTTCTATGTGTTTGAGTATCCATAGAAGGTTCTAAGCGTGGAAGGTTCAAATTTTCAGATGGATATGGCTCTGGTTTTAGAAGATCCATAATGCAAGAAATATAATGCAAGTATTGGTTTATTGGTTTATCAAATTTTGGTTTAACTGCAAGAAAGATATGAAGTTTGTAAATGTTGTAACAGCAATAAATGCTTTGTGCTATGTATAGAAAAATAGATAGCACTATTTTACAGTTACAAGGTCTTAATATAGTGAGACCTAAAAATTAAGATATCCATTTGTCTGAGTGAGAGACAAAGAGAAAGAATTGTATTGCATAATAGTTTGATTGGAATTTATGTAGAGCAATGTTAGCCCTTACATTAATCCAACGACGAAATTCAATGTCTTTTTTTTTTTTTTTTTTTT
>JBBPBR010000003.1:21548868-21559071 GCA_037974775.1 Cicer pinnatifidum | reverse complement strand
AAAAATGATGGATTTTCAACACTGCACAATTCAATTTAATTGTCAAAAAGAATCAATTTAATAAGATGATTTTTCTTGAATTAAGAATTAAAATTAGTACCAATTTTGGAGGCTGTTTTCTTGGTCTTTGAATTCTATTTTCCTAGAAGCGTTCAATCTTTTAATTATGCTCATAATAATTTACTTTTGAAATGTTTCAATGAAAATAAATTAATTTGGAGTTCCAAGTATTTGGTAGGAATATTGGGTGCATTTGTTTTAGATTTTTTTAAACTAAAAATTATTTTTTATTGTTTGAATGATGTTTGTTTAAGATTTTTTAAAAATTATTTTATTAAAAAAATTATTTTTTTGACTAAAAATAAAAAACTAAAAATATATAGTAGCTTTTTACATTTTCTTCGTGGGATATATGAGAGTGGAAGATGACACAAAATTGAAAAACATGTAACTTAATTCACGAATGAGAGATGATATAATTGTTGAGACAAAATCCTAAATTAATGTTTTAATGATAATTAAACAAAAGGTTAATTAAGACTTCTAATTATGATTATAAGTGTTTTGGTATTTAACATATGTTTTTAAGTGTATTAAAACAAGATAGGTACCAAGTTTTACAAAACAGATCTTATTAAAATCAAGAAAGCAAAATCAGCAAAACGAAGAACGTTCTCCACATCAGCCATAAACAAGAATGATCAGATTTCAATCTAAAAGATTAGATCCAAGATGCTTTATTCATTCCATATCTTCATCAAGAATAAACAAAATCAATCTAAGCAAGAATCATTTCAAAATTCGAAGGCTTAAAACCTTGCTTCTTAAAATGCATAAAGCAAGATCATTCTCCAAGTCAAGCAAAAGGAAGTACAATTAATAGGCTGTAAAGGACTCTTCTATTTGTACCTTAAAACAGACCTACACACGTAACTTAAAGCAAGTAATCATTTCAGACAACTGGAAGAATCACAATTACAAGGCAGCTTGTCTCAAATCAACTCGAAGAACGTTCTTGGATCTCAAGAATATTCCCGGTTTCAACATGAACAATCCTGCTTTATGACTGATCTTATCCATTCACTTACTCATGATAGCTAGCCTACTTCCAACGGTTAAATTAGCTGTCATAAGCTCTCTTGAAGCCTATAAATAAAGCTCCACGATGAAGACCAAAACACAACTCAAAGTGCCAAGAAAAACATCAATCATTCAATCATACTCGAGCTTGTCAAAATCATTCTAAAAGTTGAAGTTCCATTCTCTTAGTGTTTTTCAAATCAGTGATAGCTGAGTTCTAAAATACAGAATCTATTTCTCAAACAAGAGTTGAGCACTACCCATATTCTAACATTCTCAAAATCATTACTTTGTAACTCAAGTCTATATTGTTAACATAGCTTGAATATTGTGTAAAAATCCTTTTATGATTTAAAAGGTAGATTGTAAAATCCTTTCTGAAATAGTGTTAGGTAACCTATGGAAATCCTTTCTAGGTATAAAGGTAGAGACTGCGTAATAGATCAAGACTAATTTGTGAAAACCAAGAACATTCTTGCTTTGATCACTTAGTGGAAAATCTCACATTTGTGAGGACTGGACGTAACCCGTGTTGGGTGAACCAGGATATATGCTTGTGTGATCTCTCTATCTCTATCTCTATTTATTGTTTGTCTTGCATTCAATTTTTATATTGATAAATTGATATTGTTGTTTTTCCACTAACCAATAACGTTCTTCGTTTATAACCAAGATCAATCTTGAGTTAAACTTTTTAGTTTTTAAACAGGAATTTTTAGAAAGAGGCAATTATAATTCAAACCCCCTTCCTAATAATTGACATGGCTGCTTTAATTGGTATCAGAGCCAATCTCTTAGGATTAAACACCCAAAAAGTTTTAGAGCAAAAGATTCAGGAAGATAATGTCAAAAGCTAAATACATAACGGTATGAGGCTCATCAAACAAACCACCAGGCTTTGATGGCTTAGATTATTATTTTTGAAAAAGCAAAATGAAATTGTTTCTCAAATCAAAGGACACTGGTATGTGGTGAATCATCACAAATGGAAACTTCATACCAAGAGAAGATCAAACTGATTCAACATATGCTAAAAAGAAAGAAGCATATTGGACAATAGATGAAAAATCTAAGTACTTCTAAACTCAATTGCTCAACTATTCTTATCATGTTCTTTAAGCAGGAAGAAAGTTAAAGAGTAGATGAATATGATACGACAAAGAAAGTATGGGATACATTGCAAACTCACCATGAAGGAACAAGCAATGTTAAGGAAACCATAATTGACATTGGCATTGGAAAGTTCGAATTATTTGAAATGAGATGTCTTCCAATCATGAGATGTCTTCGAATCATGTGGAGACCAATGGTGACAGCTATAAGTCAAGGAAAGAATCTTGAGTTACTAGGCTTGGAAGAACTTATTGGAACTCTAAGGGCACATGAGGTACTGTTACAAGAAGACAAACCTGTAGAGAAAGGCAAAATAATAGCCTTAAAACCATCTCAAAATTTACCAAGTATTCAACAAACAAATGATGAAAATGACTCAGATGATAGCCAAAAAGATGTTGATGAAGTGATTGCTCTCCTTACAAGAAAGATACAAAGAATGATGAAAAGCAGAGATCAAATCAAAAAGGATCTCCAAATAAAAAAGACTTCAAAACTGAAGTAGATAAAAGTAAAATAACTTGTTTTGGATGCAACAAACACGAACATTATAAAACTGAATATCCATTGACAAAAGAATACCAAAGAAATTCTCTTTCAAGAAGAAGTCAATGATGACAACCTGGGATGACTCTGATGAATCAGAGACAGATGAACCTGAAAAGCAATCTATGTCTGATAGCAAACATTGAAGATAAAGAGGTAACAATTTATGAACCATGTGTTTTATGAACATATGGAAAAAGAATTTGATAATTTGCTAAATAATTCAAACTTCCTTATCCAAAAATGTGGTTCTTTTAAAGAAAAATTTCACAAAGAAAATGCTCAAGCTATAAATGATAAACACAAAGTGAAAAATCTAAAAGAGTCTCAACTCAAAAAATTTGAAACTGAAAGTTCAGAAAGTCAAGAACGTTTTTCTCCTCAAAAGGAGAACGTTCTCCGTAAAGATGAAGTTGAAATTATTTAAAATGATTTGTTGAATTTCATAAAAGCTACTGAAACCTTTCAAAGAATCATGAGATCTCAGGTAGGAAATTTTGACAAAGCTGTGCTTGATTTTGATAAAACTCAAAAAACCAAAATGTATAAAACCTTCTTTGTTCCTAAAATAAAAGAAGGAAAATGCAAAATTAAATGTTCATATTGCAAAAAAAAATAGGACATCTAGAGTTTGCATGCTACTTTAAAAAAAAGAGATGAAAAAATCAAGAGCTAAAGGATTTTTAGAAAAGAATAACATTTTGGAACAAAAGCAAATTTTTCTCAAAATCTGAAAAAAGGAATAACATTCTTCAGCAAATATAATAAACGAAGAACGTTCTGGAGCTTTATCAAAATCAGTTATAACTCATCTTTCTAAACCTTCTTCAATACAAACTATTAGATATTCCTCCTGGTCCAAAATTTGCCACTCTGAAACAATATTTAACATTAAAAAGGAATCAAATTTTAAAACTAACTCCTTAGGACCCAAGACCAAATGGGTACCTAAAGTTAATGTAACACATCATACAAGATGTATTTCAAGATGTCAAGAAAAGGCAATGGTTCTTGGACAGTGGTTGTTCAAGACATATGACGGGTGATAAGAATTGTTTCTTGTCCTTTATCAAAAAGGATGGAGGATCCGTAACATTTGGGAATAATGATCAAGCAAGAATCAAAGGCAAGGGAACCATAGGTAAAGTGAATTCTGCCAAAATTAATGATGTTCAATATGTTGAAGGATTGAAGCATAACATTCTCATCATTAGTCAACTCTGTGATAATGGCTTTGAAGTTATTTTCAAATCAAACATATGTGAAGTGAGAATGAAATTTTTTGGTGAAATTATATTTTCTGCATCCAGAAAGAAAAACCTTTATGTTTTATACATTTAAGAACTACTAGTCGAATCTTGCCTCATGGCCATAAATAGAAACAAGTGGATATGGCATAAAAGAACTGGACATGTGAGTCAGAAAAGGATTTCAAACGTATCAAAATTATATCTTGTTAGAGGACTTCATAAAATAAATTTTGAAAAAGATAAAATATGTGAATCTTGCGCAAAGGGAAAACAAGTTAAGAGTAGTTTTCACTCAAAATAATTTATATCAACCAAAAAACCTCTTGAACTACTTCAAATTGATCTTTTTGGTCCCATCAAAACCACTAATCTAGGAGGTATGAAATATGGATTTGTCATCATAGATGATTTTTCTAGACACACATGGGTACATTTTTAAAAAAAACAAAAGGATGATGTATTTGATGCCTTCAAAAACTTTTGTAAAAAGGTTCAAAATGAAAAGGAATCCAATATAATCATTGTGAGAAGTGATAATTGAGGTGAGTTCATTATCGCATCTTTTAAAACATTTTTTTGACGAACTTGATATCTCTCATAATCTATCTTATGCAAGAACTCCTCAACAAAATGGAGTTGTTGGAAGAAAGAATGGAACTTTGCAAGAGATGGCAAGAGCGATCTTGAAAGAATAAAAGGTTGAAAAGTACTTCTGGACAGAAGCTATAAACACATCTTGCTACATTTTGAATCGTGTTTCAGTTAGAAAAATCATAAACAAAACACCCTATGAGATCTAGAAAAAAAAAAGGAAACCAAAAATTTCATATTTTCACATTTTTTGTTGTTATTGCTACATTTTAAACAACAAAGATAACTTGGGAAAGTTTGATGCAAAATCGGAAAAGACTATATTTTTAGGATATTCAACAAAATCTAAAGGGTATCATATTTTTAATTTGAAAAATAAAACTGTTGAAATAAGTATGCACATATTATTTGATGAGTTTGATGATCTGATTTAAAAAAGAAAGGTGATGAAAAGGAAGAACAATCTAGACAAACACAACAGATTGTTTCCCAGGAAAACGAGATTGATAAACAATGTCCATTTCAAACTCCTTCTAGAAGTTGAAAACTAATAGGTGATCATCCTCATAACCAAATCATTGGAGAAACAACTAATGGCATTAGAATAAGAATATCATTTAAAAATAATGAAAGCAACAACGTGGCAATGATATCCCAAGTGGAACCGAAATCCATCAAACATGCTATAGTTGATCAATCTTGGATTGATGCAATGAAAGAAGAACTTCTTCAATTTGAAAAAAAATGAAGTCTGGACCCTTGTTCCAGATCCACCAGATCAAACAATTATATGAACATGATGGGTTTTTTGAAACAAGTTAGATGAAGAAGGAAATCTTGTAAGAATCGAAGCAAGGTTAGTTGCTCAAAGTTATAATCAACAAGAAGGAATAGATTATGATGAAACCTTTGCTCCAGTTGAAAAATTAGAAGCCATACAAATCCTTCTTGCATATGCATCATATAAAAATATCAAACTTTTTCAAATGGATGTCAAAAGTACATTTTTAAATGAAAAAATTTATATTTGTCAACCTCCAGGTTTTGAAGATTAAAAGAAACCAAATCATATTTTTAAACTCACCAAAGCCTTGTATGGTTTGAAGCAAGCTCCTAGAGCTTGGTATGAACGATTAAGTTCATTTGGTCTTCTCATTATTCAAGTGTATGTTGATGATATTATTTTTGATTCAACAAATGAAAAAATGTGAGGATTTTTCAAATCTCATGCAAAGTGAATTTGAAATGAGCATGATGGGAGAATTGAGATATTTTCTTGGTTTACAAATTAAACAACATAAAAATGGAATTTTCATATGTCAAAAAAAAATATATCAAGGATCTTTTAAAAAAATACAAAATAGGTGAAGCTAAGATTATGACTACTCCCATGCATCCATCATCCTCCTTAGATAAAGATGAAAATGGATAATCAATCTTTGAAAAATAATATAGGGGTATGATTGGTTCATTACTTTATTTAACTGCAAGTAGACCTGACATTGTTTTTGCAGTAGGATTATGTGTTAGGTTTTAGTCTGCACCAAAAGAATCTCACTTAACTATCGTGAAAATAACTTATCACTATCTTGTTGGTACCACTGATCTTGGCCTTTGGTATAGCAAAGGTTCTCATTTTAATATAGGGGTATGATTGGCTCATTACTTTATGTGACCCGTTTTGCCACAATGATAGCATATCACTTCTTTTCTAGACCTCGACTTGCTTCTTGACTTGCTACGACTGTTTGAGTTGTTGCGTCTATGCAAGTTTCTAGATTGATTTTTCCCCCATGACTCTATAACTAGTGCTTCTGACTTTGAGGAAGAACCAATCAAATCACATTCCTTTCTTTGAGCTTCTTCATTCAACATGCTCTCTTTAACTTTTTACATTTTCAACTTTTCACTTAGAGCTGAATATGTCAACGTCACAACAAGGACTTCCCAATTATCAGTCAAGAAACTCAACAATAACAGCGCTTGCAACTCATCGTCTAATTTAATTTATGCGGTTGTCAACTGATTCACTGTATTCTGAAAAATACTCATATGCTCTGCCATTGAATCCCCTTCTTTGTATTTCATATTCACCAGCTTCTGAATCAAGAATGCTTTATTTTGCACATTCTTTCATTCGTACAATTCTTTTAATTTTTCCCACATCTTGTTAGCATCTATTTTAGTTTCAACATATGGATATACACTCAGATCAAACTACTGCCTGATCAACGCCACTGCCTTTCTATTCATCTTCTTCCAGTCAGCGTCAGATTTATCTGCGGGTTTAGCAGTGTTACCCTCAATAGGGTCATACAAATCTTTACTATATAGCATGTCTTCCATGAGAATCTTTCAAAGTGTGTAATTAGAAGAGTTGAGTTTAATCATATTGGGACCTTTATTTTCCTCCATTTAAATGCACAAATTAAATAACCGAGTTCTAGATACCACTTTGTTGGGGAAAACCAGAGATAATTAGAGATAATTATCTCAATAATGCGGAATATTTTTCCCCTGTCTGTGCAAATAAATGGTCAGACAAAAAATACCATTCCAAGAGCAATAATAATTGGCAGAAAATTAAATATGAGACAAATACAATTTTAATGTGGAAAACTTCCCCCAAATTGAGAGAATAAAAATCACGGGACCTAGTAAAAACTTCTACTATAATAATTAATTGATACACTAGAGTCTTCCTAATAACAATAGGGAATATCAATCAACAATAACAACCCCATAACAACTTACCTTATAACAACATTCCACTAACGTGGGTATGCCAAAATGACTATCAAAGAAGGTAAAATTCTGTAGATTAAAATAACAAACTCAGTGATAGAAATAACATATTAATTGTAGATCAAACGGAGCAAATTTGCTACACACCTGTTACCACAACCGAAACCAAACCATTATTTTTATTATTTGGCAGTCGTTCTCTTTCATTCTAGTTCTTAGGGATTTCTAAATCCCTTTAATTTCCTTCACGTGGGCCAAATCCATTAATTTTTTTTTCTTTTCTTTTTATTTCAATAATAACAATATTAATAAAATTGGTGGGTTCCACTTAAAGAGTGAATCCACTTAACATGTCCCAATTAGGGCTCCAAGAATAGGAGCTATGAGATATAACCACATGCCTCTGAAATTGTTTGCAGCAATTGTTGGGCCCAGTGTTCTTAGTGGATTCATTGAATCTCCAGTTGCAGGCCTGTGGCATAGGGTTGTTGAAACAATATGAGAAATAAGGCCCAAATGAAATATTTGGCCGAAACTTTTAGTTAATAATTTATAATTAATTCTTTTAATTTTTAAATAATATGTAATTGGATTCCTAAATAATAGGTAATTAGTTCTCTTAAATTTTAATTAATTAGTTTTTAACAAATTAGAGTTTTTGCTTAATTGGATTTGTTACAGATTCTTTTTTAAAATTTTTAAAGCAAAGAAGAGTAAAAGAATAACTTTAAAGATATTTATTTACTTAAATTAAATTTAAATTCCATATTACCATAATTTTTCACATCATTATAAACTAAAATGGTAAAAGTAAAATAGGTGATTAAAATTGCTGATTTATTAAAACAAAAAAGCTAAATTTATATTTTAATCTTTATTAAAGTAGGGAGAGAAATATGTAGGTATATTACACTAATGATTTTGGTTATACCACACTTGGACTTGTAAGAGTATAATTTTGATCTGTTAAATAAATTGTTTAGTTGTAATTAAAGTTAAAAAAAAATTATCGTATAATAATAATTGACAATATTTTATCAAAAAATAATAGTGATAGACTATATTTATAGGATTATATAGTATGCATTTTCAATATAAAATAATTATACCAATAAGCTGCAATAATTAGTTAGTTACGCTAATTAGATATATGACGATAATTAAATATACTAGTTAGTTAGTTAAACTAATAAGTTATATTAATTAGATATAACTAACTTTTTATATCTACTACTCATAATCAGAAGATTAAAAACAAAAACTAGAACATGAGTTTTGATGTCTTCTTGACAATTAAGATTGTATTGATTATATTTAACTTTAATTCTCTATAATATAAAAAAAAAATATGACACAAATCTAAATGAGATGTACCGTTTTAGCAAGAGTGATAGGAGAAACTGGAAATGGCAAAGCACAAGACACTCTAGGTAAAAAACCATTTTCCCAAATTCCATTCTTCAATAGCAAAACAATTCATATTTTTGAGAAGTGATTTATTTCTACAAACAGAACAATTTCCATTTTTCTTATACCTTAAGCTACCAAAAAGAGGGGCACTAGTTGTTGCACTTGCAGGTGTAGAAGGTATTGATGTAATTTTTTCATTGTCCATATCTCTCTTACCCTAATAAACTTTAATTATATTAATTAAATTATTATTAATCCAAAAACAAAGTGTAAAGATAAAAGCCCTCCAGATTCATGCTTCAAATATTTTTTTTTTCTTCTTAATATGTTAATTGTGTGGAGAGTGCATAACTATGATAATGCATATATATATATAGGAGTAGAATTGGTGGAGAGTGCATAACTATGATAGTGCATAAGAATAATTTTGATGCATAGATGACGAAAAATATTTACACTATCAATTAATTATATTATCTATATAATTTTTAAGTTAGATATAATAAAAATTTATTTATTTAAATATTTTAATATATTTGATTGATTGATTGCTAATGTGACTATGCACGATTGTGTGTAGATTAGTTCAAAGATATAAACATGTATGAATATTTCATAGATCTACTAAAAAATTAAATGGTTAAATTACCGTGACTTCTTAACTGAAAGATAATTTATGATTTTATGTGAAAAATTGATGTACTCATTAAAATTAAGAAAATATGAAAATATACAATGTTGATATGGTTGACAAAAAAGGTGTACACTAAGTGACATATTAATTTGCTTTTGAAGTATTTTGCTTTTGTACTTATTGTGTTTGTTTGGCCAAATTTGAATCAAAATCACTTTTATGATATTTGCTTGTTTAATATGCATTAATCAATTAATGCTGTAAAAAGTAATAGGGAGGGAAAGAGTCAAGAATTTGTGTCTAACCAACCAATAATGTATCCAACATGAGAACATCCAAGGATAACTCAAAATATTGGACACTTATTTCCACTACTACACTCCTATGCAAATCACATCACCATGTGCTCCAAAGAATTGTTTTTATATATATGACCGCATTTCTGAGTGCGACCTCCTAATGCATAATAAAACAATTTAATATATTTTATTCAAGACAATTTAGTTACATTTACAAAAAAAAAAAAAAAGATATTTACATTAAAAAATCCACTAATTTGGTACTTTTTTTAAGTGAGGAAGTCATGTGTACTTGTTTTGAGAGGTAAAAATCATATGGTATGTTTATGGTCAGCAAAATAAATGTACTAACCTAGATTAACCTATCCATTGATTTTATTTTCTTTCTAATCTCTTTGACTATTTTTAAAATAAGGGTTTAGCAAAAAGAAAAAAAAAAATCAAAGATATCAATTACTATATAATAGAAAGAAAAAGATAATCAATCTTTAGGTTAATCTAGGTTTTTGACCTATATAATAAAAATATATAAATT
>JBBPBR010000003.1:21517877-21548404 GCA_037974775.1 Cicer pinnatifidum | reverse complement strand
CTTTTGATTTTCTTACTTTACACTTACTCAATTTAGATAAGTCAATTCTAATTTATCAATAATTGATTTAATATAATATATTTTATTTAAACACTTTTTAAAGTTATATTGCAATTTAACTCATTTAAAGTTTAATTATCATACAATTTTTTTGTTAATTTTTTTAAAATCTATATAAACTTTAAATTTATATATATTTATGTGCATGTGTGAGGAGAGATTAAATTACACCTAAAAAGTTACATTCATTTAATAATTTCGTGTCATATAAATATTTTTCAAAATAAATTATTTGATTGTCAGCTATTATCATATAAATCATCATATCTATAAATTTTGTCATTATTCTACAATTATTTACCAAGGTATTAAGATGCATCAAAATTAATGTTATATACAATTGCATTGTTGACATTGATATTAATGCAACATGATGACCTAATAAATTATTATAGATTAATATCAAAATTTATAGATATGATTTACATAATAACAACTTACAATCCAACAACTTATTTTAAAAAATATTTATCCCACACTAAGTTATTGAATGATTTACATATTCTGGACCTCTATTCTTTTGAATTTTTTGGGTATCTCTCAAGTCATATTTTGGAGAAATTCTCTGGTTAGAAAATCCGGAACTGAGTTTTGGTCTCCTTTTATAAGTTCAATTTCAAAATAAAAAATACTAAGAATTGTTTGCCATCTGGCGAAAATCTATTTTGATGCAATATTTTGGACAACCTTTTATAAAACTTATTTTGCAGATTTACAATCAATTAGAAGTAAAAATTATTGATTGAGTAAATTACTTTAATATTTTGTAATGCACATGACAATTGAAAGAATTTTCTTTTTTATTGTAGAATAATTCTTTTAACAGTCATTCCAGTGTGCAGATGTAAACTGGACAATGCATACTTTGTTATTTATTTTTTATTTTAGAATACCCCCATATCTTAAATCTGAAGCATCTGTCTCAACAATGTTTTAGGATGATGGGTCATCTAGATGCATACATGGTATTTCTTTAACCTGTTTTTTAATTATATGAACTATTCTAGTGTGTTCTTTTGACCATGTGACAGGGTTTTACTTTAACCTATCATGGAGAGGTTTTGCTATTCTATTGATATTTGGACAGAAGTCTAAGACATAGTTTAGACTTCTTAAGAACCTTTGCAATTGGGTTTTATCAAGAATTTTATCTGGGAATTTATCCGCAAAAGTTAAGGACCTTTCAATAGGGGTGATTGTACCCTAAGAAATATAATGTCCTATGAAACAGTTTTTTGTTTGAAAAAGGGAAAGTTTGGATTTTGAAACCACCATTCCAATTTTCTTAGTGATCATGAAAAATGTTTTTAGGTGTTTAAAATGTTGTTCAATGTTTTCAGAAAAAATTAAAACATTGTCAATATAGACAATACATAATTTTGAGAATGGATTAAAAATGTCATTCATATTCTTTGAAATTCTGAAGGAGCATTTTTTAATTTAAAGGATATTACCATCCAATCATATTGACCAAACGGAACAATAAATGCAGTTTTGTATCTATCTTTTGCGTCAATCTGAATTTGCCAAAATCTCGATTTCATGTAGAATTTTGAAAATACAAATGTATAATGTAGTTTTTGTAAAAGATCTTTTTTATTTAGAATTGGATATCAAATCCATTTTAAAGCTTTGTTTAAAGGTTTGTAATTAATTACTACCCTAGATGTACCTCTTTCTATTTCTAAATTTTTGTTTACACAGAAAGTTGTGCAACTCCAGGGAGATCTAGACTTTATTATTAGTCTTTTTTGTTCTAAATCTCGAATCTCTTTTTTGCAATGTTGTTCGAGTTCATAATTCATTTGGATAGGCCTAGCTTTTGTTGGAGTTTATTTATCATAAAAATCATTTTCATATGGTAAATCTACCATATGTTTTTTTCGATCCCAAAAAGCATTCGACATATCTGAACAAACTTCATCCTCAGTTTTCTTTTGTAGTTTTGAAATTTTTTGTTTTATAAAATTCTTTTGTAATTGTTTTTCAATTATGAGAAATGAAACATCTTGTTTTAAAAAACATAAATGTTTTTGTTTTCCCTGAATTAAATAATTTAATTCATTTTTATAAACAGAACAAACTTTTGAATGATTTAAATTCTTTGTTCTGGTTTTTTCTATAAAAGGAAAACAATTTTGGTTTCTTTTGTTTTATAAGAAATGCTATCATAATTGACATAATAGGGTGTTATCTTATTAATGAAAGGGGTCCCTAAAATGACATTATGAGTTATATTTTCTAATAAAACACACAGAGTTTTGATTGAAATGTTACCATTTCTAATGGAAGCTTGTGTTTTGTTTTTGTATAATCATGTTGGAGTTGTTAGTTGCAATGAGTTTTTTATTAGATTTTTGTAGAAATATATTTGGTACAATGCTACTTTTTAAACAGTTTAAATCTGCTCCTGTATCAAAAGGTGCAATTGCATTAAATTTGAAATCTCCAGAAAATACCAATGTAATTTTGATTAAGTATTTTCTTGTTGTTACTGCTCGTAAAACAAATAAGAAATCTTCTGGGATTTCTTGTAAGTTTTCAATTTTGTTTTCTAAGGGCAGTGAATAATTATCATTTTTTTCTTTTTCTTCTTCGTCCTATTCTGGTTCAAAAGAATTTTGATTTTGAATTTGGGAGCAAAGATTTTGAAGTATATTTGAGTCAATTTGCTGTTTTTGTTTAAGAGTTTTTAACTCTTGTTTTACAATTTTAATCTCTTCTTGCAGAGATTGGATTGTGATAGGGGTTTGTTATCTTGTTCTTTTTTCTAAGATATTTGTTAAGTATAAGTGGTTTTAGGAAGCAATTTCGATGAGGATGTGGAAGGTTAACTTTTGTTTTGATTCAAAAGTATTTAATAGCTGTTCTATTATTTCTTTTTGAAGTTTCGTATCTTCAACCTCCTTTATTATATCAAGAATTAGCTCTTGATTTTTTGTTAAAATATTAATTGGTTATGAACTAGATTTCGAGTCACTAGAAGACTCGGAGGTTCCTAATTCATCAAATTGTAAAGGTTTATTATTTTCTAACGAACCTATTTCAGTATATGTTTATGTTTCTTCTTCTGAGGTTTCTAAATGTATTGCCTCAATTTTTTGAATGATTTCTTCATCAATTTTTAATTCATGAAGTTTTCTATTTCTATTGCAATATTTTGAAATGTGTCTTGTTTGGCCATACTTAGAACAAGTTATTTGTTTTGAAGTTTGAGGTTCGAACTTCTTTTGAAAAGCTTTTCTTTTCTTGTAAAAATTTTGAGGTTTAGATTTTTTTATAGAATTCATGTTAGCCTGGTTTTGAGAAAGACTTTCTGTGATGCTTTTTTATAAGTTTTTGAACAAGATCCTTCACAGTCTTTTGAAACATTTTTCGTGGGTATTTCAAATTGTTTGCAAAAGGATCCTAGTTCTTGCCTAGTTATATTCAATTCCCATTTTAGATGTTTTTCATGTTTTAAATCTTGGCAGATTTTTAAACATTCTTTTTGTGTGAAGCTAACCAATTCTCCATAAGTTAATTGATTATATGGGATTTGATTTATCCCATATACTTCTTTAATTTTGTTTCTAACCTTTTCTCCTAAAAAGGTTGGGAGTCATGCAAGAAATTTCTCCTTCCAGAAAGGTTGGTTTGAGACTTCCCTAAGCATAACTCTAGTTAGGAAAGTGTTTTTGTAATATTGAAATTCAAATAGTGTTTTACATTTGAGGTTTGAAAGGAGTTATGTATTCTTATCTTTTAAGTGAGATGGATCACCTTTGAAGTGCAGGCTAATTGTGTGAATTAGTGTTGCAATTGCATAACGTATTAGGTTTCCTATCTCGTCGAGGATGGGAATTCCTTTCTCTGTGGTTTAAAATTTCTAAGTGTTGAGGGGGTATGAAATGGTAATCCCACCATCCCTTGAGCTGGCCTGAGAATCCTGTTATTAGGAGTTCAATTGTGGCTTTGTCTGTTGTATTGGCTTGGGTTTTGTAGGCATTTGATGCCATTGTCATTTGTTGAAGGAGACTTAGGATGTTGTATTTAGACATACCATCTATGTTCCATTCATAGACAGTATTGGCATTGAGTTTAGATTGAGAAAAAAACGTTCGGTCTGTTCTCAATAACTAGGTCTGCTGCTGTAACCATGGCTAAAGGGTGACCCTTTTGCCAATGGAGTATGCACAGGTTTTGTGTTTGTTGTTCAACTTCAGAAACCTGGTCTAAAGTCGTAACTATTTTTTCTAAGGTATTCTTAGCTACCAATGGTGTAGAGGTAGAAGAATGTTCTACCCTATTGAGTTGGTCATGTAAGGCTTGGGTAAATTCTGATTTTCCTTCTCTCAACAATTTTTGGCTTGTTTTTGAGATTTGAAATGGTTTAAAAACTGGGTTTTTTAGTTTTGATTATGTTGTCTCAGTTGGGAAAACAACGGTAATATGTTGAGGTTTTTCTATCTTAGTTAATTTTTTTGCAATTGTGCTAAGATGGGCATTCATAAAATTATTTTGTTGAAGGATATGCCTAATATCTTTTTCTGAACTATCACTTGGGATTTTGTAAGGTGCAACTTCTAATGTCTGTTCTAAGTGTGTTATTTTAATTTGTCTTAATGGTGGATGTTCATATTGTATTTTCATACCATTTGACATTTCCCATTATGTAGTTTTATTTCTAGTTGTTATGAGATTTACTGAATTTTGGTTTTGTTTGAAGGAATATGAAATTTGGTTTTGTGTTGCATAAATTTCAAACCAATCGAAAAATAAAAATATGGGTTTTCTTTTGTAAAATAAACTCATAAAATTCATTTTGAATTTCTTTTCTTTATTTTAGAGAGTTTTTGAAGAACCATGTTCTTTTTTCTGTAATTTTGGAAGCATATAAATCATTATGGAGAATTGTTTTATCAACATTAAATTCTTTTTCTATGGCATTTAATTCATTAATAACATTTTCAGTTAATACAGAAAAATATGGTGAAGTTGGTGGAGAAATATTTTGTTGTTCCTCATTAGTATTATGCGCTGTTGTATAGATTTGATGAGGTATATTTGTGGAGTAATCTAAATTTTGAAAAGAAGCACTTGGTATGCTATAACATGAAAAAGTAGTTTTGAAAAGTTTTATATTTTATGAGGTAATTGTATTATTGAAGGGAGTCTGGAGGAACCAACATCAGAATACCTGACACTGGAAGTTCTTGAAAAACTTAGTTTTACCCTTCCGTCATTGTACTGGATAACTTCCCTCAAGTTGTTGTTTGATTTGGAAAGTTCAAGAGACTGTAGTTTAACAGCTCCTTCCAGAATCCATTCATCAGGAAGATCTATATCTTTCTAAAGGATAGTTTTTGGAATAACAGTGTTTGCTTTTGTTAAATCAGTTTGTAAAAGTAAAGTTTCACCTTTTTTTATTTTCAATATTTTTTGTTGTCGTAAACGCCGACAACATTGCTTTGTAATGTACTCTGTAAATAATGTCTACAGGAATAGATCATGTTATCATTTTGTAATTATGAGTTTTGATTTGTAACATGAGAGGTTTTAAGATTTTAGGTCTTTTAAGGATAAAGAAAATTTTGGATAACATTCAAACCAAACTAGTCCTTGATATAAACTAGATTCAATCGTACTTATTATTGAATCTTGAAAGTCTAAGAACCTTGCATCTTATAAGACACATAGGATTGAAGTGTTTAATCCATCCTTAGTCAAAGGTTTGATTCCAACTTGGACAAGACCTATATGTATGAAATTATAGTTCCTGTTACAGTGTTTTTGCAGTGTTTTTAGAGAAAGAAGATCTATTGTTTCAAAGGGATTTGATAAAGGAACATCTATTTCTTCTGTTTTGATTATGTAGTCGGTTTTGAGTACGTTTTTTAAAAGACTAGATTCATAAACCTGATCCTTTTTAATTTTTGGGATTTGCCAATTGTTAATTTATTTTTGAAAATCTTCAATAGTAATTTCTTCACTATTGACAACATTGCTTTGTAATGTACTCTGTAAATAATGTCTACAGGAATATATCATGTTATCATTTTGTAATTATGAGTTTTGATTTGTAACATGAGAGGTTTTAAGATTTTAGGTCTTTTAAGGATAAAGAAAATTTTGGATAACATTCAAACCAAACTAGTCCTTGATATAAACTAGATTCAATCGTACTTATTATTGAATCTTGAAAGTCTAAGAACCTTGCATCTTATAAGACACATAGGATTGAAGTGTTTAATCCATCCTTAGTCAAAGGTTTGATTCCAACTTGGACAAGACCTATATGTATGAAATTATAGTTCCTGTTACAGTGTTTTTGCAGTGTTTTTAGAGAAAGAAGATCTATTGTTTCAAAGGGATTTGATAAAGGAACATCTATTTCTTCTGTTTTGATTATGTAGTCGGTTTTGAGTATGTTTTTTAAAAGACTAGATTCATAAACCTGATCCTTTTTAATTTTTGGGATTTGCCAATTGTTAATTTATTTTTGAAAATCTTCAATAGTAATTTCTTCACTATTGATAGGTTCTTTTTGTCTTGAGATGTTTTGGGTATAAGAAGTGGAAAAAGAAGAAGTTCTACAAAATAAGTTATTCATATTTGAAATTTTTCCTTGTAATTCGAAAAAACTTTCAAAGGATTCACTACCCTAAAACGCCTGTTCATCGGCTTAAACACGTGACTTACTACCCATAAACTATCATTCTTCAAATTAAACTTACGAATTTTAAATATTTATAACCAATTCTATATAACGTATCCCCCCAAGTCTGATACTATAAACGTCCTGGATTCAAGGGTGCATGGTATTTAAGAGTTTCTGATGCACAAGGTCAACCTGAGCTACAAGTGCAGAGAATACTAAATATGCAGAAATTATACAATCATTTTTACAATGCAAGATATTAAAACATGACTAAAATTAATATTATAATTAATACTTACAATGGTTTTGGAATATTGAAAAGAAAATATTACAAGTTTTGGAAATAGTAGAGACACTCAAGATTTCTAACTCTGTGTGTTTTCTCTGTTCTAAAAACTCTGCCTTGGAAGTGAAGGGGAGCCTTCCTTATATATGAAAACAATCCTTCTTTTGCTGACTTGTGTAGTGGAGGAAATGATGAGATTCCTTCTACTTTTTGCTTTCGGTTGTAGTGGGGAATGAAGTGGCAGACAACTTTACCTTTTGCTTTTGTCTTTTTGACTTTCTTCTTTTGTCTGAAGATGTCAATTGAGAACAAATTTTCCTTTTGTTTTTTTTAAGTCCACAACCAAAAATGGACTACGCCCAATACATGACAGACTAAACAGATTTTTGGATATAAATACAATTTTTGTTTTTTTGAATTGGGCCTAAAATATCCAGACCAATGTCTTGATTATTTGATAGGGGTGAAGAGGCCAAAACTGTCTTCTTCATTATCATCTCCCAAATTAATGGAAGTTTCTAAAACAGTGCCTAAGGAAGTTTTTGAGGATTGGGCCTTGCTCTTGAGAAGTTGAGCCATGATCTCAAAGTATTCATCTTCAGTTTTCGATGTTGCTAACTGAGTTTATGCAAACGATTTCTGAGCCAAGAATTGAGTTTGCATTGGGTGAGGTTTCTGCAATCCCTCAAGAAAACTTCCAACTATACAAAACACACTACAAACCCACATACAGAGAACACATTTTTCATCATTTAATGCTTTTCTCTAGAAAATTCTTCTTACCATGGGTTTTAGCCTGTTATTTTGAAATTGATCAAAAGGACAACCAAACAATCCTCGTCAAAAGATTCAAAGTCAGATGGTGGACGAAATTATGTATTCCAGCAAGCATCAAAAGCAGGGATACCCAATGCAAACTCAATTCTTTGCTAAGATATTTGGAATAGAGCCATATAGTTTCCACCAATGGGCAAACCATTGAAGGATTTTTGAAGGATCTATGCTTAGATTAAAGAAAAATAACCAAGTATGACTATATTTCTGGTTTTGATTGAGGAAAACATTATACCAAGCCTGTTGGTAGTCCTAGTAATTGAAAATCCTACAATGGTTTATTGTGGTTTTGAAATCAAGTAGGAATTGTTATGGGGTATGAAGGTTTGATCCTCATTCTAAAGGTGAGATTATTTTTGTAGATTTTTAAAAATCTTCAATAGTAATTTCTTCACTATTGATAGATTTCTATTGTCCTAAGAAGTTTTGGGTATAAGGAGTGGAAAAAGAAGAATTATAATTTGGTAATTAATATAAAGTGTTGATGTTATATTTTTTTATTTTATAATTTCAAATATTTTTTGATGGTAGTATTTTAATGTGAGTATTTGGAAGAAAAAAAAAAGTAGAGTTATAGTGCTTACATTGAATATGAAAGTCTTGTTTATTAATGTATTTTAAAAGATTAATTACTTTAATTACTTTATTTTATAAAATATTAGTTTTAAAATATTAGTAGTTAAATTGTGTTGAAAAAAATATTAAAAAAATAATAGTTTTCATAATTGTTGATTTTATTTTCAAAGAGTAAAATGTGTTTTATGGGTTTAACCCATATACAATGTAAAATTTAATTAATAATAATAAAATAATATTAATAATAATAGTAATAATGGAAAATAATAATAATAATAATAATAATAATAATAATAATAATAATAATAATAATAATAATAATAATAATAATAATAATAATAATAATAATAATAATAATGGAAAAAAAGGGAAAAAATGGATGGATCGAGAACACAACAATGTCTCCATCTTCTTTGTTTAGGCCAACTCTCCATAGCCATTTCTTCTCCTACTTCTTTCATCGATTACGACAATTGTAGTGGATGTGGTGCAAAATCGAGATCGCATTCAGGATTGTTGTGATCTCATCTTTCATTTTCATCCCAAATTTAAATGTCCTATTTCTCTTTGTCAAAAATAATACCTCCACGTTTTGATAAAGATTCCTGCCACCAAGACTATCACCAATGAAAATCAAGACCATATTTGGACTCCATAAAACACCATCTTCCATTAGTTATGCTTGAAATCGCCAACTTTTACAATTTAATAAACGGACTTCTACCATTTGTCACGATTGTTTTCTTTAATTTCAGTTAGCATGTTCATCATCTTGAAAAACTAATATCATTTTTGAATTCCTCTCATTGAAATCTTCGAGGAGCACTACTTATTTGTGTGTTTAGGTGAAGTTGACACTGAACCTTGTCGGTGTTGCAGCGTGTCGGTGAGGCCTATTTAATAACTTGTTTCACTTCATTGCGAATATGTTTCTTCTCTTAACATTTTTATTAATTATGTAACACTCATTTTTATGCTCCACGTAAATTTTTAGCCATATTTCATTGACTTTGCAAATAAGTTCATGCTTTTGGACTCGTTCGTTGCAGGTTGTCGATATGTCATGGTTGTTGAAAATTGTTCTGATTCTTATATTGTGCGAAAGTGTCAAACTGAAGTAAGGGGTGATAGAGCTTTTGAATTCATGAATATATTAAAATGTTAGATGAACGGAAAAACTGTATTCCCAAAGATTCATTTGGGTTCTCTATGTACAACAGTAGCCCTTTAAGAGATAATTTAATTAATATCAGAATTGTGAGATTAAAATGTGAAATAAAAATATTTATAAAGTGGTGATTGATTTAATTTTTGATAATTGTGTGGTATTTGCTATTATTGTGGTGTTGGATGACGAATGAAATTTTGTGTATATGTTTGATTAGACGAGTTTATGTGATGTTATAATAAAAGATTGATGCATTGTATGATTTATGGCAATGATTTTAAATTTGTGATAAATTTATGTGATGATGATTTACGATTGATGATAATGATGTTATAAATTTGTGATAAGTTTATATGATGATGATGATGATTTATGATTGATGATAGTGATATTATAAATTTGTGATGAAAATTTTGAAGTAACCACATAGTTGATGAAAAAGTGATGATGCTCTTTATGGATTAGTCTAGATCAATGAGGGGAGAAAATAGATATTTATAATTTTTGAAGTGGATATCATTTTCTCATCATATAGGTATGGTTTGACAAGCCTAGTAATTTCGGGGAAGAACAACTGAATGAGACTGATCGTGGTGGTCTACTATTGAGCCTTAAAGCAACATTGTTAGACCTTTGAGGTATTGAGGTGAGAAAATTCTAAGTGGCTTGGAGGTAGCACTCCAAATGTCGGGAGCTATTATGAAACACACACGTTTACCTCGATTGTTACATATATGTGTCTTGAGTTGAGTTGAAGGGATCCATGAGAATAAGGCCAATTTGAATTGTCCATCCTCTCGGGTGGTGGCATAGTATCAAGCCTCCTAACCAAGTACTTTAGAGTTAGAATAGTAGCACATTGTGAAGTAACGTCTAAGCTCATGCATATCATTGCATTTTCTTGTGATTGTTTTGTTGTGGTTAATATTTATCGCATGCAATATTAATTTATCTTAGATGATTTGATGTTATAGTGAAATGTATTGATTTTCCTTGAGTGAGTTTGACTTTATAATGTGATACTTTCTTGAGGAATGTTTTTGTGATGATATGGTTTTATTATGATTGATTGTGTGTTCTCCTTACTTATATTATACTATTAACATGATTTCAAAACTCACCTCATTTGTTGTTTGTGTTTGACTGACTTGGCTTTGTGTTTGTAAAATCGAAGTTATTACAAGTTAATGAGTCTTGAAGTTCAAATTTGTGATAAACCCCACTCTTATAGGTGATACCAGGAATCAAAAATTGTGATTTGTATTTTACTTATTTGATTGAAAATGACTTTTGTATAAAAATTTTATAAGTACTAGTAAATTTTTGAAATTAAATTAAGAAGTTATAGTTAAATAAAGTTTATTAAGATTGCACAGTTTTAATTGGGGAATAAAGTTTGAATTGTTTCATGTGTACTTTGAGGAACGCAATATCCTAAATTAGTTACAAAAGTTTTTAATTCCTTACAAATAAATTTTATTTATCCGCGACAAATTCTTATAAAAATATAGTATAAATTATTATATATGTTATTTTGAAGTTTAGGGTGTCACAGGATTCGCCGGTTAACCCGTTTGCATCCAATATATATAGATTGGTGGGGCGAATCGAACCTAAAGCTTATTGGGATACACATGCTTTAGAATTTATTTGTGCAACCTTTATCATCATCAATCTCATCCTCTTCTTGATCAAGATTTGCAGCATATAGCCAATGAAAAGATCCAACAACTATAACTAATAGAATATACAAAATATTAATATTAAACATAGAAGAAATAAAAGTAGAAATAAAATTGTATTGATAGAATAAAAAAAATTATTAATTAAAATAGGTATGAGATGCTATTTAGTCTAACTTGCAACTAATTTGCAATTAGTCTAACTAACTTGCAACTAACATAAACTAACTCTAATCGTCCATGCAAGTTGGAAGGAATGCAGTTTAACATTTCTAATTTGGGATGAACATTACAATCCAAGAAAAAGAAAATACAAGTACTAAAAAATTATTTTTTTGAATACCAAAAATAAATCGCTGAAAGATTTTGAATACCAAAAATACATCAGCTAAGATTTTTAGATTGTCGGAATATCGGCAAAAAAAGTTTTATGAATGCCAAAAATACACCGACTAAAAGATTTTTAGAAGATTTCTTTTATGAATCTTACTTTTTTGTATTTTCTATAGAAGGTGTTAAATTGATTTTGCAAATATCTTCTCTTGCTTTTTTTTTAACGCAATTTATCTGCACCTGTTCTGTCACCAACACCGTATATATACACGGAGTTCATTTTTTTCTTTAAAAAAACAAAAAGAAATTATTTTTAAAAACATTTTTTAACACAACATATAAATTTGTGCTATTAACCACTTTGAATACTTCATATAATTAAAATATATATCATTAGTTACTCTTTAAACATATATCTCATTAACTACTAAAATACATGACATTAATCATTTTAGAGTACTTATTTAACTACTATCTACATCGCAATACTCAACATAGTTAATGTCTTGCATTTTAGTAGTTAATAAAATATATGTTAAATAAATAGTTAATAATTTATATTTTAGTGGTTAATGAAGTATTCAAATTAGTTAATGATAAAAAATATATTTCAATAAAAATAAAAAGTTGAAAAATATATCTCATTTAGAATCGAAAATTCTCCTCATAAAGTTTCACTCTCTTTTCTCTACCTTTCTTTCACAACACATACAATTCTTCTTGTTCTCCACAACAAAACTTCAACACCACAAATGTTCAACTCTTCAAACTCCACTTGGATCTCATGCACTCAACCAAGTTACTCCATCTTGTCTTGTCCCTATGTATTCGAGTTTTTCTTCTCTACGAACATTTTATGCAACAAGTTTTTGCATCAATATAGAAGAAAAATTACAACCTTTACTTGTGATATGTTGCAAGTGTGCCAAATCAACTCAAGTCTTGAAATTTACTGAGATATCAGTGGAGAAGAATGGGTGTTTCACATAAATTGCTAGAAATTTTTTAGCATTACTTAATTCCTTAAACATATTTCCGCAAGAAAACGGTTGATTGTAATGAAGATTACGTGGAGGGAAAAGAAAAGTTTGACCTTTGCAGAAAAACCACGACAACCTACCCACAAATCCAACAAATCGCTTAAATCGACTGAAGACATATATGATCGTAGCGAACCTAGTTTTCTTCATCTTGGTTTAGAAGTATTGGACTGAAATTGATTGATTGTCCACTACTAGCTTGAATTTCTAAGAGCATCTCCAACGGTGAACTCAATTTAATGGGGTACACCGTGCCACATCATCTTAAAATAACCCATTTATTTTTTACTCCAACGGGTGCACTCACATGTTCATTAAATAGGGTCCACCACTAACAAATCATTTATTTATTATTATTCATAAATAAATATAAAAAAAGGTAACCGTATTAAAGTACCGTTCATTTATGAGAGAACGGTAATGACAGTTTGGCACATCTCCAACAGTGAACTCGTCAAAAACTGAAGGTTACGTAATTACACCTGGCAGACGAACTCATTTTGACTACCAATTGATATGTTACACTAAATAATTATATTAATTAAATATAACTAATATTTTATATCAACGGTTGATTATCAAACAATTAAAAAAAACTAGAACATTAGATTTTAATGTCTTCTTGACAATCAAGGTCGTATCAACTACATTTATTTGTAATTCTCTATAACATCAAAAATGACAATGGCAAAGCACAAGCGACTTTAGGTAAAGAACCTATTGGAAACTAATCTAAAATCACAATTGATTTTGTACTCACATAAACTTACTATGATGAAGATGAATGAATGACTATGTTGAGAAACTTTTGAGATGAGAGAATATTGATGACGTAAAAATGCATAAACTTTATTTCATTATACCATTGGTATTTATACACACACACTAACTCATAGCTTGTATCACTTAGTTAGTTACAACAAAACATTATCAGTAAACTAACTACTAACTAATCATTATTAACAAACTCTAACTAAATTAACAACTTCAACACTCCTCTTGAATTCAACTTGATCTACATACAATTCCTAGTTCATCTCTTAGATGTTTGAATGTGTCTATCATCAAATGATTTGTTAGAATGTATGCCACTTGCTTTTCACTTGTGCAAAATTCAAATTTTAACTTTCCCTTGCTAACTTGCTCTCCTAAGTAAAGAAAATGTATTTTTATGTGATTGCTCCTTCCATGAGCAATTGAATGCTTTGCCAAATTTATAGTTGATTTGTTATCAATCTTTATAGTGACTACTTCTGCTTACCTTACATTCAGCTCTCCTAGCAATGTATTGAGCCATACAGCTTGACAAGAGCCTACTGAGGCTGTTATATACTTAGCTTTTAAATAAGAAAGAGCTACAACAAGTTCCTTCTTTGAGCACCAAGAGATTGGTGCTTTACCAATCATAAACACATATCCAAATATACTCTTCCTATCCTCCTTGTCACCACACCAGTCTAAATCAATGTAATATACTTATCTTAGCATCAACTTATTCACTTGGAAATAGGATTCCATAACTTGTAGTTTCTTTTACATATATGAGAATTAGTTTGACATCCATCAAATGAGACGTTCCAGGACTTTGCATAAATATGCTTACTAAGCCATGCCAGTTCTTTTGTTGCACAAATATCTTAAGCCTCCTATCAATCTCCTAAATTCTATAGGATTCACTTTTTCTTCAATTTTATTTTTGATTAAATGCAGACCAATTTCAGCCGGAGCCGTCACTGAATTACAACTATCATTTCAAACTTCTTCAAAATCTCAGCACCATACTTGGTTTAATGAGAAATTATTCCAGCCTTTGTACTTTGGAACTCAATTCCTAGGAAATATAAGAGTTGTCTCATGAAAGTCATCCCAAATTCCCTCATCATGATATTATTAAATTCTCCAATTTTAGACTCATTTTCTCCAATAATGTGAAGGTCATCTACATAGAATCAATTTTAGACTCATTTTCTCCAATAATGATCACTTCTGTTTATAAGCTTCGCTTCACATATACACCATGTTGTGATATTCACTTAATGAAGCCAAGTTGAATTAAAAAGTCATCAATATTCTTATTCCATACTCTTGGGGTTTGTTTAAGCCCATATAGTGTTTTCTTCAACTTATATATTTTATTCTCTTGGTTCTTTATCTTTAAATTTGGTGGTTGCTCAATGTATATTTCCTCCTCAATAGGCCCATTTATGAATGTTGATTTCACATCCATTTGATTATTCTCAATTGTTTCATGCTTGGAATAGCAATGACCATTCTTATGGTCTCAATTCTAGCTACTAGTGCAAAGACTTCTTCAAAGTCTATTGCAACCTTTTGTAAAAAAACCTGTAGCTACAAGTTTGGCCTTGTATTTTATCATTTCACCACTAGGACTTTGTTTCACCTTATATACCCACTTTACATTTATTGTTTTCTTTCCAATTGATAGCTCTACTAATTCCCAAGTTTTTTTTTTCAATTGAGTGCAACTCATCCTTCATGGCTCCAATTCATTTAACATCCTACATATCACACTAAAAACTTATTGGTTCAACTCCTGCTAATAATGCTAAATGGATCAGCTCTCTATTTGAGTAAACATCATTAACTTAAATCATTTCAGAACCCTACAGCCTTTGAGGTAGACTTATTTTCCTTTTATATCTTCTTGTCGTATTGTTATCATTATTGTCCCCATTGCTTTTATTTAGTTGTAACTCTTATCTACTACTAGTATCACTCATCAAGCATGACTTTTGTTGATTCTCTCATTTCTTCAGTGTTTCATTCTCACTCCTTAATCTCATGAACTAAGACATCCTTGTTGATCACTATATGTTTACTAATACGATCATGAAATCTATATCCTCATCTTACACGGTATCCAACCAATACCATTTGTTCACCTTTTACCATCTAGCTTTATTCTCTAAGTTGATCTTGGACATGTTTGTAGCATATTGTGCCAAAAACCTTTAGATGGCTAAGGCTTGCTTTGATTCCTAACCATTGTCTTCAAGTATCACTCCCTTGAGCTTATTTGTTTGACATCTATTCAAAATATAGCTGGATGTTGCCATTTTTTCTCCCCACAAGAACTCTGGCAGCCCTTTACTTTTCAACATAGTCCTTATCATGTTCATCATGGTCCTATTCTTTCTTTCTGTAGTACCATTATGTTGTGGTATGTAAGGTGGTATTATTTCATGCATAATCTCTTCCATCGGACAGAATTCATCAAATTATTTTCACACATTCTCTTCATGCATCTGTTCTTAAGACTTTAATTGAATAGCTACATTGCTTCTCAATCATCACTTTGAACATTTTAAAGACATTTATCACCTCACTTTCTTCTTAATCAAGTATGTTTGTAAATTTCTAGTGAAATCATCAATAACAGTTACAACATACCTATTATCTCTAGTTGAGTCAACTTGCACAGGGCCACAAACATTTGAACAGATTACTTCCAAATTCTCCTTTGAACCTGACTTCAATATGCTTGTTGAAAGGACTTTTATGTTGTTTGGATTGAGCACAATCTTCACACATTTCAGTTGGCTCTTGTATTTGATGTAGTCCTCTCATCATTCATTCTCTACTCATTTTCTTGATATCTCCATAATTTAAGTGCCTAATCTATAATGCCAAATACATTCCTCCCAATCTATAAGTCTGCAATTTTCATCTTACACTTTCAGTTTTTTATCCTCAAGTGTCATCATATAACCTTTCTCAAGTAGTCGATCAACACTTAGAATATTACATTTCATTCTAGGGTCAAATATAACATGAATTTTTTATTTATTGCTTTCCATCATTCTATGAATTAGAACTTGTCCTACACTTGCTATAGTAAGTGAGCTAGTATCATCAAATTTCATTTTACTTTTAATTTATTCATCAAGATTGATAAACCAATATTTCCTTCCATAAATATGAGTTGAACATCTTGTGTACAAGTACCACAAATTTTTTCGTACTTCATCTTCCTTAGTGGCCACCATTAGCATTATAGACTCATCATCTTCTTCTTCATGAGCAAACTTTGCATCATCTTGTTGAGATTCTCTCTTGTTGCCTGTATAACACTCGTCTACAAATTGTCCCTATTTTTTTTTATTATTGTAACATTGAATGCTACTTTTATCAAACTTCTTCAAACCACCTATTCCCTTTTGACTATTGCCTCTTCTTTGGTGATTTCTTGAGCTTCCTTGATCATTAATATTATGATCTTGTTGATTTCTTGCATTTGCATTGTTGTAATTTCTCCATTTTCCATCTCTCCATTTACCTTTGCTTCTTTTGTCTTTGTTATTGGATTGTGCTTGTAATGCAACTTCTGAATTCTTTTCACCACTACGCTCTTTCATTCTTTGTTCATGTATTTCAAGGGACCCTTGCAATTCTTGAATACTCATATCTACTAGATTCATTGATTGTTCAATGGCCACCACCACGTGATCAAACTTTAGTAACAAATATCTCAAAAATTTTTGTGCTACAGATTGATCATCAAACACTCTCACCATAATTTTTCATTTGATTCACCAATGTCATCACTCTTGTGAAAAATGCACCAACTTCTTTCTTTTCTTCCATTCGAAGTAATTCGTATTGTTGGTTGTGAGTATGTAACCTCACCTTCTTCACCTTACATTCTCCAACATAAGCTTACTCTAAATTTTTCCGAGTCACATTTGAAGGTTCAGCTTCACCAACTCTTTCAAAATTTGCATCATGAACACACTGATGAATTATGAACTATGCCATGAAATATTTCTTCTTGGATTCCTTGTGTGCAGTTATTTGCACTTCTTAAGCATTTTCAACAAAGGAATCAACACTTGACTTCACTATATCCCACACATCTTGATATCCAAATACCATTCTCATTTGTCTGCACCACATATCATAGTTTTTCCCAACAAGAATTGGATTTCCAAGGAAGTATTCATTTGATAGATTTGACATGATCACAACCTTTCTTTGAATACCACTGTAGGAAATTAATCTAAAATCACAATTGATCTTGCACTCATATACACTCACTATGATGAAGATCTATGAATGACGATGTTGAGAAACTTTTGAGATGAGGGAATATTGATTTATAAAATGCACAATTTATTTCATATATCATTGGTATTTATACACACACTAACTCATAGCTTATATCACTTAGTTATTTACAACAAAACAGAATCAGTAAACTAACTACTAACTAATCATTACTAACAAACTCTAACTAAATTAACAACTTCAATATAATCATCTTCCAAATTCGATTTCTCAACAGAAAAATAATTCATATTCTTGAGAAGTGATTTCTTCCTACCAACAGAACGATGTCAATTTTTCTCATCATTAAGCTACCAAAAATAGGAGCACTAGGTGTACCAGGTGTTGCACTTGCAGGTGTAGAGGGTATTGAAGGAATTTTTCTACTGTCCATATCTCTCTTACTCTACTAAACTTGAATTATTTTAATAATCCAAAAACATAGTGTAGAGGGAAAACCTCGAGATGGATGCTTCAATTTACTTTTTTGTCTTAATATGTTAATTGTGATGAGAGTGCACAAGTATGATAATGCATATATGTAGGAATAGGATTGGTGGGGTAGCTTTATTAGGAAGGTTTTGTATGTACATAGGAGTCTTTATATGATAGTATATACATGTAAGAAATTTTTTGATGCACGACGAAAAATTTGTTGGTTGTTGTCATTTCAACTGAAAAATGATTATTTATCAAGAAATAAAGAAGAGAATAATTTTGATATACTTATAATGTAGAATTTATACTGTTAATTAATCATGTTATCCGAGTGATTCTTAAGTTAGACATAATAAAAGTTAATATGTTTAAGAACTTCAACATATTTGATTGACAGACAAGGTAATAATTTTGTACATATTTAGTGCATTTATATATGAATCAAATATAATAAGAATTATGTTTTTATGTGAAAGTGGGATGAACTAATAAAAACCATTGGATAAAAACTTTTGGGAGATTAGATGATGAATGTCTACCGTTTTCTTGTATATGCTTACCAAATACCATAATGTGTTTTTCTAATCTCAATTTCAGATTGAATTTAGTTTCAACATTGAATCTTTTGTAGATTTTTCTGAGCTCGAATAATATCATGCTAGTAGATGCTACTCTCTTAAAAAACTGATCATAATTAAACTAAACCTTTGCTTGTTGAAACCAAAACCATGTTTTTATTAGATGGCTTGTAATTCAAGTAATGTAATAATTGAATGTAGTAACTAACGAATTAGTTAGTTATTTAGTTAGATTGCAGTTAGAATGTGTAAGAATAACTCATGTAAAAATAGGATTGACAATCTATGAAATACATAAGTCTTACCATTAATTCAAGTGTGCAATTTTTGTTTACAATTTTAAGCTAAATCTAGATGGATCAATTGCCAAATACAAAGCTAGGTTAGTGGCCAAATAATTTCTACAAAGGGCAAGAATAGATTATTCTAAAGTGTTTGCTCTAATGGCCAAAATTGAGACAATATGACTACTAATAGAACTGGCTAGTGCTAGAGGTTGGCTGATGTGCCAACTTGATGTCAAGTATATTTTTTTGAAAAGATAGCTTGAAGAAGAAATGTATTTTTCTCAACTACTAGCATTTGTGATTAAGGGAAAGGAGAATAAGGTGCTTAGATTGATAAAGACTCTTTATAGCTTGAAGCAAGCCCTAAGAGCTTGGAATAAAAGAATTGACTCATTTCTAATCAGCATTTGTTTGATAAAATGTACAGTAGAATATGAGGTTTATGTGAAGCATTACACACAGAATGGAAGGCTACAAATGCTCCTGCTTTTCCTATATGTTGATGATATGTTGGTAACTGGTAGCAATAGGAAATAAATTGAGGAACTCAAGGAGATTATGAAGGATTAATTTGAGATGTCGGACTTGGGAAAGGTGACCTATTTCTTGGGAATTGAATTTACTGAAACAAAAGAAAGGATGGCGATGCATCAAAGGAAATATGCTAGAGAAATCTTAAGAAGATACAATATGGCTGGCTGCAACCTGTTGTCACTCCAATTAACATCAATGCAAAGCTAGGGAAAGAAGCTAAAGAGGAGCTGGCTGATACCACCCTGTTCAAATAGGTTGTTGGATCCCTAAGGTACTTGTGCAACACAAGACCCGACCTATGCTATAGTGCTGATGTCATTAGCAGAATATGAGATACATTCAAGGAACACTAGAACATGAAACTTTGTTTTCAATAGAATTGAAGGAAGGAGATGAAGATCTGGTTGGTTATTCAGATTTTGATTGGTGTGGAGATAAGAGTGATAAAAGAAGTACATCATACTATGTATTCAAATTCATGAAATCTTCAATTGCGTGGAATTTACAGAAGCAACCAGTCATAGCCCTATCATCATTGTTGGAAGCTTTGATGGAAAAATTCAAGATTGAAGTATGCAGGTCAGTGCCATTGATGATTGACAACATCTCAGCCATAAATCTAGCAAATAATCTTGTATCTCGTGGAAGGAGTAAGCATATAGAGACAATGTTTCGTTTCTTAAGATATCAAGTTGGGAGAAATAAGCTCAAACTCATATATTGTCAAACTGAAGTACAAGTTGCTGATATAATGATCAAGGCATTGAGAACAAATAGATTTAAAGAGATAAGACAAATGCTAAGTGTAGTATCACTTAGATACTTGAATTAAGGTAAAGCATTAAATGACTTGTAATTCAAATAAGGTAATAACTGAATCTAGTAACTAACTAACTAACCAATCAATTAGTTAGTTAGATTGCACTTAGAATGTGTAAGAATAGCTCATGTATAAATAGGATTGACAATCTATGAAATACATAAGTCTTACCATTCATTCGAGTGTGCAATTTTTATTTTCTTGTTGTGCAATTAACAACTGAAAGCTAACAATTTTAAGTTAATTGTCACATAAATTTTTGTTAACTATTTTGAAGGTTTGATTTTGATTATTTTGAGGCCTCTCAATATGTTCACCTTTTTGTAATGACCTATTTTTTAAAATCTTAGAATAGATAGTAAATTTCATCATAATTAACTCACACAATTGTGTGAAGGTATTGGGTTCAAACTCAAAATAAGATGTTCAACCTAACAATAACAGTGTGACATCTTTACATGTACTAACAAACTAATAATTAGTCTAGTAGCATTAATCATTTAAAAAAAATGACATAATGTCACACAATACATATACACACACGTACAAAAACAATTATGATTTTTTTTTTCTTCTTGGATATAATGTCACACAATACATTTGAACTCACATATTGCAATATGTGCATGTAGCTAGCTAGGGATGCACCAATTGCTATAATCATTCTTGCTAAATTACATTCTACAATGTATTTATACATTATAATACAAATATTCTAATTAAGTACTCCCTTTTGTCCTTTTTATAAGAAACGGTTGGGTAAAATTTAGTCAACAAAATTTGATATATCTTATGCATAATATGGATCAGATACATCAATTTTTGTTAACTAAATTTTAATCCAACCGTCTCTTATAAAAAAGATCTAATGGAGTAGTTCTCTTATATTGGGACATTGGGGATGAGTCATCATCATCTTCTGAAACTTCCAGGGGCAGAAGAGGCTTTTAACTCATGGTTAAATTCTTCATCAGGCAATTTGACAACAGTGTATGCACCTGCCCCAGTTAGAGCTCCAAGAATAGGAGCTATGAGATATAACCATATGCCTTTGAAGTTGTTTGTAGCAATTGCTGGGCCCAGTGTTCTTACTGGATTCATTGAACCTCCAGTTGCAGGCCTGTAGTTTAGTGTTGTTCAATCAATAAGGTCATGCTGAGAAATAAGGCCCAAATAATATAATTGAGTTTCTAAACATTTAGTTAATAATTTATAATTAGTTCTCTTAATTTTAAATAATATGTAACTAGTTCTGTTAAATTTTAATTAATTAGTTTTTCACAAAGTAGAGTTTTTCATTAATTGGATTCGTTACAGAATTTTTTTTAAAAAATTTAAAGCAAAGAAGAGTAAAAGATTAATTTTAAAGATATTTATTTAATTAAAATTAAATTTAAATTCCACATCCCCATGATTTTTTACATCATCATGAACTAAAATTGTAAAAATAAAATAGGTGATAAAAATTGTTGATTTATTAAAATGAAGAGACATATATTGTATTTTAACCTTTATTAATGTGTATTACACTAATAATTTTGGTTACATCAAACTTGCACTTGTAAGAGTATAATTTTGATCTGCTAAATAAATAGTTTAATTGTAATTAAAGTTAAAAAAAAATTTATCATATAATAATGATTGACGTATATTTCATAAAGAAAATAATAATGATAGACTTATAGGATTATATAGTACGCATTGTTAATATAAAATAATTTTATGTTGATAATGAATAAAAATTGTTTACTTTATCACATCACACCATACAATTATTTTAAAATTGATAATATAATTTGGATGTCTATATAAAATTATTATATAAATCCTTTACTTATTTTAAAAATAATAAGTTTATTATAATTTTAGTTTTTCTATTTTATTGATTTACAAAATGAATCCTTTATTTTAAAATTTGATAGTTTTAATATTTCAGTTTAATTTTTAAATTAAAAAATTATGTTATGATATATTTTAAATAATGTGATATATGATACAATAATGTAAAATAATTAATATCAATAATATCACAATAAAACTTTATAAAAATTTAACTTTTAATTTTAAATTTTTTTATTTTATAATTAATTAATAACATATAAATAATTAATACATCTATATAATACTATATTATAAAATCGCATGTTACTTCATTTAAAATATGTCAAATTATCATTTTTTTAATTTAAAAATTTAAATAAAAAACCAAAATATTAATTTTTTAAAATAAGGAGTAAATTCTGTAAAAATTAAAATAAAAAAAAATTAAATTAAACCAAAAATAATAACGTGGAACATACCCGGCTATGAGTATGTTGAGCATGACGGTGGCTCCCACCGCAATTCCCGCAAGTTCTCCCACCTGCATCATGTTCACACTCCATATTAATTAATGTCAAAAAGTTTCATAAAATAAAAAAATTAATATCAAAAAAGAAATCATAAGGAGGTTTATCTGTTAACACTAGTGCATCACCTACTAATATATACTTGACCTAATCTTAAAAATAAGAAGAAAATAAAATGTTATTTATTCATCTAACTTTCTATAAATAATAATAGTTATGTTTTTTTCAAAATAATAATAATAATAATTGCAGTCTCCAAATCGTAATATATCAAACTAATTTTAAAAATATAAATTAGCTTATTTAAAATCATAAAGTATTGTAAATTCAATAAAGATTATTTCAAAAATAATATCAATAACTAAGTAGAATTTAAAAAAGGAATATCTAATTTTGAATTTGTTTTTATTTATATATGAGAAATATAATATGTATTTCTTCTACAAAGTAGTTATTTGATGCAACAAGCAAGATTCCAAATCCACTTGTCTTTAATTAACTAGTACAAGTATAGAGAGGGTAGAGACAATTATCTCACTGCAAAACATGCATGTTCATGTATACAGTAATGGTTAAACCATCAATATTTTAATCCTTTAAAATTTCACTTTTATTTTTTTATTTGATCAAAATTTAAATTTATCATTAAATTGTTAAAACAATTTCTAAAATATAAAATTTATTACTGTAATAGTTTATGATTATTATAATATTAATAAATAATTAAATTGACTATTTAATCATGTGAAAATTAATTAAGATTTTTAATTAAGTCAAAATTTAAAATAATAATATTTTATATTTTTAAAAACTAAAATAATAATTCACACGTAGAATAATTATTTCCATGTCTTGAGGACAAAAGCTGCAGAGATATCTTTTCAATTGACTCTCATCTCTATTAGGAACCGTAGCTTTTTGGATTTATGCGAATCAAGCTACTGCATCTTTTTTGTCTTGGTCTACTCATTTTGGATAAGTTGATTCATCAAATTTTATCATCAAAGATAATTTATTTTTCTTGTATTTATTTATTGTTTATTTTTTCAATAACCTCTTTTTTTAAAATAAAAAAATATTAAAATATTTCTTTTTAAAATTATATATTAAAATATCTCATTTCTGAATTCATCTATAAGTCGCCTTTACAAATAGCGACTTCTCTGAGGAAGTCTTAGCGACTTCTCTGAGGAAGTCTGCATTTGCAAAGACGATTTTCTTAAAAAAAAATTTAAAAAAATTATTTTTTTCAAATTAACAAAAATAAAATAATATATATATATATATTATTAAAATAGTTCATAAAAAGATACAAATACAAATTATAAATTATATAGATTTATGTAACATTTAAACAATATTTTAGAGTATGATCAGTTAACTGACATAGTCGGCATTATCTAAACACTTTTTCAATCTTTTTAATATATATATATATATATATATATATATATAATTCATTCATAAAAAATATCACAAATTTTATAAAAAATTACGATAAAATTAATATTGAAAGTGACCTCCAATACCACATTCTTGTTGTTTTCTCACACGTACCAAATTTTGACGATACATACTTTTTTGAAGGCGTTGTCAAAATCTCGTACGTGTGAGAAAACTTCGACAATGTAGCACTGAAGGCCACCTTCGATATTAATTTTATCGTAATTTTTATAAAATTTGTGATGTTATTTTTTATGGATGAATTGTATATATATTTGTTAAAAGAAATGGAAAAAGTATTAAAATGCAGACTATGTTGGTTAACTGGCTATACTCGAAAATATTGTCCAAATACTATAGAAAACTTTAATAAATCTATATAATTTAAAATTTATATTTGTGTTTTTTTATAAATATATATATAAAAAAAACTTTAATCAATCTATATATATATATATATATATTTTATTTTTATTTTTTGTTAATTTAAAAAAATTAGAATATTTTTTTTGAAAAAATTCTTTAAAGAAAGGTGACTTGTAGATGAGGTCAAAAATAAAATATTTTAATATATAGTTTTGAATAAGGAGTATTTTGATTAAAAAAAAAAATTGAAAAAGAGGGTGTTGAAAAAAAAGCCATATAATGTTGCTTTTGTATACCAATTTTGGTTTTAACAATACAATAATAATAAATATGATAATACTTACAGCTCTTGTGTCGGTGGCAACAGCAGTGACAACAAACATGAGATTGAAGCCAATAATGAATTCTAACGCAAAAGCTTCACCAATTGCTACTGAAGGAACCGTCACTCCACCATTCATAAATGGATGAAAAATCATTTTCAGAGAAAATGCAGCACATATTGATGCCAATATTTGTGCACCAATATACACAGGTACCTACATTTCATTCAGCACAATGCAATTGAAAAGTTAGACATATTCTAGTATTTTACTAACAAGAACTCTTTAATTAACATGTGAAAAAATATTAAAGAAGAAGATAAAGAAAGAATGCAAGTTAAGGCTTTTTACATTCTTCCAAGGAAAATGCTTCAATGCAGCAAATGAGATGGTAACAGCAGGATTGAGATGAGCACCAGAGATATGACCAGTTGATAAAATTATGATCATAACAGCAAGTCCACTAGCTCCAGCACATCCAATTAGTGTCTCTGAATTTTCAACCTTTTGGTTCATTATTGCAGTTCCTATTCCAGCAAACATTAGAATGAATGTTCCTATAAACTCTGCTCCAACCTATAGAAATAATAACTTCAATTAATTTATGTTCAACTCCAATCAATTGTAAGGATTGTATTAACTACATTTAACTTTAATTTTCTATAATATAAAAAATAGGACACAAATGTAAATGAAATGTACTTTTTTAGCAAGAGGGATAGGAGCAGGTGGCAATGGCATAGCACAAGACACTCTAGGTAAAGAACCATCTTCCAAATTCCATTCTTCAACAGCAAAACAATTCATATTCTTGAGAAGTGATTTCTTTCTACCAACAGAACGATTTCCATTTTTCTCAGACCTTAAGCCACCAAAAAGTGGGGCACCAGGTGTACCGGGTGTACCAGGTGTTGCATTTGCAGGTGTACCGGGTATTGATGGAATTTCTTCATTGTCCATATCTCTCTTACTCTAATAAACTTTAATTATATTAATGAAAGTAATAATAACCCAAAAATAGAGTGTAGAGTGAGAAGATCTTGAGATTGATACTTCAATTTATTTTTTGTCTTAATATGTTAATTGCAAGGAGAGTGCATAACTATAACTATGGTAATGCATATATATATAGAAATAAGATTAGTGGGGTAGCTTTCTTAGGAAGGTGAGTATGTCCATAGTCTTTACATATTAGTATATACATATAAGAATAATTTTGATGCAAAGGTGTAAAATTTGTTGGTTGTTGTCATTTCGACAAAAAAATCATTATTTATCGAGAAAAAAAGAGAATAATTTTGATGTACATACAATGTAGAATTTACACCGTCAATTAATCATATTATTTCATTGACAGAATTTACACCGTCAATTAATCATATTATTTGATTGACAATGAAATAAATCTTTTTACATAATAAATGTATTTGTATATGGATCATATATAATAAAAATGATGTTTTTCTAATAGAAACTATTGGATAAAAACTTACCGGGAGATTAGACGATGAACATCCCCCTTTTTCTTGTTTATGCTTACCAAATACCATAATGTGTTTTTTGTGATCTCAATTTTTGATTGAATTTCTATAGTTTCACCATTGAATCTTTTGTTGATATGTCCAATCCCTAATAAAATCATGTTAGTAGATATTACTCTCTTCAAAATTTGACCATAATCAAATTAAACCTCTGCTTGAACTTGTTGAAACCAAAACCATTTTTTAAGTTAGTAATTGTCACATAAAAGCTTGTTATGATTGTTCCGATAATGTGTCCAAGGAAAGTAGTTTGGAGAAATTTGTTTTGTAAAATTAAATATGATTTTATTCTCACAACACCTAAAAATTAAATCATTTGCCTCTTTCTATATGTGTAGAAATTGTACCAAAATATGGAGGAAAAAAGTAGAGATGCTATTGGACCATGATAATGCTAATTGTTGTTGTCATAATCACATTCAAGAATTATGTAAGACATGGGTTGCCATGGTAGACAACAAAGGAATGAAACAAGGGAAAAGGGTGACGATTGAAACATTGGTTTTCATGGCACAACAAATTTAGCATGGTGAAGTAGAAGAATCATGTATTTCACTAAAATGAGATTTTTAATCTCATCCACATATTTTACTCTTATGGATCAAAAAATCTCTCATTTATTAGTTATTAATGCTTATAAAAAATTATATACAAGTAATTTTTCATTTATAATTCATTGTATTTCTTTCTATTTTCTTATTCTAAATTTCGCCAGTTGTTTGATTTTTGACTAACAACTTAAAATATTTTAAATAAATAAAACATTAAAATATTTATAAATATATTATTTCTTAGTCTAATAATTTTTTTACATCTCTCATCTGATAATTTAACCGTTCAAATATTTACAGATATATTATATGTTCTCTATTAATACTATCACTTCCTCCGATCATCCACGAGTTGATATTCTACACTCAAATCCTTCATTTGTACCAAGAGTCTTCTCTAATTTACATCACAAAGGTCCTTAAATTTTATAAAATTAATTTAATGAAAGAAAATTTAAATATTATTAATAACATTATGATTTTGAAGGGGTTATTTTAAAATATTATCATTGAACTAGTATCAAAATTATTCCTCGGTGTGGTTGAGTTACAGAATCCCAATAAAACACCAAAAAGGAGAAATAAAATTAGTGGTTGATAGTTGAAACTATATATTAAATTGAAAATTAGAAAAGTAAAGATGTTGTCTTTGGAAGTGGGGGTGGAATACTTGAAGAAGCAACTTTAATTATAACATGGGACTTATGAAAGAGGGTTTGAATTTGGAGCACTCTAAAGTGCACTAACTTTAAAATCATAAAATCCATTCATCATGTTAAAGGACCAAAATCCTCAAACGTCACACATCAATTATGACTTGCCTATATTAACCATTAATCGTGCCTTATGTTATTTATTCTCCACTTCCATTCTTGTTTTATTCATTTATTTATTTATTTTTTATAATTCTTATTTGTGCATTTCTTAGCTTATGGTCATTCTCTCTAATCGAAGATTTGGCCGTTTAAGCAAGGTTTCTCCTTTCAAACCTTGTATTTTTTTTCTTTCTTTCTTAAAGCTCGGAATTTTAGAGAAATAGAGTGGTAATATTTCAAAATTTAATATAAATAAAATTTAGTCAAAAATTGTTTGAGATAGAATTATATTCATATTCAAGTTTTCTTAAATGATTTATCATTGATTAAATCTTAAAGGCAGATCTAGAACTGTGGATCAACAAGGATCAAAATTAAATAGTCGTATAATTAAAATTAAAAATATACTATTTTTATTAAATATAAAAATCGAAGAATTACAATTGACAAATTAATTTCAAAAAATCATATATCTAAGTGATTTTAAATTTATTTTATTTATTCACTATCATACAGGACATATCTTTGATTGTTTTATTCATTTTGCTCGATATATCACTTGCTTATTTTAACTACTCAAGAAAAAAAAAATTCTTGTATAAAAAATACCCAAAAATATTAACTAAATATTACTTTATAATAATAAATAATAATTAAAAAAATTTATTTTTATATATCATCAGTATAAAAAATTTACACGATCGATAAATTATGATCAATCATATAAATAATTTTATAAATAATTATAACAAAAATTAAATATTATTAATAATTTAAAAATTATAGTTGAATGATAATATAAATTTTTTTTTATATTGACAATCTATATAAATTAAATTAATAGCTAAATTATTAAATAAAATTAAAAAACCATTCAACATCAATGTTTTACATATCGAAAATTCAGCGGGACCCAAACTCCCTCAAGGAGCAACGTAGCTCCCTTCCTGTTGGATCTCATTAACCATTTTCCAATCACTTGGTTGAAAATAAATATAGCTCAATCAACAATGTATTTTTTCATTTATTTATGAGGTTTGAATTTGAGATATCACTGAAAGAAATCCAGTCTAATTTTACTCGAACTAACATAATAGTCATTGATAGTTTGTTTTTTTACATAAAAGTAAAACCAAAAGGACAAAACAAGACAAAGTTACAAAGAAAAGAAAATAAAAGAACTATACGTGGTTAATATAAGATGTACATCATATATTTCAACCATAAGAAGTTTTTGACACAATTAAAGGCAAACAAGTAACAGCTTTAGATTGAGATTTTATAATTTTCATATATATCTTGTTACAAATAAAATGTAATTCTTGATTTGTCTAAATTAACCATAAATTTTATAGTCTTTTAATGAATTAAGATTATGCTAATAAAATTCTTGATTCGTCTAAATTAACCATAAATTTTATAGTCTTTTAATGAATGAAGATTATGCTAATAATAGTGACATGTATATTTGAATATGAGAATACCGTACTAAGATAGAAAAACAAACAACGTTATACCAAGATAATAAATAATATAATATCGCACTAAAACGAAATGATAGATAAAATACGAAATAAAATAAAGTATGTACGAAAACTACTTATGTAAATAAATTAACATAATAAAATGATTTAAATGAATGATTCCAAACTAACAATGATTATAAACTACATCTCTAATAAATGAAGAAAAAATGAGTGAATTTTTTAGAATTTTGAGGATCAATTCTCTCATTTGTTAGTGCGTGGGGACTTTATTTAGAAAAATTTAGGTTTAATTACAGTTTTAGTCCCCTTATTGTTATTGATTCACGAAATTGATCTCCTTATTTTAAAAATCAACAATTTTGGTCCATCCATTTAATTTTTTAACTAAAACATGATGATTTAACATATTTTTAATATTCTGATATACAATTATATGATATGTAACCATTTAGATGCATTAATTATTCATAGGTTATTAATTAAATTAAAAACATGAAAAAAATTTGAAATTAAAATATAAGTTTTTACCGTGTTTTATTCAAATTTTATGGATATTAATCATTCTACATTGTCGTAACATATGTCCAATTATATAAATCATATCACGTCATTATTTTTTAGTTAAAAAATTAGAAGGAGAAATAAAAATGTCGACTTTTAAAATAAAAAGATCAATTTCGTGAATCAATAAAAATAAGAAAACTAAATTTGCAATTATGTCAAAAGCTTAATTAGTACTACTAAGTGCTAATTAAGCCTAATGACTCAAAAAAGTGCTAAGCCTAAGTTGGCGTAAAAAGAAAGTACGAAGCCTATGGTTACTGTCTCATTTTGTCTATTAAACCTTGAGCGAACACCTGTTCTTGCTTGAACAAGAGTTAAGTAACCCATGAAAAACAAACACATTTATGGTTTGTTTCACAAGACAAATTAGTTAAAGCGCGTTTATAATTTTTAGTTTTTTGAATGTATAATTTATAATTTAATATTTTTTTATCGATTTTATTTTTATAATTTTAATAAAAATTATTTTTTACCTTTTATAATTTATTATTATATGATTATTATTTTGGATTAATATAAATGTAAATAAGATAATCTTAACTTTTTATTTTAATTATAATAGTATTATTAATTATTGTATATTTCTTGTAAAATTTCACTATTATAATATAGATATATATGTGTTGAATATATTTTAAAATAAAATTTTAGTGAATAAAAATTAATTTAATAAAAATAAATAAAGTATACCACAATAATAAATTTTAAATTAATCAAAAAAAAATTTAAATTACTAACTTTAAAACATT
>JBBPBR010000003.1:21478265-21517588 GCA_037974775.1 Cicer pinnatifidum | reverse complement strand
AAAAAGTAAGAAAATATAAAATAAATTTTAGATAAAAATAAAGAAATTACGAGAAAAAAAGAACTTAAAAGAGTATATAAACAACAAAATAAGCTACACCAAAAAATATATAATCTTTTTATATATAAGCATATATCTGTTGTACCAAATTGAAATATATTATTCAGTCGATTTTAGTCTTGAATTTTGTATAAATTTATTTTTACTATTAAATTAGTAAATCTTACAATTAAATCAAATGAGATAAATAAGATTTATTGATCCAATGATTAGAAATAAATTTGTGTATATATAGTAGAAGACTATTTTATTTGTGTAAATTAGATACAAGTTGTATGGCGGCAAGTTATCTTTTAAGTTTGCAGGGTGCTGATTGTAGCTTTACTGCTGAAGAATCAGCATATATAGTAACTTGATATTAATGTTTGAACTACATTTCTCTAAGTGCCAACATCAAAATCAAATCATATAGGTCTAGAGAGAGAGGAGACCCTAAAAGTGTCTTCAAATAAAGCATGTCACTATATATGGAAGAAATTCTCCATGACTTGAACATTTGTGGTTGAGTACCCCTCACCTCCTTTTGACTCTCAAAATTGAGTTATCATCTGAATAACTCCTTTCATATCACTGTATTTGTTTTCTTCTTAAAAGTTGACAAATGCCAACCAATTAATAATATCAATTATTTATCCTGAAAGTGTAGTCAAGTAGGATCCATATTCGATCACTACTATTGACAAAATTATTAAGAGTTTTATATTAAATGAGATAAAGTATGACAAAATTTTTATAATTGGTAGGTAGTCGTTACCTTATAAATTGGGTTTGTGGGGTTTATGTAGGTCTCAACTCAAATTCTAAGATATTAGAGCATATCTAAGGTCTGTTGCATCTGTTGTCAAATCATCGCTATAACACCACTCGAGTCACGCCTAGCTCGACAAATTGTTTATAAGTAGTGGATAGTCATCACCTACAAATCGATTTTGTGGGATTGTGTAAGACTCAACCCAAATTCTAAAAAAGTATCTGTCTCATATTGAATAAGATAAGAAATGATAAAATATTTATAAGTAGTGAGTAACCATTGCCATACAAATCGATTTTGTGAGAGTTGTGTAAAGGTAAATTCAAATTCTAAAAAAATATTTGTCTCATAACAAACTACCTATTTATATTTGCTATAAACAAATAAAAATAAAATTTAAATGAGTCTAATTAACAAATACACTTATTAAAGAATTAAAAAAAAAATATTGAAAAAACAAATTTTAAATATTTCAAAAACTCAGTTAAATAGCAACTACAATCCCCTTAAAAACGCAGTCTCTTAACTTAATTTTAAAAATTACAAATATTTTTTAACCTAAAAAGTGATACACAAGTTTTCGTATACATTTACGAAGATAAATTTTGATATTTGAACCATGGACACTTGTCATCATTGTCTTTTTCAAATGAATCAAAACATTGATGGTAGAGAGACTTCCACAATAGCACAATTGGATGATTGAACCATTGTTAAATTTTGATATTTGAACCATTGGATGAACAACATAACCAAACTTGATGAATGATTGAGATAACAAACAAAACGATATCATTGTTAAATTCTTTAATCATTACCTTATTTGTATCTTTCACACCTCAATAAAAATGAACACTCAATTAGCGATATATATGGGTCGAGGGACGGCTAAAATATATTCATTCTATAGGCTCTTATGTTACTCTAACTTTAGTCTGATAAAGACATTAGCCACATTTTAGATCCGTTTACTCTTCGAAAATTTTTATTTTTGTTTTATAAAATTTGTTTATTTTGTTTATTAATAAAATAGTATTTTTATTTTATGTTAATTTTATTATGAAAATTTTTATTTTATTTTTTTCCTGAAATTTTAAAGTTGGGATAAAGATGTTGTTTTATTTTATTTTTTAGTTTTATATACATATACACATTTATTTTTAATTTGACATTTTTATATATTATAAATTTGAATCTATTCATAATAGAAAAACTAATTTCTTTATATAATTTATTATATTATTGTGTAATAATTTTCATTTTATTATATTAATAATAATAAATGTTAACATATCAAATGTAGCTTATCATTTATACCTAATTAATCTATAGTTTAAAAGGTTATGTAATTAGGTGAGACCCACTAAACAATATTGAAGAGTAAAATCAGAAAAGAAACAAACACAATGCATTTGGATATAAAACATGGCGCCATTAATCAACCAAATAATGAAATCAAAAGATCAAAGTTTGTATCATTTTGTCCTCCACTTAGTTCACTCTCCATCAATTGGTCAACTTTTATGTCAAATTCAAATATATAGTTTTTTGCTTGCACAAGTTAAATACATTAATTTTGTGTCATTCTTTCATTTTCTTATATTTCTTTGTCATGGCTTCAATCATGTACTCACTTTAATTTAAGCTTATCTAACTATATAATTTGAATCAAAAACATGTTGTGTCCAAAGAAGCTGTCTTGGAAAAAATAAATATTAGCACTGTGGAGATTGTGGGACAACTTTATACTTATAGAAATAATATTTGATACTAAGATGTGCAATGTGAAAGCAAGAAAAGAAAGAAATGAGTTTGATGACATATCATGTTCAATATTATACAACAAAATTCCTTAAAAATGACATTTAAATCACCATTATTGAAGTGATGATAAAGTTAAAATCGGAAAGAAATCTCTTAGTATTTTAAGACATAAAATTATTTTCAAGTGTAATAATGTAGTTTTTTAATCGAAAAAAACTAAACAATAAAAATGATTGATTGTTTTGGTTTTTGTAATACTTTTTGGTATATAGATGTATATATTAAATAATTAAACATAGAAATTTTATTTTTAAAATAGTATATTCAATTTTTAAAAAGTTAAATCAATATTTTTTTAATAGATTTTTTAATAATTTGTAAGGTCATCTACAATCACTTTATTGTGAGACAAAAAAGTAAGTGCCTGTAAAGATGAGTTTTTCTATAAACACCCTCTCTCCTACCATTTATGGGTCTCACATGTATTAATTTGTGAAATATATAGAGCATTCATAACTGAACCCTCTCATTTGAGTATTTAAGTGACTTATTCAGTATACATCATATATTTTATAATTTTTCAACGATGGTGGAATAAAATCACTTAAATCCAACACCCAAAAAAAATTAAATAAATCTCATTAATAACTCTAATAATTATATTTTAATAATTTAATTTGAGTTTAAGATCGATTAAGACTTGAAGTTTGTGTTTTTCAAATAGTTCAAAAATATTTATACTAAATAAATCTCATTAATAACTCTAATTATTATATTTTAATAATTTAATTGGAGTTTAAGATCAATTAAGACTTGAAGTTTGTGTTTTTCAAATAGTTCAAAAATATTTATATTAAATTAAATTTTCAAATAATTATATTCTTAATTCTGTACAGACAACTATGTTATGGTCTTGTTAATCGTATAAAGGAAGTGTTTATAAAGTTGAATTATTTTAAATTATCTCATGTACTTTAATTAAATTAAGAAATCAAGCAACAAATATTTTTGTTAAATTGAAATGAACCATATTTTTCCCTCACTGTGTTTGCTAATAAGAATTTAATTATTTTTCTAGAAAATTCAAACTATATATTTTTTTTCTTGGAGCTTGATCTCCTTTTAAAAAAAAATAAAACTTACAAGACTTATTACACGAGACTCTCTAGAAAGCAGAAAAAAATTATAATATGAAACGAAGGGAATATATATCATATAGCTATCAAACTTGTGAATGTGGTCCATATAAAGTTATAAACCACTTCATTTTATACTTGATGGTCAATCTCTACCAATTATGAGTTTTATAGTTTAAGGACTACTTTTTACTCACTTGCACAATAGAGTCTTAGGAAAAAAGGATTGGTTCTGATTGCTTCTTGCCTTGCTGCCTAATAATTGCTTGGAAGCATGATAGTCATTAACTTCTTTTTATCATAGTTGGGCACCCAAAAAAATTTGAATAATTCGAAGTTTGATGGAAAGGTCAATAAAATTTAACAAATAATTAGATTAGTTGTGATTTTTTTTTTTTAAGATGTGAGAAGAACTTTTAATGTGATTGTGTTTGGTGTCATTGATTGATAAAGAAAATACTAACAAGCAAAATATTTGATCATTTTGTGTACACTAATGAATAATAAGGGAGAACCAAATTATTTATGGGATCCTTGTCCCTAGACAAGGTCAACCACAACTTTATATTACATCTTTATTCGCATAGTAATTATGAAGGAATAAGCGATCTCCTAATGATTTGTTATTGTCACTCGAATGCAAAGATTAAGAAAATGTGACTTTCCCTTTCTTTTTGTTTCCTTTTGTATTTGTAAAATAGAAGATTCCAAATAAAGTGCAAGATAGCTTGTGTTGGAAAATCCAATTAAATAAGAAAAAAAGCAGCACAAAGGAGAAGGGTAGGCGAATAATGTCGATATATGGAGAGTATGATTTACCAAAAAATAATTGAAACTACGAGTGGAGGGTATGATTATGTTAACTAAGTGCACTTCATTTTTTATTTTGGTGAGCTAGGAGCACTTCATATTAGTTTTGTTTGAAAAAAGAAAGAACGTGTCAAAAAAATATGAATAAAGAAAGAAAAATAAGTGGAGATACTTACGGTAAAACTTTTTGTTAAAAGGTGGTAAACAAGGTTTGGGTAAATTAGATTAACATTATGTAAGTGTTGGAGTTGGTTGAATTCCATGAACTTTAAAAAGTTTTGAATTGTTTAGAATTGTAAAAAAAAAAAAAAGAGGTCAATACTATAAATATGACTTTAATTCATTATAAGATATATAAGTAAAAAATGTTTTAAATTTGTATCTATTTCCTTTCTTTTTTGTTTATACTACTATGTTAGAGTTTTGTGATATGTAGTCAATGTATTTGTTATGGAGAATGTGTGTAATAAGAGTCGTGGGTGTTTGAGAGAAGTTTATATGTTTAGAAAAAAATTCACACTCTTATTATGTGGTTGTCATTAGACAACAATCATAGTTTTTTCTCTAATTTTGGAGTTTCCACGTTATAATCTTGTATTTTGATTGTGTTCTTTCTATTTTTCTGTGTTGTTTTTTCCTTTGGTTTAGTTTAGAGAAATTAAATTCTTAGTATGCTATGTGGTTATAACATTGTTTGATCTTTCACATCAGATAAGAAAAGCGATACTGAGAAAATGTTGTTTGGAAAAGACTTGGTTTTCAAGTGTTCTTTTGTGACTCACCTTTCTTTCTTGAGAATTTACCTAATGCACGATTATAGTATAATAAGTTCTACTGTCAACTTTGGGATAGAAAAATTTGATGGAAAAATCAATTTTGACTTTTGTAAAATTCAAGTCAATGATGTGTGGATACAATCAAGATTACACAAAGTGTTGAATAACACATGTGCAATGGTTGACACTTGACGTTGATGCAACGTGTGTTGTGTGATTATGTCGATTGCTAGAGAATTCCTTGAGAAAACCAACATAGAAATTGCACCATAAACTTTAACCTTGAATTTTGCTTCAAGTGAAAAATCTTGAAATGATTTATCTTTAAATAGAAATTCTTAAAGTTGTTTGACTTCAAGTAAAATATACTCGTTATATATAGTTTTTTGAACTATAATTATCAGTATAGATAACAAAAGCATAAGATGTATCAATTTCAATCAAGGCGAAGATTGTTGGGGTTGGTTGAAATCGCAAGACCTTAAAAAAGTCTCATATTGCTTAGAATTGTAAAGGAAAATTGATGTCAAAGTTATATATATGACTCTAGTTTTCATTACAAGATACATCAATCAGAAACGCTTTAAGTTTGTATCTGATTCATTTTTTTCTCTTCTACTCTTGTGTCAAAGTGTTCTGAGATGTAGTTCATGTATTTACTTTGGAGGGTGTAAATGTCGGGGCCAATGGTGTTTGAGAAAAGTCAATGTGTTGTAAAATATTTCACATAGTTTTACTCTTTGATTGTCATTTGACAACAATTGTAATTTTTCTTCGATTTTGAAATTTCAACATTATATTCTTGTATTGTGATCATATTCTTTTAAATTATTTATGTTGTTTTTCTAACAACAAGAATTAATAGAATTTTTTATATATATTGAAACCTTCCTGGAATGTTTACTTAGGGATACATAAAATTTTGTTAGCAATGACAAAATAATCTATGATACTTTCAAAAAATATTGTAAAATTTTATAAAATAAATAATATAATATGAAGAAAAAAAATCCAAAATATCTAAGCTTCTACAATAATTGCATTGTCAATTTTTTTTCCTTAATTATAATTTTTATGTTATAAAAGAGAAAAAAGGAAAACAAAAAAAAGAACAAAAGTGACAAAATTAGATCTCAACAAGAACACCCTTAGAACATAAGCTAATAGCGTAGTGGATATATTAGGTAAAAACTCATGTATCACTATTAGCAATTTTGAACAAAAAGATCTAAACTTAACAAGAATATATGCACAAGCATTACCTTCTCAAAGTATAGAGTGAAGAGAACAATCTCAATCTTTCTTCGTACAATTTCAAATGATTTCTAACATGTTGGCATAATAATGAAACTTAATGTTTTCTTTAGTAAATCAATTGCACTGTTTGAAGTGAGCCAGACTACCAAACCACCCTTCTTAACCCCACTTTAATGCAGTTTCGATTCACCACATTTTTCTTCATTGAGAATTTCAGATACCTCATTTTAATTTTCATTTTTCAAATCTATGAAAGTGACCATGAAATTAAGATGTGGAATTCTAAATTTATGTAGGGTACACTAGGATGTGGAATTCTTATTTTTAGAAACTACAAATTACATTTATTATTTTTTGTGATCACTAAAATGATTTATAATTAATTATTCAAAAATGAAATATGAAATCTAAAAAACAAGGCACAAAACTCTTACTTGGAAGTTGGAACCCCAACAAATCAACAAATTTTCAAGAAAGGCATAATGGATTAAACTCTTACTTGTCTGTAACATTCGTGGTGTTTGTATTACCTCCATGTTTGTAACATTTATGTCATTTTAAAGTTGACTCATTCAAACTAGTACGTTTTGACGGCTCTAGTTCGAGGATAGGGATGAGGATCATACTCCTGTAGGGATCCCGTCACCAAGCAATTTATCAAAATAATATATATATATAAATGTTTTATATTGTAGTTATTTTCTTTTCATACAATATGTGTGATATTTATTTTTGTTTTATTTTCGTTTTACTGAAAATTGTAGAAATTTGATTATTTTTGTATGTTGATGGGTCTCTATAAAGACCGTAAAGATCTGTAAAAATCTAAATATCATTAAAAGAAATTCTTAAAAACTAAGGATGAAAAAGAAGTGAGAAGTAGTTTGGAGTTGTACTTCATATTTCCACACTGTTCCGCTGACATCCTATACAAATCTAAGTCGGCTTAACCTAGTTTTATTCTTAATAGTCATGTAAAAAAATTAAAACACTAAAAATCTTGTTGAAGGAAGTAGGAGTAGCAAAAAGGGGGTGTTGATAAGACTTGTCGAACAAATTATCCAGCCCAAGTCTTTATTTTTTTCTATTATAGCCCAATTTTTTCTCACATATCCCAATTCATGAAATTAAGAACGGTCCATTCGTATTACACGCAAAAATGCAAGTAAAAAGAAAAAATAATCAATGTACATTACTCAAAGCAAGGACATAAGCGACTTTTAACAAACACTAATGTTTTGTTGCCACGTAAATGTATCAACACCGTATAGACTAAGGGTCCTTTTGTAATTTCGTAATCATTCTCTCACTCTCGCCTATGTCTCCTACTTTCATTAACATAAAGTTTTTTTCGTTGAGGTAGTTTCCCACTTCTTCTTTCATTATTTTGTTTAGGTTTTTCAATTTAGGACTTGTTTTGCTATGGTTGTTTTGAATGTTTTTTCAATTTGAGCTTGCCAAATCAATTGAGGGAAAATGCATTTGCTTTAAATTGTGAAAATGAAAGATCATATTTTTTCAATCCTTTTACAAAATATTGTTGTTGGGTTTGCAAAAAGAATTTCTAAATTATTTTCTCAAAAAATTAGTTCTAAATCGATTCTAACTAAAATTATGTTCAAAATATTAAACTAGTTTATATTTATAGACCAATTTCAAACTAATTCTGAATTGAAATTGGTTTTCAAATTAATCAATTTTTACGAAAATAATTTTTAAAAATTGAATAAAACCATTAATATAATCTAATTCAATTTAGTTTTTTCACACGTAATTCTGGTTTAGTGTTTTGTTATGTGCCAACGTGGTATCGGTGGTTTGTGCCAATCTTGTGTAGTTTTATATGCGATGTGTTTTTGTAGCTCAAGCGTTTATCCAATCTTGGCCTATGATTTTTGCTATCTCCTCACTTTTTATGCTATATATTTTAACTTTGTTTATCCTCTTTTTTAATTTTTGGTTTCTTCTGCACTTATATTTCATGAACAAGTATAGGATCATGGAAGAAATAAAGATGTATCATGTTTGACTAGTTTCTTTACAAATCAAGTTTGTTGATTGACAATAAGCTTGTTAATTAGTTTTCTTCCATCTCCATTCTTATTGTTTTTGTATAAACATGCTTTAGATGAGCTTATCTACTGGTTTCTTACTTCTTAGTGGTGGAATGAGAATATTTTCAACAAACAACATTTCCATTGGTGCTTTTGCTCATTGGTCCAAATCACAGTTATTGATGATATCCCTCATGTTGGAATCAGTAACTGTGATGAACACAGTCCAGACGCAGCAAAAACAGAAAAGGCAGAGGAAGAAAGGATTGAGATAAAATTCTAATCATATTATTCATGCTACAAAACTATTATTTTATATGAGTTACAAAATGCTTGAGAAGCAAGTTATCCATAACAATAACTAACTAACTAACTAATTTGTAACTAACTCTCAATTAGTTTGTAGCATAACAGTTTATGAATTAAATTTCAACACTTCCCCTTAATTCATAGCTGTTGAACACTTATAACACCAAGCTTCTTTCTCAAAAACTCAAATCGGTCAAGTTTTAGAGTCTTTGTAAAACAATCTGCTAATTGCACTTCAGTTGGCCAATATTCGAAGTAACAATGTCGATTAACAAGGAAGCGGTTTTGAATTGTAAATGCACCTTTTAAAAATTCATGTCAAAACTTAAGAATATAACTCAAGAATGATCTTGGTTAGAGAAACAGAAAATGAATAACGTTCTTGGTTAGTTTTAAAACAGAAATTCAGTTTATGTTTTATCTCAGTTAATTGATTAAGCTTGATAAATAAAAGGATAAGAGAAAGAATACCACACGCAGATATATATTGGTTCACCCAACTTGGGCTACGTCCTTTCCACTAAGTGTTCCAAACAAAGAACCTTCTGAAGTAGAAATATCAATTATAAGGAAGAAGGGTTTGAATTATAATTGTCCCTTTTTAAAAAATTCTGCTTTAATATTAAGATCTCAGGTTAAGATTGATCTTTACAGTGATGAAGATCAATCTTTACTTTTTAGAAGATCAATCTTAACTTTGTAGAAGATCAATCTTTATTTGAAAAACAGCAAGATCAATTTTACCAAAATATGATTGTTCAAAAGCAAACAAATATAGAGATATAAAGAGTACACATGTATTTTATCCTAGTTCACCCAAACACAGGTTACTTCCAGTCCTCACAAGAGTGAGATTTTCCACTATGTGCTCAAAGGCAAGATTGTTCTTGGTGTTCACACTTCCTCTACAGATCAATCTTAATCTTTACACAATTCCTACCCTTCTACCTAGAAAGGATTTCTTCAGTTCTACCTTACTGTTTGGAAAGACTTTAACAAGCTGTCTTTCAAAACGTGAAAGGATTTTTGCAATTTAGTCAAGATTTGACAAAACAATCTTGAGTTAAAAAGCGGAGGATTTGAGACTATTTAGAATCTAGATATTTACTCAACTCTTATTTGAGAAATATATTCTGTAAATAGACCTCAGTTGTAAATGATTACATCACAAAGATTAAAACAAAAACAGCAAGCTATAAGAAAAGGGATTGAGACACTTGAGTATGATCGAAAGGATTGATCTTTTGCTTGGTGCTGATTGTTGTGTTTTGTTCTTCATCTTCCAGCTGCATTTATAGACTCCAAGAAGGCTTAGGACAACTCATATGGTCGTTGGAAAAGGACCAGATGTCATGAAAGAGCTGTTGAATAAAGTTTGTCATAAATTAAGATTGATCAGCTGCATCTAAAGATCGATCCAGGATTGATCTTTTGGTTTGTGATGAACTAGCATTGTACTCTATGATTTGTGTCAGTATGTCAGCCTTGAGTACATGCTTTTCAGTTATGTGTGCAGGCTTTAGGATAGTTCAAATCAGTAGTGTACTTTACTACTTGTAGTCTTGTACTTGCATTAGCTTTATAAGAAGAATGATCTTTGTGATATGCCTTTGTTTGAAGCATGTCTTGATTCTTCAAATTTTGGAATGAGTGTGACTTGGATTGATCTTTTGTTGATTCTTTATGAGAATAGAAGATGAATATTGTTTCCAGGGTTGATCCTTTTATGTGGAAACTGATTATCCTTGCGAAGATTGTTCTTTGTTTCTTAGCAGAAGATAAAGATCAATCTTTGTCTTTAAAAGATCAATCTTCGTCTTTAAAAGGTCAATCTTCATTCCTTCAGACTGTTTAAATATCAATCTTCAGAATTGTTTCCTTTGATCTGATTTGTGATTTTTGATACCTATCTTGTTTAACACTCTCAAATGCACATGTTAAAAACCAAAACATTTAGAATCATAATTAATAATCTTTGATTAATCTTTTGTTTTATTATCATAAAAATATTTATTTGAGATTTTGTCTTAACAATCTCCCCCTTTTTGATGATGACAAAACATGTTAATTTAGATTTTTATTTTGATTCTAATAATAATTCAGAAGGTGTTTTTTAATAAAAAAAACTCTCACTCAATATGTGCTCAATATTTTAACCAAATAATGATTTCCATTCATGTCACAAAAAAGAAGATCTTTCGATCATTACATGTTGGTTCAAAAAAAAAATAAATAAATAAACATAAGCAGATCATTACATATTCAAAATCTAAGGTGTTTTCTCCCCCTTTGTTACATCAAAAAGTAATACGAGAACATAAAATGTTAAATTGACAAAGATGGGGAAGATCCTTTAGAAGATGGAGACAAAGAGGGCTTAGGGATGGCTGGAAAAGTTGGAGGAGGATTTGGCATGGGTGGTTTGAGACCAAGTTTAAGAGCAAGCTGGTTTGCCATCCAGTCACGCAAAATTGCTTGTTTCTTGTCTTGATGAGCTTGGCGCGCAATTATGGTTTGTAGAGCATCAAAAATCTTTGGAAGATTCTTGTAGGCCCGTGACGACTCCTTTGCCAATTTAGTCCGCTTTGAAGGACGATGAGAGGTATCCATGGGAGCGCTTTTAGAGGGAGTAGCAGAAGTGCAGAAAGTAGATAAGGTAGCAAAGGTGGTGTTAATGGGAGGAATGGAAGTGGAAGCCGAATGAAGAAGTTGAGGGATAGATGGACTAATGGTATCAAGGTCAGGAAAAGCCAAGTACTGACTTATGCCAAAAATGGAAGAAGAGGCAGTTTTCTGAGGTGAAATAAAAGCAGGAAACATTTTTGAAGTAAGACATGAGTGTTCGTTGGGAGAAGGCACTGTGGATGATGGAATAGTGGTAGTGGCAGGATTCAAGTTTGGAGAAACAACAGGAAAAGAACGTTCTTCAGTATGAAGATGAGGAAGAGAACGTTCTTGGGAGACAGATGTGGGTTGTGTAACAGAGGTTGATTCAGTCCTTTGGCGTTTGCTAGAGGATGGTGAACAGGCAGTTTGTAGTGAGGGTGGGATGGTGGGAAGTTGTTTCATATGGGAGAGATTTTTGGTGGAGAATTTTGAAATTTTTATGATAGAGGATTCGGTTGATAAGGGGAGCTCAAAATGTCTGAAAATTTTGGATAACAACATACCATAAGGGACAGTATTGCGCTTATTATCCTTCTTCATGGAAGCAATCATGTGCTGGATAAGCATATATGGTAGGTTTAACTTCTTGCAGTGAAGAAGGTGATAAATGACAAGAGCGTCATTATCAAACACGAATTTGTGGCTGCCACAATGAGGAAAAATGTTGTGCTGGCTAATGTTGTTAAAAAATTTTGGCAGGGGTTTTAAATCAGCGGACAGATATCTCGTAGAACCGTCAACAAAGAGCTCTTGAAACACTTCTTCTTTTGAAATGTTTAAGGCTTGGTACCAGTCTTTGTCATAGATAGTTAAACCTTCAGAAGGGAGTTTCAAAATATCAACCAAAATGCCCTGATGACTTGTGGATAATGGCAATACCTTTTAGGTTTGATACTATAAGAGACTTGTCCTCAAAAGCTTCAGCTTTGCAGCAAAATGCCCTGATGACTTGTGGATAATGGCAATCAGCAATTTTCAAGAAATCCATCCATCCAAGGGCATCAGTATGATGCTGAATGGGGAGCCCTTCAAGTGAGATTTTGTCAAAATCAAACACACGTCCAACACCAATAGGACGTTGAGACCATTTTTCAGAAAATAATGGTTGAAGTTTAGAAGAAATCAGAGGTGGAATTAGGATTTTTGAAGACGAGTGCTTAGGAAGGTAGTTTGGATTGGTTTTGGTGGTACTCTTGGTGCTTTTCTGGGTGGATTTTTTAGATTGAGGACGATGTGTTGGGGATTCTTTAGTGGAAGAACGTCATTTAGGGGAAGTTTGAGGAGGAGAACGTTCTAGTGGAGGAGAATATCATTCCCGAGGAGAAGATTGATCTTTAGGAGGGGAAGATCGATCCTTAGGAGAGGAAGATTGATCTTGAGGAGGGGAAGATCGATCCTAAGATGATTTTTTATGAGTTTTCTTTTTGGAAATTTTAAGCTTCTTGGAGGTTAAAAACTAAGAAAGGGTGGAAGGAGATTTGGATTTAGGGTTTTTGGACTTTGATTGTTTTGGTGAGTTCTGTGGAGAATGAGGTTTGGAGGATGATTTTGGGGATGATGAGATAGCGTTTTATGTTGTTGGGGATTGTGAAGTGTGTGGAGACAATGGTGGAGTCGTTTGAGGAATAGAAGTCGTGTGAGCATCCGGATTAGGTTGAGGTGATGGTTCATCATCAGAAATCGTGTCAATGGTGTTGTCTACTTGTTTGTTTTTTGAAGTACCAATGCCGGCTAGGATGCGCATTGATCTTCGTTGGGAAGATGTTGTACTGGAGCGAGGGTTCATCGTGGTACGAAGATGGGGTGGGCATTGAGAAATAGAAGGGGTGGGACATTGATATAGGGAACGAAGCTAAGTTGAAAGAGGTTGAGGACAGGGTTCTGGCGAAGAAGATAGGTAGTCTGAAAACGTTTTTTCAGATGAATGAGGAGGTGTTGGTTTAGGTGGAGGAGATGGAGAACGAACTAGAGGTGAGGAGGATGATGATTGTACTGGTGATATTGGATTTTTGTGAGTTCTGGTTTTGGTACGAGCCATTTTTTAGGAACACGAGCTTGATTAAGGGATGAGTTGAAAGAACGAAGTTTGAACAGTGGAAGAGGAAAGAGGATGACCGTTGTGGAATTGAATTGATTATTTTTTGTGTGAATTGACGGTAATTAAATTTGATGTGTTTGAGTTACGTAATGAGTTATTTTCAAATAAATGAATTTAAACAGAAATTGAAATTTTATAAAAAAAAAAAAAAAAAACTTAGAGTTGTTAAAGTTGTGAAAAAGTTCAAATTTTAACTAAGTTTAAGAGTTTGAGCAAAAAGATATATTAAAATTAAAAATAGTTAGAGTTTAAAATATTACTCTTTTAATTACTCTTGGACTGAGTTTAAAAAGAAAAAAGTTTAGAGTATTTTTATCAACTCAAAAATTTCAGTGCTTTAATAGTCGAGTATGTGTATGTGAAATTTGGACAATATTTATTTTATTTATTTTTAAGTAAATAATATAGTTTATTTTGTTTTAAAAGTTTGGTGTGTGAGAAAGATTTAATTTTGGGAATTTTGTTGTGTGTGGATTAATTTTATTGTGAACAAATTGTTATAAACATTTATGTTTATGTAGTTAGATCCTTGAGTCTCAAAAAGAAATCGAGACCATTGGCACCGAGTTAGCGGTGGGGAGAACTTTGATATATTAATGTTGTTGTGGTGATTTATGGTTGAAAATTTTGGAGATTGAATATGGGTGGTTAATGTTTGAAATTTTTGGTGATTCATGTTTGGTGAAATTGATGTGTTCATAATTCATATTATGAATTTTTTAGAATAAATTTATGTGTGAATCGGTGGAAAATGAATTTAATTTAATTTATGTGTGGATGGAATTTGGAGATGTGATTTATGTGTGTTTGTGGAAATTTAAATTTGTGTGAATAAATATATTTGAGTATGCTCTGTGTTGTATCTGAAAAATCATTAGTGTTAAATGAGTATTAAAAATAGAGAATCTTTTAATAGTTGCATTTACTTAATGATTGTGGTGAAAAGAGTCAGAGTATGCTCATGCATTTCATAGTACATGATGACCGCGATGGGGCCATGGTGATAGTGGTGACCATGATGGGCCATGGGATGATGCCATGTGAATTGTTGGTTCATCTTATCCTTGCGGGAATTGTCGCGTCGTGCTGATCTGTGAGCGATTGTACTTTAGAAAAGCGTGACGATCTGTGAGCGACTGCACTCTTGTATGTCGTGTTGGTATGTGAGCGACTGCACGTAGTAAATCCTGCTAATTCATTAGAGATTGCTCCTTGGTAATTAGTATTGGTCTATAAGAGGCTGTACAATTATGATTTACTCCCTTCGAGGAGGGTTTTGGTTTGGAATTCCGGAATCATGCATTTTGGCATATACGCATTGCATTACAGTGTTTGGCACGCGAGTCATGTTTGTTATACTATGATGAGTGTATATACATATTTGATTGTTGTTGTGATTTGCCTTAATTTCGTAGAGTTGTGAAGTTGGGTTGGTTAAGTTTCGATGTAATTATGTTTTCATAATTGATAATATTAATGTTTGAAGTGTCGATTGATTCAGAGCCATTTTAGAACTGAAAATCTGCATTTTCTCAGTTGTATTCGGTTACGATAGTGCAGTTTGTCAAAACTTCATTTTCCAAACATTGTTTATGCATTTTTTGACATATGAAAACCCTTTCGAGGAGTATGCTAAGAAGAAAGGTCCATTTGAGCATTTGAAAATATAAGAATTTTGCTAAGTGTTATTTGTTAATTTCGATTGGTGACCATTTATAATTATTGTGGAAATTGGAATTTGCCCTCAGATGATACCCGAGTTCATTCCATTGATTGTTAACTTGACGACGGAAACGTCGTTAGACTTCCCTGACCGAGATTCGTCGACTGTCTAGGCATACGACCCCATCTCAAGCAGGGCTACTTATACGGGAAGGGTAGTGAGGACTAGTAGGAAAGTTGGGGCAATATATCTTGTGGAACTCACTCGCGATAATATCGGTTATCCGGTACCTTCTGGATTGGTGCTTGGGATGAGTGGAGCTTGGGAAAATGCAAAACATTCCTCAGTTAGAATTGAGGCGGAGGCCACCGTGGGAGTTGAGGATATAGTGGTTGGACCAGGGACTGGCGAAAAAGATAAGGGTCGATGCCCGTGGAGTGAGAGATTGAAGGGCCATCTAGGCGGGTCAAGTCAGAGCTTCCTATTCTGGTGAATGATCACTTACCGACCATCATTGAATTATTGAACTGTTTTGAGATTCCAGCGCCGTCGAAGGCACTTATCTCGTGGGTGGATATGACTTCTGAAGAGACCGATCCGCCTATGGATGTTGATGAGGAGGAGGTTACCTCGAAGATGGATACTACGTCACACGGAACTTGTGGAGTGTGTGGAGGTCACCCATGTTATTGTAGTTGCTAGAGTATGATCAGATTAGTTTTATTGTATAGGGACTTGATGTCTTTCTTTTGGTGGTTGTACTTATTTCATTTTGGGATGACTATAACTATACTTATACAGTCAGATGACATCTGTTTTGGTGGGTCCATGTTCCATTTTTTTGACGTGGCCATGGGAGAGTAGTATTTCTTGGAGCAGTACTTGTACAGGTGTCTACCGAGAATACTCCAGGGATATGAGCGATGCCTGATAGGTCTCATAGTCCCGACGTATTTTATATTCGGATATTTTGGTTTATCGCCTCAAAACTATTTCAGTTTGTTATAATTATGATGTAATTAATTATGACAATTGTCGTTTGTGCTACGCTATGGTATTTTATTAATTGGTTTTTGAAAAAAAAAAATACATTCACGCTGTTAAAAATCGGGATGTTACACCAATGCTGGCATGGTAACTGTTGTTTTAAGCAAATTCTACAAGAGGCAAATGCACATCCCACTTTCCTCTTTCCTCTAAAATGCATACTCTGAGCATATCCTCCAGAGTATGAATGGTTCTTTTAGTTTGACCATCAGTTTAGGGATGGTAGACAGTACTAAGGTGCAGTCTAGTTCCTAGAGACTTTTGAAAGACCTTCTGAAACATGGAGGTAAACTTAGGGTTCCTATCGAATATGATACTAAGAGGCACCCCATGCAACCTCACTATTTCCTTAATGAATAACTTGGCTAGTTTAAGGGTGTTGTAGTTTGACTTTACTGGTAAGAAATGGGTTGACTTAGTTAATCTATCCACAAGCGCCCAAATGGAATCATACCCAGTATGGGTATGTGGCAAACCTATAATAAAATCCATGGAAATTGAGTCCCATTTCCATACAGGTATTTCCAGAGGTTGTAGTAATCTTGTTGGCCTCTGATGTTCTATTTTCACCTTTTGGAAAATCATGCATTGTCCCACAAAAGTAGCTATATCAACCTTCATACCTGACCACCAGTAATTTTTATTAAGGTCTTGGTACATCTTGGTAGATCTAGGATGGATGGTCATATTACTTTTGTGGGCTTCCTCTAGTATTAGTCTCTTTAATTCTAAATCCTTAGGTACACAAATTATGCCCTGAAATAAAATTATTCCATCTCTTACTCTTGTAAATTTTTCTGGTCTTTTCTGAGTTGCAACTCCTCATTCATCCCATGAGATTGCCTAATTTGGACTCTAAGGCCACTAGTTATTTCTAGTTTATTTAAAATAATTCCCCCTTCAAGGATTGTCATAAGTCCCTAAGGTTTTCTAGCAATGCAAGTTCTTGGAGAATATAAATAGAGTTACTAGGTCTTCTAATTGGTTTTTCAACTTAATTAATTCTAATGGGGACATCGTGTAAGGGGCAATGGAGATTGGCACTGTTCCAGGAACAAAGTATATTGAGAACTCTATTGCTCTTTCAGAAGACAATGATGTCACATCATCTGGAAAGACATCCTCAAACCCACTGACTACAGGAATATTGGACAGGTCCAATTGAGGCCATGAATTAGAAGATAGTAATAATAGTACGCCTTGAACCCCACTGGTCAGATATTGGAAGAATAGAGAACTATTGGTCAAGGAGGGGAATTTGGTTTCCTCTAGTTGGGGAATTCCTAGAGGAATTACGATTTTCCTTCCATGGCTAATCAGAGTTACTGAATGGTCAGACATCCATTCCATTCCTAATATGATGTCTAATCCCTTAAGGGGTAAAGAGATCAGGCTTATTAGAAAAATTGTATCATATAGGGTGATTGGATGTTGGTGACATACTAAAGAGGTCTCTATTGAATTCTTAGTTATAGTGCTTACAACTAAGGGAGAAGGCATCTCAAGTACAGGGAGATTATGCTGTAAAAAGAAATTAGAAGAGATGAAAGAATGGGATGCACTAGTGTCAAACTTGACAATTAAAGGGATTTCATTTATGAATCCAGTATCAGTTATTAGATTATGATTCATACATTTCTTTTCACTGAGAGCAAATTCCCTCCCAGTGTTAGGCTTGTTTGGGCTGGACTCTGCTTATTTTTAGCGTACTAGACAAGAGGGAGCCATATGACCAGGTTGTTTGTAGTAGTAGCAGACTTGCTTTCCAACCAAGCACTATCCCCCGTGATCTCTACCACACTTAAGACACTTCTTTGCTCTTGGGGAACCGAAGGTTTGTACTTGTTTTCCCTTCCTTTGAGGAGTCTTTACTTTCAACCATTGGCCAAATTTTCCAAACTCTCTCTTTTGTTGCCACTTAGCATTCCTCTCCTCTTGTACCTTCTTTAAATTGTCTTCAACAATGTAGCTCTTGTGTACAAGAGTAGAATAATTAGTAAGCTCCATATGACATATGTTCCCTCTGATTTCAAGCCTCAATCCTCATTCAAACCGGTTTTTATTCCATTCTTCAGTGAGTGCACACTGGGCATGTGTGGAAAATCTGGTCAATTCTTCAAACTTAGCAACATACTCTGCAATAGACATGTCTCCTTGTTGCAGGTACACAAACTCCAACTTTTTTTGTCTCTTGGAACTTTTCGGATAATACTTATCAAAAAGACCACCTCAAAGTATTCCCAATTCATAGGGGTTCCTTAAGTCTAAACAAAAGTCATTACATTCCTCCACCAATACTTTGCCCCATCTTTTAGTAGATGGGAAACAAATGCCACTTTTTGTTCTTCAGGACAAGACAGTACTTCAAATGCCTTCTTAATCTCATCCAGCCAAGCTTGGGCCTCTGAGCGATTGTGGCTGCCCTGGAATGTTGGAGGCTGAAACTTAAGAATATCATAAAACACCCTATTGGCATTTGGATTGTCATCTCTTTGCATAGCCATTTGTTGTACCAAACTATGGATAGTCGTTGCTTGCATTCGAATAGCCTCCAAAATCCTTTCCCATGGTTCAGCAGTGGGTGGTGGAACCATATTATCTGCACAGGAAAGATACCTCATAGATTCTTCAGCCATAATTTTTGCATACCATACACAAAATAATAAGTTGATCAGACTTAATATTAGGTGAAATGATAATTAAAATGTATATAGTAAAAGAAATTTATTTGAATTCCTAACACATAAGCCATAGTCATACTGAATCCATGTGTATAGTAATATTAGGTGAAATGATAATTAAAATGTATAGTAAAAGAAAGTTATTCTAATTCCTAAAATAATATCATCATTATTAGAAGAAACAAAAATTTATTCAAAGCAGGGACTTATTTGAGGTTGGTGTGAAAAAAAAAATATTTTTGATATATGTTTTAATGACAACAAACCTTATGAATTAGATGGTTGAGTTTTATGAATGGTGATATACTAATGATTGCACTTGACTTTTGTTTAAGGAAAATGAATTGCATAAATGTACAAGCAAGAAGCCATTCAAATCATCAAAGTTCAAGAATCTCAAAAAGAATATATCATATATCAATCATTCAAGAGAAAGATTATTACATCTTCAAGATAACATCTTCATAAAGATGGTGATCAAATACATTCAAACAACAATCAATGATCAAACCATGATATAAATCAAAGCAAATCATGTCTTAACTATGTTGGAAGAAGCAAGATCATTCAAATAATCGAAGATCATTCTGGTTAATAAAAACATAATTATGGAAAATCCAAGAACGTTTAGAGTTCACAACTTTAATCCAAGAACATTCTGGTTTATTAAAAAGATAGAATTCTGGCAAATCCAAGAAATTTCTGGAGTTCACAGCTTTAATCCGAGAACGTTCTGATTTGTTAAAAAGATAGAATTTTGGAAAATCCAAAAACTTTATGATGTTCAGACCTTTAATCCAAGAACGTTCTAATTTATTAAAAAGACAACAGTATGAAAAATGAAGAATGTTATGGTTATTAATATTGAAGTTTGAAAAGAAAAAAAAAAGAATGTTCTCCTTTTCACAACTTTAAATCCAATAACGTTCTAGTTTTGACAGCATTGATCCAAGAACATTTCGGGTTACAAAGAATATAGTCTTCTTTAGTTTAAGATCAATCTAGGCAACGAAATTACATTAATCTACATTGTAAATCACCAGTATTTACTACAAAGGAACATAATTATATACTCAAGATTATTTTGGGCAAATTCAAAAAGAAAATTATCAACAAAAACAAAGCAATGCATCAAGATTAATCTCCAAAGTCGATGGCTTGCGATAGACAAGAACATTTCTGGTTTGTTGATAAACCAATCCCTATTATGAAGGTATTAGAAATAAGTACACAAAGATCATACCAGAAAAAACCTACTCCAAAAGGTTAACAAAGGCAAAAGCTAAGCATCAAGAACTAACAAGAAAGATCAATCTCAAATTTCGAGTTTTCCTCGAATTCAATTGAGTCGCCACCAAAATTTATTTTGAAATAGGGAAAATATTGGGAAACCCTTAAAAATATAAAAATGGTATTCGAAACCAGATTTTGAGTTCGGGAGTCGATTATGCGTAGGGAAGGTATTAGCACCCTACGACATCCGCTAAAAACGGTTACCTATAATTAATTGTACAAAACTATATCAACTTAACTATATTTATTTCTCTTTATTATTAAATATGGGTATAAAATTATTTTTTATAAATATGATTTTCTTGAAATAAAAGCGTGTTAAAAAGAGTAAAAAAAAAAGTTTTTATTATTGTGCTTGACAAGAGTGTGATCTTGCTCCTACGTATCTCCCGGTGCGATGGAGAAATCAAAGCTACGTAGTTCTTAGTAGAAAATGCGGATGTGTTGATTGCTTTTAAATAAATTGTATTATAATTTTGACATACATAAAGAAATAAACTTGTTTGATTTGAATAATTATCTCAAAATATGAATTTTAAGACGATCGAATTGTACAACTCGTGTCTCAAAATTCAAGGAGTAAAAAGATGTCACATTTAATTTAACCTTTTTTTGAGAATATTTGATTATTTTTAAACTAGAGTTTTAAGACCATCAAGTAGTACAACTTGTGTCTTAACAACTCGAAGAAAATGTCATGTCTAAAATAAATTTTTTTAAAATGATAAAAAAAAAAAAAAAAAAAAAAAAAAAATACTAGTTTTAGAACCATCAAGTTGTACAACTTATGTTCCGACAACTAATAGATTAAAAGACAATACATCTAATCAACTTTAAAAAAATTTATTTATACATTTAGCAGATTTATAAAATTAGTTGAATTTAATATAAAAATAAGACTTTTTAAAAAAATGAAAAAAATAAAAAATAAAAGAAAATGCTAAAAAAACATAAAATTTATAAAAGACCAATGACCTTAAAATTAAAAAAAAATATTTTATATATAACCATAAAAAATATCAGAAAAGTAATAAATATATAAAAATAAATCAACAGGAAAATAATAAATATATGCCAAAAATATATAACTAACCTAATTTAATAAATTTAGTCTCTTTTGGTAAATTTAATAAATATATAACTCTAATTTAAAAACTAACCTAATATAGAATAGACTAAAATAAGTGATCAGGATTTTGTCAAGGAAATTACTAAAAACTAACATAATTTAATAAATGAAAAAGCAAGGCAATTGAAAACCTAAAACAAACATAAACGCCGCTAAAGGAGAAGGAGCGCAGAAAAAGCGGCCAAACATGAAGACGTAAAAAATGAACCATCTCACAAGAGGAAAAGAAACTGAGAGCCGGTGGAAGATTTGGTTCTTATGGCCAACAATGACAGGTTTGTATAGCAACTATTGATTTTATTTTCTTGATTAACAACTCAATTGATATACTAATTTCAGTAATGAATACAACTTGTAAAATGAAAACAAATACCTTAATCCTTTTTAATCCTTCTTCTATTTGTTTTCTCGTTTTCTCCTATTACCTGCCTATTTTCTTCCTTTTCTTTTTGAGTGTTTTTTTTGTTTTTCCCCTCCCCCTTTTCTTGATTTTATGTCTCAATTTATAGGCAAAACAATGCATATTTATGTTTTTTAGATAAATTCGAGTTCTAGATCTTATATTGTTTCGCACTAATTTTGGCTGAATTTTACATTGTTTTTGTAACAAAACTTAAGCAAAGTATGATTTAGGAAATAAATTTCTTCTGCCCCTATTTGCACAAATGTTAAAAGTAAATTACATTGGGTTGTAGTATGTTTATAGAAAGAATGTTGTTAATACAAAGAAAATAAAAGAAAGTGTGTTGGATTTTGGCAGGTTGTGTTGGTCTTTGTGAAGAAAGAGGAAGAGGAAACGTGAAAGATGTTTGTTGTTTAGGTGTTTGCTGGTTTGCTTTGCTGATAGGAAAGCACATGAAGGACAGGCTGTAAACTTGTGTTTGTGTTGCCAATCCAAAAAGAGGAAAAGCCTAAATTGTATTCTTGCAATTCAAATTTTTATTTTTTATATTATTTAAAATTTGATCTACATTTAAATTTTTGAATTGTAAAATATTGATTTTTGTATATTTATGTAAAATATTTATTAAATATATTATTACTATTATTATTATTATTATTAAAATAATTTTAAATTATTGGGACAAAAATTAGGTACTACAGTAAATCACCAGTATTTACTACAAAGGAACATAATTATATACTCAAGATTATTTTGGGCAAATTCAAAAAGAAAATTATCAACAAAAACAAAGCAATGCATCAAGATTAATCTCCAAAGTCGATGGCTTGCGATGCGATAGACAAGAACATTTCTGGTTTGTTGATAAACCAATCCCTATTATGAAGGTATTAGAAATAAGTACACAAAGATCATACCAGAAAAAACCTACTCCAAAAGGTTAACAAAGGCAAAAGCTAAGCATCAAGAACTAACAAGCAAGATCAATCTCCAGATTGATAAAGAAACAAGTACATCCAAGACATACATGATAAGACACTACAATTGCACCTTTGAACAACCCACGTACAAAACAGAAAAGCTTGGCACGTAACAGTTGTCAAAAGTTCAAAATTCAGCAACTCATATAAACATAATGAAGAACGTTCTTGACAGAAGAATAGAAAACAAAGAATGTTCTCCACAACTCCATTACAACAAGAATGCTTAAATAATTCTTTAATGAAAAGAAAGCTCTTGAAATTTACAAGTTCATTTCCAGTATTCTGCAAAGAACATACAGAGCTCACATTAACAAAAGAAACACTCCAAAACATCAAAGTTTAAAAGACATGACTCAAAGCAAAAATGACAAGATTATTCTCCATGTTCAAGAACGATAATTCTCCAGCTTCTGAGTTATGAATCAAGAACATTCTTGAAATTGAAACTTCAACATAACTTTGAGACATCTATACTCTTGATAAAGCAACCTTCAAACATTGTCCAAAGAAGATGGCAAAGAAAGCATCAGATCTAAATTTTTTCCAGAAAACAAAAAAAAAAACGAAGAATGTTCAATCAAGAATGTTCTTGGTTCGAAATTTGACTTTTTCCACAATCTGACACATGGAAGCTAGACCCTTCCTAATGCTCAAATGAGATGTCATCAACCTTCCTAAAGTCTATAAAAGGAACCCCAAGCTCAAGGAAAAAGAAGAGCTTCGAGAGCAAAGCAATATATCACTTGCATACACTTACATACTTGAAAGCTTCTCAATCACAAGCAAAAGATTTAGTGTTTTCTTCTTCAAATGTCATAATCATTCTACTGAACTCTTTTGTCCAAAATCTATTCTTAAACACGAGTTAAGCATACTCAGATTATATTAATCTCTTTAAATCATCACTTTGTAAATCAAGACTATAGTGTTAAATATAGTTTGAGTAGTTTGTAGAAAATCTTTTTATGGTTAAAAGGTGAAGTTTAAAAATCATCTCTAAAGATTGAAAGGTAAATTGTTGAAAGTTTTTCTAGGTGAAAAGACAGAGTTGTATAACAGATCAAGGTTGATATGGACTGGTGGTGTAAAAACCAAGAACTTTCTCCGTTTCGAACGCTTAGTGAAAAATCTCACAACTGGAACGATTGGATGTAACTCGGGATAGGTGAACCAGATTATATCTATGTGTGATATATCTTCCTTTATCTCTATTTATTTCTAGTCTTTCAATTATCAAATTAAATAGATAAGTTAAATGGTATGTTTTTCACTAACCAAGAACATTATTCGTTCTCTGTTTTCATAACCAAGATTAATCTTGAGTTAAATTATTTAAGTTTTAATAAGAAATTTTAAAAAGGTGAAATCACAATTCAAATCCCCCCTTTCTTGTTATTGACATTGTTACTTCAGTTGGTCTTTGAAATCCATTGTCAAGATAATAGAGTCCTCTACTCTCTTTAGCATTGTCAATCATCTTTGTCGTGTTCAAATCCTTAAAAGTATAATGAGAATGAAATAAGTTAGTTTGACAATTTATATTATTTGTTACTTTAGTAATGGATAACTGATTACATGATTAATCAAGAAAATGTAAGACATCTTTTAAGGTTAACAAAGTGATTGAATAACGAAATGTTTCCCTACAATGGCTGAAAGAGAGTCGTCTGCAATTTTAATTTTGTGGTTACCTACACAAGGACTATAAGAAGAAAACAAACTTGACTCCCCAATCATATGATCAGTAGCACCAAAATTGATAATCCAAATATGACTAATATTGCTTTGAGTAGAGTAGTATTTGGAAAGTTATCTCTTTGAGCGATAGAGGAAGAAGCAAAAAACCATTGTTGGAGAAACAATTCCAACCGCCATCCGTTGGGCCACCGCCACCACCTGGGGTCGCCATTGTCTGAACCACCGTTGTCGATGTTGTTGACCTCTTCTAGTTTTTCACCAAAACGATCACTGTTGTCATCGTTGCTGCTAGCCATAAAGGCCATATTCCATGAGGTATTGTGTGTCATTAGTAGACTGATAAAAACTGGTCGGGTCGCAAAACTGGTCATACATAAATTAAAATCAAAATGTTGGTGCTCCTTTAAGTATGGAGCCCTGAATACTTTCATATTTTATTACTATAGTAAAAACGAGTAAAAATGACATAATCATAAAATAAAAATAAAATTGAATAATATAAAATAAAAGAGAATCAAATATAATTTTCTTTAATTCTTCTAACACCCCTAATAACAAACGAAACTACCTTGGTTTGACAATAAGAACGGCCTCTTTGTTGTGAACCAACTCTTCTGCATGGCATTCTTCTCTGTGAATCGAACGAATGATTGTCAACTTAGCGCAATATACTTCTTCTTGCGAATGGAACAGAATCAATAACATATTCAGCTTAAAAGTTGACATTATTACAAAACTGAAATCCCTCGTGCTTTGTTAGCATTAAGAGAAAGCACACAGCTTCTAATTCCAACCCCCTCATCAAAATGGAGGGATTTTACATCGTGCTGCTGCTGCTGTAGTATGCCTTAGAAACATGAATCTTTTCTATCCCTCAGCTTTTTCTTTTCCTTCACAAATTCAAGGTGATAAGCCTCAAGACTTATGACTTTTTAGCTAGGAACTTTTTCTTTTCATTATATTACATATTTGCATACTTCAACAAGCAATGTTTCCCACATCACTAACATTCTTAACAACAAATGACATTCAGACACAAAAGGGGTACATTGACATGTTGTCTCCCTTCTTTTCGATTTACTTAGACAATAAAAAATAGATTCAGATATGCTTTTTATTTTTATATCTATATATATTAACAAGTTGACATGTTGTAGGTGAATATCTAATAGCTGTATCATTATAGTTAACTGATTTGGTGAAAAAAAATCACGTGACTCATTTTTTTTGTCAATAGCTCATTTTCAAATGGGAAATCATGCTACAATCAAATCCAAAATTCCATCACCTTCCATATGGCATGGATTTTGGCATTTTGCAAGAATCAAAATAGCAGGGGAGCTAGAATAGAAGGTAGAGTTACTGGAGTGTGTGCAATTCGTTCACAGTTCATAGCAAAAGGTAGTCTTATGCTGACACCAAATAAAGCCTGCAAAACAGCATATTACCCACAAAAGAAGAAAACATGATACCAATTCTACACAAAACTTAACTTGTGTTTGGAACCATGGTGTGTTTCCAGTTAAACATGCAGTCAAGACAAAGTTACACTAGCAAGCTTAAAGAAATCTCAAATGCACAACAGCTATGTTTAAGATTAGAGATTTTCAAACATGCAAATTTGCACATCATTTGGCTTCATAAATGAAAAAACTAAACACAAACCTGAGCAAAGCAAACATCAAAAGTAACAACAAAAGGTATTCAAAAGTTAAGACACTTAAATATCGAAGATTTTACATAGAAGTTGGTATTTCACCAGATATACAACAACTCAAATAGATAAGAGATCTACCGACATTTTTTTTTTTTTTTGCGATTTTATTTTTCTAACTTCACTTTTTTCTTTTTTTTTCTTCTTTTTTTCCTCAACTCAATGTGCACTCTGTCCATTCTCAACACCTAAACCATACAACACCCCTGCATATTTCTCCATAGATCCACTAAAAAAGTTCTCTTTCAATTTCCTGAATGTACACGATGTGAGCAAACTATCTGAACCCGCCTGATGACAAATCCCAACTCTCTCCACTTCCAACAACTCGGCAAGCTTGTTCAACCCTCCATGAAGACTATTACAAAACTTCATTAGATGTTTGATATCATACACAGTTGGAAAGTACATGTTGATCAAATTAAAGAACCCAACTTGTGTATCAGGCAAATTCTGACAAGTTAAAAGCTTTAACAAATATCCAAAATCATATCCACTATGAAAAGTTACCCAATGAACATTATCATTCAAAACAATCCCAGAAGACATCAAAAGCTCACCGAAACGTCGTGCATCGATACCCTCCTCGTTATTCTTCTTGAAATCAATCCCACTCTGTCTCAAAAGCTCAATAGAGTCATTAGCAAAAACATCCTCATTGACATTGAATTCTCTAAAATTGAACTGCCAAATACAAAACCTATCATCATCGTCGCCAATTTTTGGAAGGTTACCATGCTCATCGGAAAAAGTGAGACCCAATTGAATGAGTTTCAGCATATCAACATTGTCTTTTAGGGTTTGGTAATGATAATCATAGCTGCTCTTGAAATTCCCAACAGGTCGAAGAACAATTCCGGGGAATTCCGTGTCCATAGCTATATAAGGATAATCATCTACGATTTCTCGAATCAAAGCAAACTCTTCTTCGAGATTATCGTTCCACACTTCACGAATCTGAATCAAATCGCTTTTTGGCAAAATTAGCGGCATCACAATTTTTTTACCATAAAATAACAACAACAACAAATTCCACCCGATCTGTTCAATATTCAATACCCAATTCAATTAACATCAATAACAAGCATTTGCATATATAAAAATCGAAAATTGAAGAAAGAATTGAAGATTAAATAAAATAATTGGGAATAATAGAAATAGATTATTACCTTGAAAATTGGAATTGGAGATTGGACTGAGTGAAGGATTGGAAAATGTTGAGAGAGAACAGAGAGAATGAGGGAGATAGAAGGAAGAGATTTTTTGGATATGAAATCTCTCCCTTTCTAGGGTTTTCTTTTTTCTTTTTAATTTTTTTTTTATTGGTTGTAGGGATAATGAAGAAGTGGGTAAACGAGGAAGATATTTTGAGGAAAATTAGTTTTGGAATTGTTTCTTGTTTTTTTCTCCATTTATTACGTGTGGAACTTCTTTGAAAAACTTTTCTTTTTAGTTTTTGAAAATTATTTTAAAAATCAATTTTAAAAATAAATTTTTAAAAAAATTATAAAAACAAAATCAGTTTGACTATTCAATTTGTGAAAATTACTTTAAAAAAAATAAAGAAAAGTGGTTTGACGATTTAAGTTTTTTATAATAATTTTAAAAATTAAAATTAAAAAACTAATCCAAATATAATTTTTTATATTTAACAATAAAAAGTAAAAAGAAATTGCAAATATAATAATTCAACTAATATACAATTGATTCATTGTGAGAAAACTATTTAAACAATGCACTCCAATTTAAGGTCTTTATAATTTAATTTAATTAAAATTAACCAAAATCTTTTTTTAATTTAATTTATTTTAAATTAATTGACTAATAAATTGTCATTATTGTGATTAAATTCGTTTCCTTCTTTATCGAAAATCGTACATTTGTTAAGTTTTCACATATCCATCATTTGAATTTTTTATTTAAATATTTTATTTTGTATTATTTAATTGTCACTTTATGAAATAATATTATTCGATTATCCTATTTTTTCAATTTAGTTGGAAGTCGTTTTTTGTGGCAACGAATATCTGAAGAAAATATTTTTCAAACTCAATAGAAGATCGCTTCTACGAGTAGTGCTACTAGATTGTATTTTTTTTCTTCTTATTTTAATATTTATTATTAATTATTTAATAAATTAAAATTAATTAAATTATTTAAAAAATAAAAATACTAATAATAAAGTAAAATAAAATATATTAATAAATTATAAATTAATTTAATATTTTAATTATTATTATTATAATTATAAATTTTTATGATAATTATAATTAAAAATGATTATAATTAAAATGATTAGATTATATTCTAATCTTCAAAGAAAATACAATAAAATTAAAAGAAAAAAAATACATCAAATTTGAGTAAATGTGTCAGGTTTGAACCATTTCCTAGTATGACTAGAGACCCGACATAATTTGCATTTTCTTAGTACTCTTTTTGTAATGTCCATTCATGTTCTAATATGTTTGCTTTTTTAGCGACCTTTCTTAACTCTCCCATTAGTGGATTGTGACACACATTAACACCTTCATATTGTGGTCAATATCCTTCGTTTGGTATAGGTTGGAACTCAAAAAGAAACTTCAACTATCTTTTGTCTCACCTTCCACAAGAGCATAAATGATATGAATTACATTGTCATTCTCATCATGTGGAACTACTACCAATAGAGTTCTCTTGTAATTGTCGTACAACCAAGTCCCATCAACTTGTACAAATGAAAGCCCAAAATTGTTTATGAAAGATCCTTATCCCATTTATCAAACATTCTCATGATAAATTGGGATGGTTTCCATTTCAATTTTGGTTCTTGGAGCAAACATTTGCATAGCCAACAACCATTGTAGAAGTTAATTGTAAGACTCTTCCCAATTCCATAAATTTTTTTGACCGCTTTATTTTTTCTCATTTAGGTCTTTCTATAACTAATTGTGTAAAACTCAAATCTGAGCAATAATGACCCTCACTTTGATTGAAAGATCCACTTTTACAACTTGCATTATGCTTGTACATATCATGTTACAATCGAACTTGATTGTTCCTCATAACAATGTAGAAGGATACCGAAAAACAATTGATCACATGATGGTTGAGAAAGTAATATATTCATTCACATTTATTTGAACTTTTTAAATATTTTATTTTTTATACTTGTTATAATTACTTTAGCTTATTTTTTACATATCAGTTTTATTAGAGACCTTATCTTGGGTTCCCACATGAAGTTTTCCAAAGAAGAGAGGGTCACTTCGATTGCATGTACCTATTAGATTTGTTCTCATATTGTTGAAAAATATCATACAGATAGAGTCACACTTCAGTTTGGTTTCCATAAGCAAATACCATAATCATCAAAGGACATGAAAATGTACCATGAGATCAACATGAGGCGTGAGATTGATGATAATTGGAACTGGGTTTTGAGGGAAGAAATTAAACATTGGAACGAGCGTTAGAATTACGTGTTGCAAGGTAACCTCGTATAAGGTGTTTTATGTCATAGCACATAATATATGATTTGGTTTAGATACCACACTAAATTATTTATCTCTTTATAACAATATCTCTATGATTCCCGTTTACAACCTCCGATCATATCCTCATGTGCAGTCGACCTCTCAATCAATCCCACAACAACAAAACATAACATGATCGTCTTTATCATCACCTCACCTACACGTCCCTACTAAAGTTTCATGTTATGATCCACCTCCAACTCAATATTATGTTCCTTCGATGCCAGAAATACCAACTCCTGGTTATTTGACAAAACATGGATTTCTCTATAATTTGTTTGGAACTCACTACACAACTCTTGAGTTAGCTTATGTTGTGTTTGATTCCATGTATAATCCTCAGTCTCAAATTTTTATGGAAGCGGGTGGCAGTGGTTCTAATCCATATACAACTTACATTGAGGAAAATGATCAAAATCAGGATGAATCAGAAGAACCTCAACTCGTTCAAAGAGTTAGACGAGTTCGACGACATCCTAGATGTGGGACTGGAGGTCATTTACGTGGACATCATTGATATAAATTTGATGTTTTTATTTCCTCAATTGTGATGTTTTTTTTCTCTCGTTAATTTAATGTATTTCGTTTCATTTTCATGTTATTAATATAATTTTCTTTTTTTAATTATTATTATTATTTGTTTAAATTTTAATGTATTTTTTTTTAAATTTATAATATAGTTTAATCATTTTAATTATGATTATAATAATTAATTAGTATAATAATAATTAAAATATTAAATTAATATATAATTTATTAATGTATTTTATTTTACTTTATTATTAGTATGTTTATTTTTTAAATAATTTATTTATTTTATTTTATTAAATAATTAATAATAAACGTTAACATGAGAAGAAGAAAAAAAATACAATCTAGTAGCAGGTCGCTTATGAGGGAAGTGACCTTTTATTGATTTTGAAAAAAAAAAAAATCCTTGAAGTGGTTGTTTACCCGGAAAACAATTTACTACTGAATTTAAAAAGTAGGACAATCGTGTATTATTATTTTAAAAGATGGCAATTGTGTAATAAAAAAAAGGATATTTAAATCAAAAATTCAAATTTTTTTTACTTAAAAATAAATATATGAGTTAGATTTGAGGACTTGTTTGAGTTAGAGTAAATCTCAAAGTTTGATAAGCGTATTCTTCAAATATAAATAAAAGTTATCTAATTTATACACATTCAATGACATTGTTTCAAAAACATTATTACATTAATTCTTTAATATTGTTTGGTACAGTATATTTATGCATTAATTTTTGAAGTGTGGAATAGATACTTTTGTTTGTAATTGAGATAGAAAGTAGATATATAGTTCTATTTATATTTGAGATGAAATGATATTTTAATAATAGAAGAAAATAGAAATGTCAACTTCAAATCCAACAAGTTTAAGCAGTGAACAAGTTTATCAAATTATAGAAGGAAACAACTAGAAATCTGCAGAAACAAATATCAATAATAAAAGTGAAGAGATAAAGAAAAAGAAATAATAAATAAGTAAAAATGTGCATTAGACAAAATAATAATAATAAGTACCTTAAGATATTATAGTGATTGTGCTAAGTGCAACAATAGTCACCCCAACATCAATTGAAATTAATCAAGACAACTCTACAAATTTAAATACAATACATAATCTCATTAACACACCAAATAATTAAAATACTAAACAAAAATATAGGAAAATGAATTCAAAAGTTTAAATAAAACATTGGTACCCAACTTTATCTTTTGTACTTCAACCAACTCAGCCACTAAATCAATTTTCTTAGGAGATTTGATAAAAAATTTGGATACAAATCAAAACTTCAACAATAATGACATTTAATGAACTACAAAATGAATCGAGGATTCGACCTCATGTACTAAACGCTAACTCATATGATACAGTAGACACTCGAATAGATAAAATATCTCTAGCTATGTGAGAAAGAATATGATATTTATTTGTTTTTCCTTTTCATCATTTAAGAATGTCAAACGTATGAGAGTTTTCTTCAATACCATCCTCTGAATATTGTAGTACCCCAATTTTATCCATTTTGTTAAAAATAAATTAAAAAAGGAAATAAAAATAATTACAATAAATAATTTCATTATGTCTCATCAATTTACAATGTTAAATCTAATTACGGTTCTAAAATCAAATCAAATTACAAATTAAAAATAAAATAAAAAGCTAAATTAAATTAAAATAAAATTTAAACCAAACCAAATTAAATCGGCCTGTTTTGGCTATGTTTTGTTGTTGTCCTTATTTGTTGCATTTTTGTTTCTGATGCAATATCATGGTTAAGGTATTAGCCTTTGCTTTATAACTAATTAGAGGAACATAAAAACATAATTTTTAAGTCAGTCTTGGTACACATTATACAAAACAAAGAGACAAACTTTTAGGTTTAAAAAAAAACTAAAAAGACAATTTAAAGCTGCAAATGAAAAAAGCTCAGCAAATGAAACATATAAAAACAAAATAGGCTAAAACCATGAATGCATCATATGTATAGAAAAAACGCAGATGATGAGCAAAATAAATTAAACATCAAACAGGAAATTGATGGAGAAGGACAAAGGCAAGCAAGAAAGCAACTAAACAGATAAAAAACTTTATAAATACACCTTATCAAATTTCAAAAAAGAAAGGAAAAAAAAAGGAGCTATATAAAATTAACTCTAAAAAAAACACACATACAAAGAAGGGGAAAGCGAAGAAATCAAAGAGAGTTTCAGTAACAAACAACAAACACGAAACATTAAGATATTTTTTCTTCTTGTACAATATAAATGTTGCTCTTTATCATCATCAAACAATCACTCTTTTATTTAAAAAAGAATGTAGACTTTTTATTTAATGAACGAAACATAAAACGATTAAAAATTCGAACCTGTGATTATGTCTCCTTCGTTGTTGATATGACTTACCAAATAAGATAATCACTGACAATGCGACCAATCTGAATAATAAAATGATGAAAAAGTTGTGTGATAGTTTCAAAATTCAACATCATAATTATTCGCCATATCGTCCAAAAATGAATGGGGCTGTAGAAGCAGCAAATAAGAATATAATGAAGATCATACAAAAGATGGTGGAGACATATAAGGATTGACATGAAATGCTTCCCTTTGCATTACATGGCTATAGAACCTCTGTTTGTAACTCAACAGGGGAAACTCCTTTCTCATTGGTGTATGGAATGGAAGCGGTACTTCCAATTGAAGTTGAAATTCTCTCGACCAGACTCTTGATTGAAACAAAACTGGAACAGGCTGAGTGAGTTCAATCTCGATTTGATCAATTAAATCTCATAGAAGAAAAAATAATGGTAGCTCTATGTCACGACCACCTATATAAAAAAGACTTAAAAATGCCTACAAGAAAAAAGTTCGTCCTCGAGAGTTTCAAGAAGGGGACTTGGTGTTAAAGAAAATATTGTCCATAAAAAAATTTTTTCATAGAAAATGGACCCCGAATTATGAAAGGCCATATGTTGTGAAAAAAGCTTTTTCTGGGGGAGCTCTAATACTTGCAGAAATGGATGGTGATGGCATTCCACTTACAATAAATTTAGATGCAGTCAAAAAAATATTATGCTTAAAAAAATGATGATAAAAGAATGGGCTCGCTATGTTGAACACCTGAAAAGACGACCTAGACAAAAATTAGAGCATCCCAACGGATTGGAAACTTGGAAGAGCAGTCCATGCAAAAGTTAGGGATAAAAAAATTCAAGCGCTTCAAATTGGGGCAATTATTATTCTTGGAAGTTGATTATTAGGATTCCCAAATTACAAGAATGACTAGCGTTTATGTCTCCACCTAAAGTTAAATATAATCGTCCTAGCATTATAACCCCTGCCTCAATTATTTTTCTTTCAATATAACAAATGTACATTTTCCAATATTGTCATTCGATGTTGTACTTTATACTCTTTATAAACCAATCTAGTTTCATTATTGATTGTTCTAGTGTTTCAAAATATTGTTTTATGATAATAAATGTTGAAATTTGAAATATGTGAAAATACAAAAATATTTTAAATATTTTGACACTTGAAAAATATATACACGGGAACTCGTTTGATTCTCAAGATATATGAGTGTGTGAAAAATAATAAGGAGAGTAATCATTTTAAACAATGGATTTTGCTTCACCTTGAAAAAGCGTTTTTTCGATAGATACGAAGAGTCATCATGTAGAAACAATATTTATCTTTATTCATTGAATCTTAGGGCGAAGAAGAGCATAAGGATCGGGGAATCAAAGGAATGAACAAAAATTGATCTATAATGCATGACACACATAAATCATGCATAATTTACTCATACTCACATGATCCATGCATCTTCGTTGACACTTTACCTATACTCAATGCAAAATACACGCATGAATCGTTCATACCTTATCTTTCGAATTGCCAGTATCATATACTTATTCTCCCTCTTTATCTACCTTCAAGATTAGACCAATTACGCTCATGTCGATCTACACGTCGGTAAACAATCTGAAGATGATCACTTTCATATCTATAGATCTATGCATCGGTAACCAATCTGACGAAGGTCATTTTTGTTTCTATAGATCTACGCATCGGTAACCAACCCGAAGACGGTTATTTTTTATTTCTATAGATCTACGTACCGTTAACCAACTTGAAGACAGTCACTTTCATTTCTATAGATCTACACATCGATAATCAATCTGAAGACGATCATTTTTGTTTCTATAGATCTACGCATCGGTAACCAACACGAAGACAATCATTTTTAATTGTTATAGATCTACACATCGGTAACCAATTCGAAGACGATCACCTTCATCCCCGTTTTCAATGTTAGACTATGAATACATGTTGGAATTCGAGGTACTAGAACAACTAGCTTCACTAGTAATGAGATACAAAACAATATAGTTTTCAATCAATTAACCAGTGAGATTGTAAAGATTTTTCACCATATCGTTGCACTTATTTTCAGTGTCATACATTCTTTTAAAGTAAAACTCAATATACTCAAGCTTATAACGGGGATCAAGAAAAACAACAACAAGCAGAAGAAAATTTATCTCACCACTATCTCAATAATTGTTGAATTTTACTTGCATGTATGTAATCATCTTTTTCAAAACAGCTTCCTTTTTATTCTTCCATTTAGTCAATGTTTTTTTATTTTCAATCGGCTTCTTAAAAAAAAGTGTTGGTTGTACCATGTAATGACCCAAAAAAAGACAGAGTCGCTTCATATAAAGTTTTAAAAAAACTACACAAAAACACAAAAATGTTCCAAATCCGTTTCATTAGGACATCATCATATCTCAATACAATTAGACACAAAATATCAACATGTTCTAAGTGATAAAATGCATGCTCATAGTTTTTAGTAATATCTAACATAAAAAAGGTGGAGTTCCACCTAGTTTGTGCATCAAGTGTTACAATTACTTTATAACATACATTCACAACTTATGCACGCTTCTTTGAAGTAGTCACTACAAGAAAAACACCATTTTGTGGCCAACTTTATAAATATTTTGTGGCCGAATAAAACCCTCACAAATTAGTGACCGAAAAAACCCTCACAAATGCCAAAATTGAAATTGGTATTTATTTGTGGCTGAAAAAACCCTCACAAAATTTTAAATATTTAACTGGATTTTGTGGCTGCCTAAGCCCTCACAAAATCACAATGTGTGATTTTGTGAGGGCTTAGGCAGCCACAAAATCCAGTTAAATATTTAAGGATTTTGTGAGGGCTTTTACAGCCACAAAAAATGAATTTTGTGAAGGCCAAATTCGTCACAAAGGATTGACAAGACCAGTGCGTTTGTGGCTACATAGGCCGCTACAAAGGAATGCGCACGTTGCATTTATGGCTGCAAAGGCCGCCACAAAGGAGACCCAATACAACTGAAATTTTTGGCCGCTCAGGCCGTCACAAATGGATAGTACCGTTGGCGTTTGTGGCGGCAAAGGCCGCCACAAAAGTTCAAGTAACACTATATATATATCTCCACTCCTCCTTCATTTTTTCACATCCAACTTCTCTCTAAAACCTCCTTCTAACTATTCTCTCCACCTTCTCTCTACACAAAATATTTAAATTAATGTTTAATTATAATTATAATTATTAATTTAAATATTTAAATATTTTATTACTAATATTTTAAATATTTTGTTATTAATTTAAATATTTTATTATTAATATTTTATTATTTAAATTAATCTTTAATTTTAATTTAAATATTTTATTTTAAAATTTTAATTATATTAACATTAGTTTATTATATATTAAATTTAATTTATAATTACATTATATTTTAAATTTAATTTAAATTTAAATTTAATTATAATTTAATTTAAATTTAAATTTTAATATTATATTTATATTAAATTATTATATATAATATTTTAATAAACTATTAATTTTAAATTTAAAAATTAATTTATTAAATACGTAATATTTTGTGGCGGCCTAAGCCCTCACAAAATATATAATTTTTTAATCAGCTTGGCATTTGTGGCAGCCAAAAGCCCTCACAAAGGTCTAATCAGAAAAAATCAGCATGTCCTTTGTGGCGGCCTATGCCCTCACAAAGGCAGACTTTTGTGGCTGCAAAAGCCCTCACAAATGCCATGCTTTTGTGGCTGCAAAAGCCCTCACAAATGCCAACCTGTTTCAGATACTTTGTGGCTGCAAAAGCCCTCACAAAATTTTGTGACCAACTTCTTTGTGGCTGCCAAAAGCCCTCACAAAATCACACTTTGTGGCTGCTATTTGTCCTTTGTGAGGGCTTTTGGCCCTCACAAAATCTCTCACTTCTTGTAGTGAGTCAACCTACCAGGAGAAGACATGACAAACTTACATGCAACCCTTATTTTAGCAATTGATGAGTCAATTTCCTTCAAGTCATCAATGACAATCAAGTTCAATACATGTGCACCACATCTTGTTAGCATTTGTATTATCAACAATAACAGAACAAATAAATCTAATCCCCCACTTTTTCATGCAATTTCCTAAGGTTATCCATATGGTTTCACCTTTGTGGTGGAAAGTCAAACCAAAACTTAATATCCTAATGTGGAATTGAGTTGCTTCCACACGAGATGAATGATTTACCAAGTGATTTCTACAAATAAATTGATAAAATAAAATGGAATAGAAAGAAAAAAAAACATTATTAGGTTGAGAATATGAAGAAGGAATGTGCCACAATCAACAAGATTGATAAGTCAATGGAGAATCACCACAATGGTAAATATATCATTGATAAGAATCAAGCAAATTATAATCTAAGAGCTCAAAGATGAGACACATCTCACTCACAATTTTCATGAGAGAAATTATAATTTACTTCAAATATGTCTGAATGAGGTTACAAATTCATATTTATAGTAAAACTATCTCTAAACCTAATTCATAAGTGTCACCATTATCTAGGTCAATATTGGGCTTACATCATATTTTTTTTGAAAATAAACTGAATACAAGAAAGCAAAGTATGTTCACTTACATATAACATCGACTAAATCTATATTAAAACTACTATAACTCTAAATTAAAGCAAACTAAGAATTATTACAAATCAAATTAAAATAAATAAAGTCCATCCTAATTTATTAAAATATGGATCAAATTGCATGCTCTTGAGGTCCTTATCATTTTATCCTTCTATTTAACCACAAATTTGAGCTCCATTATATCATACATGAAGAAAGAATCCAAGTAAACCACAAGCTCATCCTATCCACCATGGTCAAATGGAAATTTGGAAAAGTTATCAAATATAATAAGTCGGTGAAACACATTTTCATTTGGAATAATTAACAGCTTATCACATTTATGGTTAAGGTAAGAAATTCTAAAGATGGAGATAAAGTTATACCTTTTGAAGTTGACATTCATGACCAAATATACCTTTTTTTGGAATGAAATTTGTAGCAAACAATACGTTACTTTGTATTTGTAATGGCTTCAAAACAAGTTGAGTCTCATGAATATTCTATTTATTGTAAACAAATGGTGACTCAATAATTTCCTTTCAAGCATCATTTTGAGGAACCTTTGACCAATCACCTTCAAGCACTAATATTGCTTCATTCGCTCCACTCTGTTGTTTAAATAGACTTTCATTTTTACCATCATCTTTTTCTTTGATTTCAAAGTCAATGTATTGATGACATTACCCCTTTAGAGACACTTCTTCAAGCACTTGTACAAGAGAATTGTCAAAATTAGATAAATAGTTGGAGTCAATTTCTTGCTCTTTGTCTCTCAAATGTTTCTCCTCTTACTCTTTCTCTTCTTTAATTTTCTATTTCTCTCTCAAGGCTAACTTATCTTTTTCCTCTTTCTCTTTCTCTCTAAAGGCTAGCTTCTCTATTTTTCTTACCTTTTTTGCTTATCCATTTTCATAAAGATATTCTACATACTTCAGATCTAATACAAAATTTCTAATATATTCATGATATGATACATTTCTCCTTTTTTCTTGAGCCTCATTTTTATATTTTACATTTATTTTCTCTTTTGGATACCTTATATCATCTCTCTCAAAATCTCTAAGCCTCTTTCCTTTTTCTCTATTTGTCTTTTCATACATCTTTTCCTCATCAACATAACCTCTAATCTTCTTTTCTTTTTTCTTTATTTTTTTTTATATTTCTTATTTCATACCTCATTTTCTTCTCATCATAACCTCTATATCTTCTTTCTTTCTCAATTTCAAACCTATCTTTATTTTGAGATGATATTCCATGATGAGATTCCATATCTCTTTGATTCACAAGCTCTTCTCTCAAGGAATTTATTTGAGTATTCCAAATTTTTGTAAAATGACCCATAAGATGAGTGATTATAGGAGAAAAGGGGTTTGGTTAACTTCCACTCATGATTTCAAAAACAACAAATCAACGAGTATCACAATAATCAAGCAAATAACAACAAATTAAGCAAATAAAAATAAGTCTCTTATCAATCACTAAGTATTTACACTTAAGAAAGGTGTCACTAATGTATATCACTCAATTATGATTTTTTTAATGATGTGCACTCTGTCTTTTCCCACCCAAACTCCTATTTCAAGTTCTTAAAAAGAACCCAAGCAATAATCCAAACACAATGTAACAAGTCCACAAAAGCTATCAGCACAAGAGTTTCAAGAAGAAAAATTCTAAGACAAAACTAAGAATTTAAAATGACAAATAATAAAAATTAAATAAATGAAGACACACTCAAATAAATTATCAAAGAAATAAAAAAAGATTAGAACTAAATGACTAAATGATCCAAATATATGGATGGTAATGTATCAAAATCAAACTTGCAATGTTTAAAAGAGGTAACAAGAATACAAAAATGTTTGATGTTTGATTGTGGACAATTCTAGATTTTTTTTGTTGCAAAATAATTTTTTTTTCTTCAATAAGTACTTATGTGCATAATCACTTTTTTGTTGTTGTAGAAAATTATATTTTCAGGTTTTTCTCTACATATTTGAATTG
>JBBPBR010000003.1:21454812-21477635 GCA_037974775.1 Cicer pinnatifidum | reverse complement strand
ATTTTATCAAAAAGTAAATAAATTTTTATGGAGAGACCCTTAGAATGTAAAATATATGCACGAAAAAATTATTAAAAAATTTAAATAATAAACATGAATTGACTTAAAATAATGGAAAAAAAAAACTTTATAATAGAGAGGAAGAGTTCGTTTGTTACAGTTTTTATTGTTTTTATAAATATAATTAATTTGGAAAGTTTTGTTAGGCTTGTTACAACTTTTGTTAGGTTTAGTAGTTTCTTAAAAAAAAACATTTTTCATGATTGATTTTAAAAAAAAATGATTTTCATACAAACTACAAAACAATTTTTTCATTTTTTAAAAAAATCTTACAAAATTAATATTTAAATTGTTAAATACTAAAATCACTTTTATTATAATCTATAAAAAATGTGTTCTGAACACAACATTACAATTTTATTAAAATTAATAATTTTAATTTTATTGGTCGTTCTTCCACTCTTCAAATTGAAATTTTTCACTATCAAATGTATTATTAATCATGAACAAAATACCGATAATTGGCCCAAGCCCAATCCACGGGAGAGAAATTTAATCTTACTTTATAGATTGTGATCCAAGCCCAATCCACTACCTTTATTAAAATTGGCCTTTTAGATAACAAAACCCTAAAACAACAAAACTCTTTCGCTGCCGCATAGTTCTTCACGTCGCACTGAACTCCACGCTACCGGAGTCTGTCATTAGCCGCCACCAACAGTGAGATTCTCCGTCCACCCTTTTCCTTTTCTTTATTATTTCGAATTTAATCAACAATATTGGTTTTAGCATGTGTTAATGTTGCAATCAATTGCACAATTTCCATTTCTCTGCTTAATTAGTTTAGTGAAATTTGATAAAATAAAACAAATAGAGGGATGGTAAAAAGAAGATGAAGTTTTTTCTATGAGGTTGTGATTATTGTTTTCTAGTGCAAGATTTGATTTTTTTTTATTGTTTTTTTGTGCAGAAAAAGCTTTTTTTTAATCTACAAGGAAAATGTCAGGGTAAGATATTATTGTTTAATTTGATTTGTTGTTCTCTCTTTTATTTTTTTAGGACGAAACTTTTGGTACATAGGGTATTATATTTAAATTGCAAATTGGAACGTTATAAGAAGTGTGTTACTGTAATAATATGATTGTTATTTGTTAACATATTATCGTGTAGTTAACTTGATTGGTTAGTTAAAGAAGCAGAATTGGATTGGATAGTGCATTCTTTGTTTAAATTGTGTTATTGTTATGATGTTATTTTTTATATTTCCGAAAATTGTGGACAAATGTGGTTGATACATGTGTTGTTGCGTTATGGTTGCCATTTCGGTTATGAGATCTGTGGTTAATGTATTCTCGTTTAGTTAACTAGTTTGGTCAGAGAAAGAGAGATTGATTGCTAAGACCTTTATTGTCTAGACGTTGTTTGAATTGTTTTATTGTTGTTAGTTTTGAATATCTTCGATATCGCTGGAAATTGTAGATAAATAGGGTTAATGCAGCTGTTGCTGACCCAAAAAACCTTGACATTATGGTTGCGATTGTGGTTGTGGACTATAATATTTAAAATCATGACATTGGTTATTACTACTTATTTGTTAACATATGAACGTAATTCTATTGTAGGTTTTTTAGTAAAAGTTTTTTCTCATTCTTTTGTAGTCTTGTGTATCTTTGTTTTAGACACAATTCTTATTCGGGTTCCTCTGTTCATGATATTTTTGCTATGCAGTGAGGACGCTGTTGTTGCAGCCGAGCCCGTTGCCGTCGCTGCCGCTGCAATTCCAGGTGAGCCGATGGACATCATGACTGCCCTGCAACTTGTGCTCAGGAAGTCACTTGCATATGGTGGTCTTGCACGTGGCCTTCATGAAGGTGCAAAAGTAATTGAGAAACATGCTGGACAGCTCTGTGTTCTTGCAGAAGATTGTGACCAACCTGACTATGTTAAACTTGTCAAAGCTCTTTGTGCTGAACACAATGTTAGCCTGCTGACAGTTCCCAGTGCAAAGACACTCGGAGAATGGGCTGGTGTAAGTTTCATCGACAGTGAACTAATTTATTTCCTTTGTGAAATTCAATGGATATCACATTTATTGGTCAAATATTGCATGTTGATTTGATTGTTCCTTGTTTATGTTCAACTTTCAAACTAGGTTTCTGAATCTTGGTGACTTAGTTTCATTTCATTGTTTTCTTGTATTAATGATTGTTGGCTTTATCCTTGCAGTTGTGCAAAATTGACTCTGAGGGAAAAGCTAGGAAAGTAACTGGCTGCTCCTGTGTGGTTGTCAAGGTATGAACTGTATAGAGATTTTTTTTCCTTCTGATTAGTGTTTTTTATTATGTTATTAATATTTAAACTGTCGGTGCGGTGCAGGACTTTGGGGAGGAGCATGAAGCCTACAATGTTGTTTTGCAGCACGTTAAAGCCCAATGAGTTGCAAGATCCACACATAGTATGTGTTATCTTTTCCTTTTCATTTTGGGATTATTCGCCATGGGAATGAATTTTGCTTCTGGCTTGAGTTAAGTATCTAGGGATTTTGATTGTTTAATATGATTATGTTGCTCTAGTTATTATTGTTACTCTAATTTAGGTACACACTTTTGTTTTGCTATCACATTGCAGTGAATTTTAATCATTAACTAGTCGTTACTGGCCAAATATCATTTTGATGCATTTACAAAGCAACATGTGTTGGTTTTTATGAATGTTTATCCTAGTAAATTTGTTTATGCTAATAACATCCATACTATAGTAGATTGGTAACAAATATCTCTAGCAAAAGAATAATGAAAATACTCAAAGATTTAACCACTGCAGAAAATTGCAGAGTTTTCTACTGCAAAGGATCTATTCCCCAGAAAAGATGACTGTTGTTTCACCAACACGCCATTTGAAGTAGCTTATGCAGTCAACAATTTCGTCTCATGAGCATAAAATTATTTTTCAATGCGCTTCACTTCCTTTTTAACATCTGACTACCAAATTCCATATGATCCTCTCATACGAAGTTGCATTTCAAGCCAAGTTTAACATTTAAGTTAAGATAACAGAAGCCAACTATGAACAAAATTACATTTTAAAAAAGGACAAACTAATGTATAAATTAGGTTATATCTAACAGGCACCAATGTTGCATTGCTGGTGCACAAGTATTTTCAATTTTTAGATTTATTTATACAATAACACCACTGACACATTATATTTCTTTTACAATAAATGTTTGTGAGTTTGACCTGAAAATAAAATTCAACCGAAATTCCGTCATAAGATAACATTTCAATTTTTAGTATTTCAATTTTTTGGGATAATTAAATTTGAAATTATCGCTTGTGCATGTTAGACATGGTCTATAAATTAAACAATATATAAATTTGGTATTGCATAGAATAAATTCGACATTGTTTTTTGTGGTGATTTCAATTAAGTTGCGAGTACTATATTGGAATAAATTTGCTGTAGGAGCTAGATAACAAAGTGACACACTGTTTCAGACTCCAAAAATGGTATTGCATAGAATAAATAAATTTAAAATTATTTAGCATTATGTTCTAATTTGAAATTTTATTTACTTTTTTTTATGAACTATCATCATCTATTCAATTTGGTTGACTTTGAACTATAGAAACATTCAATAGTCTCTAGACTATCATTAATTCATCAATTTAGTTCGTATTTTTTTTTAAAAGTATGAAAGATAAAACTATACTTTAGGACTAAATTGATCGATTAGTGATAGTTTAACGACTACTTATCATATTTCAACAATATAGAAACAAAATTGGTGCGAGTAACCGTTCAGGACCGATACTTCATGGTTTGTGATTTTTTTTTTGGACCAAATCGAACATTTTTTATTGGTTTGATTTTTCCCATCTAAATCCAAAGCAAACGGTTCCGTTATACTTTTTGGAGTGGAAGAGGAGTACTTGAAACATAGCAGTACTGTATAGTATATAATATAAAATTGCATCAAAAAGTGTTTGTTAATTAGAGATTATATAAATAACTTGTATAATTTAGGTAAAAATGTTGTGCGCTATTCGCAATTTATACTATACAGAAATATACGTGTAGGAATCCTCTTTGTTTGTCAAAAGAAATGGGAAACTCCATTATTAAAGTTGGGTGTATAAATACATTTTTTTAAATGGTGATATATATTTTGTATAATTGAATATTCATATATTCACAACATTAAATAACAGGGTAATATTAGATAAAAAAACGAAAATAACAAATGAAAAATATTATCTTTTGATTTTTTTTTTGTTGTAGCAACTCTAACAACAACATTATAGTTTTTATCCACGAAGGAAGAAAAATAAGTGATTTTTAAATTATTTAAATAAGTAATTTTTAAGTTATTTTATTTTCTGTGATTTGAACACCGTTAAAGAAGAAAAAAAATTAATTAAGAAAACAGTGACAAATTTTCTCTAAGACACATTTTCTATAATTCCAACATTTTTTAATTTTTAATAAATAGATGCATTATTTTGAATATTTATATATTATATATTATACATTATATATATATAAGTGGTGCAGTAGTTATTTCCCTTTTTGATTTAGCGAATGTATTTAGTTCGACACTTCTAGTCTAAGTTTTGGTATTTCTTTTCTTAATTATAGTGTAGTTTTGAACCCGGACATATTAATTCAACTTATGTTAAAATTCCAACTATACCAACATAAAGACTATACCAAAATTTTAAAAACTAAATTATAACTTGTATTTTTTAATGGCCCAGAGTTTCAATTTCTTTTTTTATTTTTAAAAACGAGTTTTAATTTTGTTTTCAAAATTGAATATATTATTAGTTCTTTGTATTTTCAAAATCAGGTAAAATGATAATTTCTTACGTGGTAAGGAGTTGGTTAATAGTTGGGCTCATTACGTAAGTAGTTAATGTTCACGTCAACTTCATTATCGGAATAAACTAAATAAGAGACTATATTGTCTGACGCCCTTCAATTTCAAGGTGTTATTTGTCTATTTTCAAATTTAAAAGATAAATGTATGACCCTTACAATTTTTTAGGGCAGTTTGACTATTTACTCCAAGTAAAATAATAGAGCTACTTGATAGTATTTTCCCATGAAAAAATTATCATATAAAGTAATGGAGGTAGTTATAATAAAAAAAAAACTAAGGATAGAGTTTCATAAATAAATAAAAGAATTAAGCATAAAAAAAACATCTTTTTAACCCAAGTTGCAGCTATGGCTGGACAAAAAACCACAATTCGAAACAAATCGAACCGATTGCGGCCCAATTTTCGTAAACAGGTGGACAAGAGCGAGTTTGCGGATCAACGAAGACGGGTCCCTGTAGTTTATAACGGGCGGGTTCGATTTATAATTTTTAGACCACGGTTATTCGAACCCGCCCGTTTCAAATTAATAGTATTATATTTTAAAACACTAGGTTGTTGTCCAAAAATTTGAGAGGTCTTCCCCAGTCCATAAAATAAGGCCAAAATCTAGAGTAAACCCATTTTCACCGCTCTCACTAAAAATCTGAAACCTTAAAATTTTCATCTCATTACTCTTACTCACAACTCACAACTCACACCTCCACCAACTCCAGCGATTTTGTTTTGAAGCCTCCACCACCGGTTCCTTCGAAATTGATACCCTCCTTCTTTTTTTCTTTATCTTCTCTTTATCTGTAAATGGAGAAAATATGTTTCGCAAAAGCGTATAGGTACATGCAACTTGATATGAGTTCCTTATTATTGTTTTTAACGATCTTTGTTAGGGTTTTTAACACATGTTTTTACTTATTCAAAGCACACTGAGTTTTTTGTTAGATTTTTCATTTCTCTTACGATCTGGGTTTGAATAAATAACTTCATTTTTTATCTATGTTAAGGTACTGAATCTACTGAGTGTGGCATTTTTTCTGTGTTGGAAGGTTGTCGTCATTGTGAGCAAGAACAAAAAGGTTATGGTTGATTATATAATGGGTGTAGGGTTTTTGAATTTGTTTTCAGTTTTATGATTTGTGATGTTTTGAATCTGTTAAAATTTTGTTTTTTGTTCTGGTTTGATTTCTGAAAGTTTATGATATAATGGGTCTTTTAGGATTTCTGAAAGATTTATCTTTTGGGTCTTTTATGATTTCTTTCTGTTTTTGTTAACTTGGGTTCAATGTGTTTAACTTAGGGTTTGTCTTGAAAGTATTACTTTTCATTTATATGTGTATATATTTAAAAAGATTTTAGTTAATGTTAGGTTTTTATGCATAATTTAGTTTGATTTATTTAATGTGATTTGGTTGGGGTTTGTTCTATGTTTAAGGTTATCAACCCTTCATTTGTGTGAATCTCTTAAATATATTTTTATCTTCAGTTTTGTTTGTTTTAGCATAAAGTTAATTTATGTATCTTTAAACTCATATTGAATTTCATGGTTTTCTTGTGGAAGATAAGTTTAAAGATTATTGTGTAGAAAATCTTAGATCAATATGAAAACCAAAAATTGTTTCCTAAGCATTATCATTTAATTCAATAAATTGTATTTTGGTTCTGACTGTTGGATTATGATCTAAATGCATATGTTAAGATGGATCTTTTGTCAACCATGTTTATTAATGTTTGACCAAAGCTAACAACAAAGTTTTATCAAAAAGGATGTTTGATGTTGAATTCTCTTTGTTTGACAAGTGAGATTATAGTTACTACTCAGTATATTCAAAATCTTAGTCTTGGTTTATGGATCAAGCAACGTTGTAGAAAGTCCATAGTTACATAGGTTTTCTTCAATTTATAGATAAAATCTTCTGCAAATTGAAGTAATTTTCAACTAGTTTATTCATTAGAGTTTTAATTTGTGAAGTACTAAACTCGAAGCGCCTTTAGTATTCGCTTCTATAATTCTTTATATAGATCGGTTTATAAATTGAAAGTATCTTCTAATGTTGTCTTTTGCTTTTGTTTATCCTATCTCAACAAAGGCATCCTAGAAGATTCAACTAAATTTCATTGGGAAGCTGCTCGACCTATTTTACTATTTCTTTAAGGTGCGAAAGAAAGCTTGGTTAATGGATTGCATAATTTATAGCACTTTTCTGATTGATTTTTGTTGTTTTGGGTACATACTGAAATTTTATGTGAGCTAACTAAATAGAAGAAAAACCATGTCATTGATTATTTAAATGTTTCCAATTTTCAAAAGTTTTAAGATTAGGGTTCCTATTTTTAGACTTCAAGCTTTTTCAATCTAGTTTGTTTATAATTAACTTTACTTTTATTTATTTATCTAGTTTATGTTTTTGGTTACTTCTTTTATTCATATTGTTGTGTTGAGTGTATGCTTATTTTTTAATGTAGTTTTTTGTATGTATACTTTTGTTTGTTGATATTTGATAATTGATGATCTTTTTGACCAACATTTGATATTCATACTCTTATTATTATTTTTATTTGGTATGATGTAAAAAACAAAGCTATTTTTAGTTATTAGATTTGTTGATATTATTTCATATAACTAATTTATTTTTATATTTTTTTTGTTTCATTTTCTCTGCTTATTGGATTTCATATCTTCAAGGTAATATTCTTTTATTTTTTTGCATACTCTAGAGTTTGAATATTCTGGTTTTTGAATTCAAACTCTAATTTCCAACTCTAATAAATATTTATATCTAGAAAACTTATTGATGCATATTCTGATATTTGAATATTCTGATATGAATTCAAACTCTGATGTCTAGATATGAATATTTATTAGATATGAATATTCTGATTTTTTCCCATAATACTTTCTAGAGTTTGATTTTTTGATTTTTTCCATATTCTGAAGAAAAAAAGATATACTTTTACTAATTTCCAACCACTTTTCTTGATGTTCTTGGCTTGTGGCTGGAAAAGATGGATCAACGAGCCAGTAACAATAGCAAGCAAGGGGTGATTGTAGAGCAAGAGCACCGTAAGTTTGTGCTTCTATTTTTTTCTTCTTCAGTTTGATGCTTATATTTTTTCTATTTCATGTTTATAAGTTTTTCAAATGTATATTATCTTTTTATGCCTATAAATGAATGCTATATATTTAACTTGAATATTTCTTTTTAAGATGTGTTTAATTAACGTGTTTAAAGTTTTTGCTTCATTTTATGTGTTTAATTAACATGTTAAAAATATGCTTCTTTTTTTTTAAATGTAACTAGTGCTTCTTTTTTACTGAATGTAATTAGTGCTTCAATTTTTTTCAATGCGTGCTTCTATTTAATTGTAATGCTTCAGTTTTTTGTAATGTATGCGTAATTTTTTTTCTTCTTATACACCCGTTTAAATTTATTTGGTTTCTTTATTTATAACTTGTAATGTATGTTAATTTTTTGTTTATACATACTTTTAAATGTATTATATGCATGCTTAAATTTTTGATGATGCATGTTTCTCCAATATATACTTATGTTTATTATATGTTTTTTCTTTTTCTTAATGGATATTTTATTTTTAATATTATTCTAATATTGTTTAATGAGTACAATGTGCTAGTTACACACTAGACACTGTATTATAGTTATCCTCAATGGGTTGAATAAGTCTAATGTGTGTGAAACACACTAGACTCTTGAATTATAGTCACTTACATAAGAATTAAACTCTGTTATAGGTTAAATTAAAGTCCCTTAAATATTTAGAACTCTCCTTAAATGTTCAATTGCAGCCACTTAAATAATAGAGTAATACAATCCTTGAATGATATATTACATCCACTTAAAATTTAATACACCCCGTTTAAAATTTTATTACAACCCTTTAAAAATCAATAAACTTAAAATAAATAATTTCATGTGGTTGGTATTTGGTTATTAAGGCTCCTTTGTGATTTCAGTGATGAATCAACCTTGTCAAAATTTACCAACTCCAAATATCAATACTACTGAAGCTAGTGCAGCAGTAACAACTGTAGTTGCTGGACCTAAATTGGCTAGCAATCAAGTTAAAAAGAATAGAAAATCTAATGCAAGTGGTCCTAGGCAATCATCTAAATGTTGGTAACACTTTAACAAAATTATTTCTAGTGAAGTGGAGGTACAATCTACCGCATGTAAATACTGCCACAAAATTTACTTGTGTGACTCTCGAACTCATGTCACCCCTAACCTCAACTACCACCTTACTAAGTGTGCCAAAAAAACCTTTGGTTGTATCTGATGACCCCACCCAAACTATTCTTACATTTCCTAATGTAGAAGGATCTGGTTTGGTTTTAACAAGTAGTAAATTCAACCTTCAAGCTTGTCGTAGGGCATTGTCTATTTTTGTGATGTTGGATGAACAACCATTCAAAGCTGTGGAAGCTGAAGGATTTAAATATATGTTGAGAACATTGCTGCCACAATTTACAACAAATCGTTGGACTTCAATCCAAAACTTTAACTACTTGACCCTTACGGCACACTTTGTTGATAATGATTGGAGTTATCAAAAAAGGATTATTAGTTTCACATTAATCCCAAATCATAGGGGTGACACAGTTGGTAAGAAGATTGAAGAGGTTTTAAAGGATTGAGGGATTCAGAATGTGTCAACTATAACCGTTGATAATGCATTATCCAACGATGTAGTTTTTGTTGTTGTTGTTGTTGTTTTTTTAATAAAAAAATATAAATAATATGGATGGTTTGGTGGGGGATGGGGAACACTTCCACATGAGGTGTGTTGCTCATATTCTGAATTTAGTTGTAACTGATGGCTTGAAAGAATTTTTTTTTTGGCAATCTCTAGCATTAGAAATGCTGTTAGATTTGGAAAATCTTCACCTCATAGGGCTGCCAAGTTTAGGGAATGTGTTCAATTAGCTGGAATATTTTGCAAAAAATTGATATCTCTTGATGTTTCAACTCATTGGAATGCAACCTACTTGATGCTTGAGGCTGCAGAGAAGTTTCAAGTAGCTTTTGGGAAGCTTGAGGTTGAGGAGTCAAGTTATAAAGATTTCTTTGGAGTAGCTGGTCCCCCAACTAGTTCTGGTTGAGATACAGCTAGGGAGTTTGCAACTTTTTTGAAGTTATTTTATGAGGCAACTAGAGTGTTTTCCTCCTCACGACATGAGAGTATACATTCAGCTTTTCACCAATTGTCTGCAATCTATTTTGAGCTGCAAAATGTCTCTTTGAATTTGAACACCATTTTTGCAAGTGTGGCTGAGGATATGTTAGCAAAATATGATAAGTATTGGGGTAGTATTAGAAACCTTAATAAGTTTCTATATTTTGGGGTAATTTTGGATCCACAATATAAGTTGAAATATGTTGAGTGGTGTTTTCAAGATATGTATGCAACTAAATCAGATGTGGCTATTGAATTGATCACGTTAATTAAAAAAAGATTTAAGTAAAATCTACAAATGGTATACAAAAGTCCATGACAAAAAACACAATTCACCACAATCAACTCCCATGGCTGTTGACTGTGCTTCCCATGATGAAACCTCTGTTGCTGCTGCCCATAATTCACATATGGGCAGAGCACAAGCTTTTGAAGACCATTTGAAAGAGAAAGACTCGGTTGACCAACAAAATGAGCTTGAGGGATATTATTCTAGTAAGTGTGTGAAGATAAGTGAAAAGTTTGATATTCTTGCTTGGTGGAAATGTAATGCAACTCAATACCCAATCTTATCTCTTATTGACAAAGATACTTTGGCCATACCGGTGTCTACAGTTGCTTCTGAAAGTGATTTTAATACTGGTGGGACAGTCATTGAGACCTTTAGAAGCTCTCTAAATCCATAAATGGCTGAAAAATTAATTTGCACTCAGAATTGGTTAAAACCTTCACTCACGTGTTTCAAAGACTTAAATCTTAGGTAAAATTATTTATGTATATTTTAACTGTTTGAACTTCCTAATATATTATATGTTCATAATATAGTCTAATGTTTATTATTTTGTTAACTATTTTAGAGTTTCAAGGAATGTCAGTGGGAAATGCAACTACTCCAGGTGACTCATCATCACAGCCACCTAGTTAGGGTTAAATAAAATTATTGTATGTCATATTCCTTTTTATTGTTAAGTTGAAATGATTTTGTCAATCTTGTATTAGTACTAACTAATTCTGCTAAACTTTTTAGATTTGGACTTTTTTGAATTTTTTAAGTCACACAAACTTAAGTCAAATATTGACTTGACTCTATGACTATATGAACACAAGTTTTTTGGGATTTGTATAAACTGTTGTTCTGCCTGGTAAGTTATTATTGCTATATCTTATTATTCTTTTAAATGCCAAAAATTGTTAGTAACCAAAATTGTAAGTAACCACAACTACAACTGTTACTTTGTTAGTAATCTAAACTGCATGTTATAGATATATGTTAGCATATATTATCATTTCTGTTACAAGCAAGAACATAAGTTTAATTTGTTATTCTTATATAATTACCATTCTATTTCCCAACAGCTGGTGCATGATATTCCGAGACTGATTTTGCTACAAGTCAAAGAAAAACAAGTGTTTTATCATATGCATGTTACCTTTTATCTTAAATCAATTGTGAACTATTAAAATTTTATTTTTAATAAAATTAAAGCACTGAGTATGAATATTGATTCTCTAGGTTGCTAGAGTTCTTGCAGATTGCTTGATGTTAAATTTTTATTTAACATTAGCTAAGTTAGTGACAACAATTTATATTATTTTGAACAACATATATGGGTATGTCAACTTGATTTCTTAGTTTGACGTTATTGTTGATTGAAAATGAATAATCTAATCATATTGATTGCATTATTTTTTATTCAAACTAGGCTGCTATACATGAAAGTAAGCTAAAGTAAATTTGGCATTATCAAGTCTGGAATTTTTTAGTGTTGGTTGCAAACAAGGTATTGAATTATTTTTCTATGGTACACATCAACAACATATTTTTATGTTGGAATTCAATTATGAGTGGTTAGTCCCACATTGACCAGAAATGAAGGCTATATTGGATATATAAGGAGAATGACCCATAAACCCAATGCCTTAAGGTTTATATTGGTGTTTAGCCCATTCTGAATGTTGGGCTCCCCCGGACTCCCCAACAAGTGGTATTAGAGCCTGGTTTGGCCTATTGGGGGAGCAAAAAGGACTTGGATCAAGTCAAGTAAAGGACTTGGATCAAGTGGATCAAGTCAAGTAAAGGACTTGGATCAAGTGGATCAAGTCTAGTGGTAAAAAAAGACTCGGATAAAATGGATCAAGTCTAGTGGTGGGAACTCATAATTGAGGGGGAGATTGTTGGAATTCAATTATGAGTGGTTAGTCCCACATTGACCAGGAATGGAGGCTATATTGGATATATAAGGAGAATGACCCATAAACCTAATGCCTAACATTTTACAATGATTATTGAATACTAATTTCTGTTATATTTGTATATTGTTGTATGTTATGTGAATGTAGTTGTAAGCTGAGTTGTTGTTGTTGTAAGCTGTTGCATTATGGGAATATTATTGTATGTTATGTGAATGTTAGTACTTAGTAGCCCAATTTTAAAAGAAAAAATGAATACAAATTTTGACTTTAAATGGCTCAAATGTGATCTTAGAATGGATATTAAACTACTATTTTCCTCAGAAATCACAAATAACTAGTTACTTATTTTGAGTGACCCAAACAATGATTCAACCCGACTGTAACCACCTGTTTAACCTGCGACCTGTTGTACCCGCAACCCGCAAACCCGATTTTTGTATTGGGCAAAATCGGGCTTGTATTTTTTTTTGTAAAACCTATCTATTTTGTTTTGTTAAATATAGAAGTTAATGTTTAAAATTGTTAATTTTAAAAATAAAATAATTAATTTATTTGTTAAAAAAAAGCATTATTGTAATATTTGGACAAATGAAGGACAATGGTGTAATTTTCATTCTAACTCTCCAATCTCTCTCTAATATATCATGTTTTTCATAAACAACATTGGGGGTTTCTTCTTCTTTGCAACCTCTCATCTTCTTTCATTTTTTTCAAATCAGTAAAACCAAAAGCTTGATAAAGGTCCTCAAACCCATTTTTAAACTTTGCATGTCTCAATTTGTAACTAATCAACTTCAACAGTGAAGGATGATAATTCAAAATTGAAGAACTTGAATCAAAGTGATAATTCAAGAAAAATGGGAGCTCAGCAACCAAGTTTATCAGAACCTCATCTTCTTCCTTGTCACAACCAGTGAGTTCTTTTTTTTAAAGATTGTTATTTTTTTTTAATTTTGTTAAGAATAGGGATTTAACTTTCTAAAGTTGAAAAATAAATAAATAAAATAAAATAAAATAGAAAAATGGAAGAAAACAACTCACATATTAATCTATAGAGACTTCATTGAAAATAAATCAGACGTGACTTTTGTTGTTTATGGTTATGATGTTTGTGAATGAATTATATATATTAGAAAGGAAAAAAAAATTGATTACTGGTGCATGATTAAATTTAAGGTGATTATGCTTGTCGAGCACGATTTATGCTCGTTAATGCTGTTGTCTCTGATGTGTTTGTGAAATTGTGTTATGTTACGTTAATTTCTTTTAGTACGAGGATTTTATGGGTTGAAATTTTTGAATAAATTATTTTACATTAATACGGGTTAGGAGAATTAGAGTATGATGAAATAGAATTTTTGCATATAGATGTTTTTAAAATTTCATCCAAATGATTTTTTTTCATGACTTTTGTGTTGATTATTAAATTCATGACTTTTATATGTTCATTATTTTTCCATGACTTGATGTTGTTAATATTTTCATGATTCGGATGTTGTTTATATTTTTTACTAGAATTTCCGTTTTGAATTAAGGACTTAGGATTAAATTATTATGAGTTTAGTATGTCGCCTAAAGTTATATATAATTGTTATGGATGAATGATGCATTTTATATATGACATAATAAGGGAATTTTATACAAAACATTTCAAGTTTTGTACAATATCATTAATCAAATCATGCATGGCCTTATTCACGGTGGGACATTTAGGTTATTCCAGGCATGGAATAACAGGTAAAGGAGAACAATCAGGATGCTGATTGGGGTTTGGCCAGACCACCTTTACTAATCAAGACTCAATATCTTGGTGACCCACACTAAGATATTGGGCGACTTTTTTCTTATTCCAAAGGAAAAGATTTGAGGTCATGCATATGTTGTTCAGAATAATATATATACATATATATAAATAGACATGTATAATAATAATAATAATATTAATGATTGTTATTTTTTTCTTGAAATGTATAACTACTTTTGTATGTTTTATACACTTTTATGAAAGAAATTCTTTGACATTGTTTTCCTCTTATTTATAGAGTTCACTGAGATATTTTATCTCATCCCAATTATTATTATTTTTTTTAGCAGCTGGAGGAACATGAGACATGAAAATTTGCATCAGAAGATCAGTTCCAAACTCCTGGACTTAGAATTTGATTTTTGTTTTTGTTTTTTTTTTTTTGTTTTATGATGTAATCAGACAATCGTAATTTGATTTCAAGATGTAATATCTGATGAATCTAGTAAACATGTTGTAAACTATATTTCTGAATGTAGTTTTCAGTTAGGATGGTGATTCTAATTTATTATTCATTGTTAATTACCTCTGTTTTATTAAGGTGTAAGGATCCAATTATCATATTCTAGATAAATGATGATGAGTCTTACATTTTGGTATCAGAGCCATGTTGATTCATTTGGACTATGGATTATGTGTTAGGAATTAAAATATCCTTGTTTTACTATACATTCTCATTATCATTTCAACTAATATTAAGTCTGATCAACTTAGTATTTTGTGTATGGTATGCAGAATTATGGCTGAAGGATCTAGGAGGAATCTTGCCCCTGAAGATAGTATTACTCCACCACCCACTACTGAACCATGGGAAAAGGTTATGGAAGCTATTCAAATGCAAGCAACGGCTACCCATAATATGGTACAACAAATGGCAATGCAAAGAGATAGTACTACAAATGCCAATAGGGTGTTTTATGATTTTCTTAAGTTGCAGCCTCCAACATTCTAGGGCAGCCACAATCCCTCAGAGGCTCAAGCTTGGTTGGATGAGATTAAAAAGGCATTTGAAGTAGTGCCTTGTACTGAAGAATAAAAAGTGGTATTTGCTGCCCATCTACTAAAGGGTGGGGCAGAGTATTGGTGGAGGAGTGCAAAGACTTATCTTCAGACTCAAGGAACCCATATGAATTGGGAACACTTTGAGATGGCCTTTTTAGACAAGTATTATCCAAAAAGTGCCAGAAGACAAAAAGAGTTGGAGTTTGTGCACCTGCAACAAGGAGGCATCTCTGTTGCAGAGTATGTTGCTAAGTTTGAAGAATTGGCTAGATTGTCTCCACATGCGCAATATGCACCCACAGAAGAATGGAAGATAAACCAGTTTGAATGGGGATTGAGACCTGAAATCAGAGGGAACATAGGCCATATGGAGCTTACTAACTATTCTACTCTTGTACACAAGAGCTACATTGTTGAAGACAATTTAAAGAAGGTACAAGAGGAGAGACAGGTTAGGTGGCAACAAAAGAAAGAGTTTGGAAAATTTGGTCAACAATTGAAGGTAAAGACTCCCCAAGGAAAGGGAAAACAAGTACAGACATCCTATTCCCCAAGAGCAAAGAAGTGTCTTAAGTGTGGCAGAGATCATGGGGGAGAGTGCTTGGTTGGAAAGCAAGTATGCTACTACTGCAAACAGCCTGGTCATATGGCTCCCTTTTGTCCAATACGCCAAAAATAAGCAGAGTCCAACCCAAACAAGTCTAACACTGGAAGGGTCTTTGCTCTCAATGCAAAGAAAGGTATGAATCATAATCTAATAACTGGCATTGGATTCATAAATGAAGTTCCTTTAATTATCATGTTTGACACTGGTGCATCCCATTCTTTCATCTCCTCTGATTTTGTTTTGCAACATAATATCCTTGTATTTGAAATGTCTTATCCCTTAGTCATAAACACTGCATCTAAGAATTCAATAGAGACCTCCTTAGTATGTCACCAATGTCCAATCACCCTGTATGATAGAGTTTTTCTAATAAACCTAGTCTGTTTGGCCCTTAAGGGATTGGACATCATATTAGCAATGGATTGGATGTCCGACCATTCAGTAACTTTGATTTGCCATGGTAGGAAAGTCATAATTCCTCCAGAAGTTTCCCAACCAGAGGAAACCAAATACCCTTCCTTGACCAACAGTTCTTTACTCTTCCAATGTCTGACCAATGGGGTTCAAGGCGTACTATTATTACTATCCTCTAACTCAGGGTCTGAAATGGACTTGTCCAATATTCCTGTAGTCAATGAGTTTGAGGATGTCTTTCCAGAAGATGTGACATCATTGCCTCCTGAAAGAGAAATAGAGTTCTCAATAGACTTGGTCCCTGGAACAGGACCAATCTCCATTGCCCTTACAGGATGTCCCCATTAGAATTGAATGAGTTGAAAAACCAATTAGAGGACCTTATAACCAAGCAGTTTATCAGACCAAGTGTGTCTCCCTGGGGAGCCCCTGTGCTCTTGGTAAAGAAGAAGGATGGCACCATGAGGTTATGCATAGATTATAAAGTGACCATCAAGAATAAATACCCTCTGCCCAGAATTGATGACCTTTTAGACCAATTAGGGGGAGCTACTGTGTTCTCCAAAATTGACTTGAGGTCAGGGTACCACCAAATCAGAATAAAATCAGATGATGTACCAAAAGCAATCTTTAGAACTAGGTATGGGCACTATGAATTTTTGGTTATGCCTTTTGGTGTAACCAATGCCCCAGTTGTGTTCATGGATTACATGAATAGAATTTTTAGGCCATATTTAGATAAGTTTGTGATAGTATTTATAGATGACATACTAATATACTCTAAGACCCCAGAAGAACATGCAAGTCATCTTCAAATAGTGTTGCAAGTACTTAGGGATAGAAAACTTTATGCCAAACCAAGCAAATGTGAGTTTTGGATGTCAGAAGTAAAATTTCTAGGCCATGTGATCAATAAGAAAGGAGTGGCAGTGGATCCCTCCAAAGTAGAGGCAGTGCTGAAATGGGAACATCCTAGGAATGTGACAGAGGTTAGGAGTTTCTTAGAACTGGCGGGGTATTATAGGAGATTCATTAGGAAATTCTCCCAAACTGCCCTTCCTTTGACCAGAATGACTTGGAAGGACCAACCCTTTGTGTGGGATCAAAAATGTGAAAAGAGTTTTCAGACTCTTAAGACCAAGTTAACCACTGCCCTTGTGTTGGCTATACCAGATCCAACCTTAAGATTTGAAGTGTATTGTGATGCATCTCTGAAAGGTTTAGGTTGTGTAATGATGCAAAACAACCAAGTAGTGGCTTATGCTTCAAGACAACTAAAGCCTCATGAGGGAAACTATCCCACTCATGACCTAGAATTGGCTGCCATAGTGTTTGCCTTAAAGATCTGGAGACATCATCTTTATGGAGCATAATTTGATATTTACAGTGATCACAAGAGCCTAAGGTATCTATTCGACCAGAGGGAATTTAACATGAGGCAAAGAAGGTGGGTAGAATTTTTGAAAGATTATGAATTTAAACTGAAATACCACCCAGGTAAGGCCAATGTATTGGCCGATGCATTGAGTAGGAAATCCCTACATATGTCTCATCTCATGATAAAAGAACTTGCACTGCTAGAAAACCTTAGAGACTTGAACCTAAATATGACAATCCTTCAAGGGGGAATTGTTTTAAATAAACTAGGAATAACTAATAGCCTTAGAGACCAAATTAGGCAATCGCAAGGGATGGATGAAGAGTTGCAACTTAGAAAGGACCAAGAAAGATTTACTAGGGAATGAGATGGAACAATCCTATTTCAGGGCAGAATTTGGGTACCTAAGGATTCAGAATTAAAAAGACTAATGCTAGAGGAAGCTCACAAAAGTAACTTAACTATCTATCCTGGATCTACCAAGATGTACCAAGACCTTAAGAAAAATTATTGGTGGCCAGGTATGAAGGTTGATGTGGCTACTTTTGTGGGTCAATGCCTAACTTTCCAAAAGGTGAAAATAGAACATCAGAGACCAGCAGGATTGCTACAACCTCTGGAAATACCTGAATGGAAATGGGACTCAATTTCCATGGATTTTGTTGTAGGTTTGCCACATACCCACACTGGGTATGATTCCATTTGGGTTATTGTGGATAGATTAACTAAGTCAGCCCATTTCTTACCAGTAAAGTCAAACTAAAACACCCTCAAACTAGCCAAGTCATTCATTAAGGAAATAGTGAGGTTGCATGGGGTGCCTTTTAGTATCATATTGGACAGGGACCCTAAGTTTACCTCCATGTTTTGGAAGGCATTTCAAAAGTCTCTAGGAACTAGATTACACCTTAGTACTTCCTACCATCCCCAGATTGATGGTCAAACCGAAAGAACCATTCAGACTCTAGAGGACATGTTGAGAGCTTGCATTTCAGAGGAAGGAGGAAACTGGGATACACATTTGCCTATGGTAGAGTTTTCCTACAATAATAGTTACCATGCCAGCATTGGCATGGCACCTTATGAGGCTTTGTATGGAAGAAAATGTAGGACACCATTATGTTGGTCAGAAGTAGGGGACAAAGGGATCTTAGGTCATGAAGTTATCCAAGAGACCACTGAAAAGATTAAGGTAATTAAGGATAAATTAAAGATAGCCCAAAGCAGGCAAAAGAGCTATGCTGATATCAGGAGAAGACCTTTAGAGTTTGAGGAAGGAGATCATGTTTTTTTTGAGAGTTACGCCCATCATTGGCATTGGAAGAGTGCTAAAGGTCAAGAAGCTAAACCCTCGCTTTGTTGGACCCTTTCAAATATTGCAGAGGATTGGTCCCTCTGCATACAGAATAGCTTGCCACCCAAACTATCCAATCTACACAATGTTTTTCACGTCTCCTAGTTAAAGAAATACATTCCTAATCCTCACCAAATTTTGAGTCATGAGTCTGTCCAACTCTAGTCAAATCTTACTTATGACCCAATGCCAGTCCAAATTATAGATAGAAGTGTAAAAACATTGAGAAACAAAGAAATTCCACTAGTGAAGGTTGTTTGGGAAGGATCTTCTGTAAAAGAAGCAACATGGGAAGTAGAGGCAGACATGCAAAAGGAGTATGCTTACCTCTTTAAATAGGTAATCTTCTAAATTTTGAGGGCAAATTTTTTTTAAGTGGTGGAGGATGTAAAACCTATCAATTTTGTTTTGTTAAATATAGAAGTTAATGTTTAAAATTGTTAATTTTAAAAATAAAATAATTAATTTATTTGTTAAAAAAAAAAAGGCATTATTGTAATATTTGGACAAGAGCAATGGCGTAATTTTCATTCTACCTCCTTAATCTCTCTCTAATATATCGTGTTTTTCATATACAACATTGGGGGTTTCTTCTTCGTTGCCGTAAACACTTCATCCTCCCAATCTTCAACCTCTCATCTTCTTTCATTTTTTTTTCAAATCAGTAAACCCAAAAGCTTGATAAAGGTCCTCAAACCCATTTTAAAATGTTGCATGTCTCAATTTGTAACTAATCAGCTTCAACAGCGAAGGATGATAATTCAAAATTGAAGAACTTGAATCAAAGTGACAATTCAAGAAAAAGGGGAGCTCAACAACCAAGTTAATCAGAACCTCATCTTCTTCCTTGTCACAACCAGTGAGTTCTTTTTATTAAAGATTTTTATTTTTTTTTATTTTGTTAAGAATAGGGATTTAACTTTCTGAAGTTGAAAAATAAATAAATAAATAAATAAAATAAAATAAAATAAAATAGAAAAATGGAAGAAAGCAACACACATATTAATCTATAGAGACTTCATTGAAAATAAATCAGACGTGCCTATTGTTGTTTATGGTTATGATGTTTGTGAATGAATTATATATATTAGAAAGGAAAAAAAATTGATTACTGGTGCATGATTAAATTTAAGGTGATTATGCTTGTCGAACACGATTTATGCTCGCTACTGCTGTTGTCTCTAATGTGTTTGTGAAATTGTGTTATGTTACGTTAATTTCTTTTAGTACGAGGATTTTATGGGTTGAAATTTTTGAATAAATTATTTTACATTAATACGGGTTAGGAGAATTAGAGTATGATGAAATAGAATTTTTGCATATAGGTGTTTTTAAAATTTCATCCAAATGATTTTTTCATGACTTTTGTGTTGATTATTAAATTCATGACTTTTATATGTTCATTATTTTTCCATGACTTGATGTTGTTAATATTTTCATGACTCGGATGTTGTTTATATTTTTTACTAGAATTTCCGTTTTGAATTAAGGACTTAGGATTAAATTATTATGAGTTTAGTATGTCGCCTAAAGTTATATATAATTGTTATGGATGAATGATGCATTTTATATATAACATAATAAGGGCATTTTATACAAAACATTTCAAGTTTTGTACAATATCATTAATTAGATCATGCATGGCCTTATTCACGGTGGGACATTTAGGTTATTTCAGGCATGGAATAACAGGTAAAGGAGAACAATCAGGACGCTGATTGGGGTTTGGCCAGACCACCTTTACTAATCAGGACTCAATATCTTGGTGACCCACACTATGATATTGAGCGACTTTTTCCTTATTTCAAAGGAAAAGATTTGAGGTCATGCATATGTTGTTCAGAATAATATATATATATATATATATATATATATATATATATATATACACATATATATATAAATAGACATGTATAATAATAATAATATTAATGATTGTTATTTTTTTCTTGAGATGTATAACTACTTTTGTATGTTTTATACACTTTTATGAAAGAAACTCTTTGAAATTGTTTTCCTCTTATTTATAGAGCTCACTGAGATATTTTATCTCATCCCAATTATTATTATTATTTTTTAGCAGTTGGAGGAACATGAGACATGAAAATTTGCATCAGAAGATCAGTTCCAAACTCCTGGACTTAGAATTTGATTTTTTTTTTTGTTTTTTTTTTTTTGTTTTATGATGTAATCAGACAATCGTAGTTTGATTTCAAGATGTAATAACTTATGAATCTACTAAATATGTTGTAAACTATATTTCTGAATGTAGTTTTCAGTTATGATGGTGATTCTAATTTATTATTTATTGTTAATTACCTCTGTTTTATTAAGGTGTAAGGATCCAATTATCAACCGCGGATTGGGTCGGTTGGTGTTTTTAGGCCCGAACCCGCCCTACCCAACTTGTTGTCCAACCCTAGTTGCAGCCCCACACAATTTTGTTTTCCTTAACTATTTTTTCTTCTTCCACTACTGGATATTGGATATGGGTGGTTTAAAATCATTTTTGGTCCGAAAATACTAATTTAAGTTGTTTTTATATCACTACAAGAATGAGGAGGAATACTTAGGACCATAAACCCTAACAAATGGTGAAAAATCATGGAGAAAGTAACATTTTCAAAGGCCAAGTGAGGCCATAAGGCCTTAATATAAGGCTGATAGGAATGTCATAGCCATATCCAAAGTCCTCACAAATGTAGGTTTTAAAAAAAAAAAAGCAAAAAATTAAACAATTGTTAGGGTCGAACCCCTCGAAAATGGCCAAGGCCCTCGCTATATGCACGTGTTAGATGGATACCCAGAGGCCAGAGCCAATGCCCTCACTATCTGAACGTGTAAGATGGACTCCTAGGGTTTGGTCCTTCGCAAAAAGAAGGTGCTAGACTCATACCTAGGACTCTAGACCATCTAACAAATGTCACATTTGTTCTTCTATTTTAATAATGCCATGTCATTTTGCCGACAATTTGCATTAATGCACACATTCTCTACAATCTTGATACAATAAGCAAAGTAAAATATTGATTTCCCTGGATTCAATTTCTCCCTTCATGTCATATATTTTTTTCGCATGATATCTTAGTTCTTGACAAAATATACATTAAAATAGGTCAACATGTTTTGTACCAAACTCGTTGTCGTAAAACAAGATACATCAATTGACACAATAATCTATTCTCTTTATATCTCTTCCCAACTTTGACACCAACTTTTTTGCATCATAATAGCTTGTTGGCAAAGCATTGTTTCGAATTGGTGTTGTATCTAATATCATCTTGGCAAAGTATCGTTTCTACATCCAATTAGTTTATTTTTTTCTTCTTGTTTTATTTGTGATTCAACCGTCCAAGTGCGACGTTGTTTTTTTCGTTGTCTTAGTGTGGTGTTTTAATTTTCCATCTTGCAGTAATATTCATTTGATTTAGATTAACAAATCAAATTCGATACAGTGCAGGTGCAATGAATGATTTTGGCGTCATCAACGTTAAGCTACATAGACATATGTATTCCGATAACTAATTTTATCATAATGTAGGTTTTTCCACATTTATAAATATTTTTCTATTTTATTAAATTAATTTAGATGTTGTGAGTTTGTTCGCAAATTCATTCTTTTTATTTTAGCACTTTGAATTGTATTATTCTTGATCGATGTAATTTTTACCATTTTGAATGTATAAATACTATTTTTTTTTAATAAAAAATAAGCATAGAAGAAAGTTAAATAAAAAGATATTGATGTTAAAAAAAAGTTAATTAAATAGATTTGCTAAAAACAAAGTTAACTAAAAAGATAATATTTTTTTTATCAAGTATAAAAAAAAGTATGCTAAATATAAAGGGCGATGATCCGTTGACTATTAGAGTAAAGTAAGTATTAGATAAGTTACTCTGTTTAATAACTAAATAAAATGATGAATTTCACTAATTCAACCGTTGATTATTGACACAATATATTAATGATGAAATTTACAAAGTTTTATAAAAATAAAAAA
>JBBPBR010000003.1:21439409-21450489 GCA_037974775.1 Cicer pinnatifidum | reverse complement strand
CCAAAAAAGATTAGTGAAAATTATCCACATAATAGTATACTTTTACACAAAATTCGTTACAGTCTTATTATTTCAAATTAGAAAAACAGATAATAATTACCGTTGAGGTAAAAAAAAACAAAACAAAAAGGTGAAATTTCACAAATCACACAACCTGCGTTACCTTAAAACCTTAAAAATACCGAAAAACCAAATCCAACAACAATGGATAACTCTGTTTCTTCTCTCTCTTTACGTTTCCCTCCAAACCAAAAACCCAAAAACATCTTTCAACTCTTCAATTTCAAACCTTCCCAATCATCACTACCATCCATCACAACAACCCATCAAAATCAAAACAACAAAAAATCACCCAAATTCACAACCACCACAAACAAAAAACAAAACACTTCAAAAAAACCATTTTCAGAAGAAGATGCATTCCCATGTTCTTTACCACTCCACAACAAAAACCCACTTTTCATTTACAAAGACATTAAAAACTTCGCTCGCCAAAACAAACTCAAAGAAGCTCTCACCATTTTGGATTACGTTGACCAACAGGGTATTCCAGTCAACGCCACCACTTTCTCTTCCCTCATTGCCGCTTGCATCCGAACTAATTCGCTTTCGATTGGAAGACAAGTTCATACTCATATAAGAATCAATGGCCTCCAAAATAATCTATTTTTGAAAACTAAACTTGTTCAAATGTACACTTCATGTGGGTCATTTGAAGATGCAGTGAAGCTATTTGACGAAAGTTTTCAGTCAGAGAGTAGTGTTTATCCTTGGAATGCTTTGCTTAGAGGAAGTGTGGTTTCTGGGGGTAAAAGAAAACAATACATTGATGTTCTTAAGACTTATTCAAAGATGAGGGAATTGGGTGTCGAATTGAATGTTTATAGTTTCTCTAGTGTTATCAAGAGTTTCGCCGCGGCTCCTGCACTATTTCAAGGATTGAAAACTCATGCCCTTTTGGTCAAGAATGGTTTGCTTGATAGTGACATTCTTAGGACTTGTTTGATTGATATGTATTTTAAGTGTGGTAAGGTTAAGCTTGCACGCCGTGTGTTTGAGGAAATTCCCGAGAGGGAGAGAGATGTTGTTGTTTGGGGAGCTATGCTTGCTGGTTTTTCTCACAATAGGTTGCAGAGGGAAGTGTTGGAGTATGTGAAGTGGATGGTGGAGGAAGGGATATATCCGAATTCGGTTATAATGACGATTGTTATTCCTGTGATCGGTGAAGTTTGTGCAAGGAGGTTAGGTCAGGAGGTTCATGCTTTTGTGGTGAAGACAAAATCGTACTCGAAGCTAGTGCCGGTTCAATCTGCTTTGATTGATATGTATTGTAAGTGTGGGGATTTGGGTTCGGCGAGGCGAGTTTTTTATAGCTCGTCGGAGAGAAATGTGGTTTGTTGGACAGCTCTTATGTCAGGGTATGCTTCAGTTGGAAGACTAGAGCAGGCACTGAGGTCCATAATTTGGATGCAACAAGAAGGGTTTAGGCCTGATGTGGTGACTGTTGCAACTGTTCTTCCAATTTGTGCTCAGTTGAGGGCTCTTGAACAAGGGAAACAGATTCATGCTTATGCTTTGAAACATTGGTTTCTTCCTAACGTATCTGTAACTTCTTCGTTGATGGTAATGTATTCTAAGTGCGGTGTGGTTGAGTATTCTGCAAGACTGTTTGATGATACGGAGCAAAGGAATGTGATTTCATGGACGGCTATGATTGATTCGTATATAGAAAATGGGTATCTGTATGAAGCACTTGGCGTGATGAGGTCGATGCAGTTGTCAAAACATCGACCCGACTCAATTGCCATTGCAAGGATGTTAAGTGTTTGTAGTCAGCTAAAACTTTTAAAGCTTGGGAAAGAGATTCATGGGCAGATCTTGAAAAGGGATTTTGCGTTGGTCCATTTTGTTTCATCAGAGCTAATCGATATGTATGGAACTTTCGGTGATGTTGATAAGGCAAAGTTGGTGTTTAGTGCAGTACCTGTGAAAGGTTCCATGACATGGACTGCTCTTATAAGGGCCTATGGATACAATGAATTTTATCAAGGTGCAATTGATCTTTTCGATCAGATGAGATCAAATGGTTTTTCTCCAAACCACTTCACATTTGAAGTCATTCTATCTATATGTGATAGAGCTGGATTTGTCAATGATGCTAGTAAAATCTTCAATTTAATGCCTAAATATAAAATTGAAGCATCTAAGGAACACTTTGCTATAATGGTTCGACTTCTTACCCGATTTGGTCAACTAGAGAAAGCTCAGAGATTTGTACAGATGAGTTCTTTCTTATAGTAAAGGCAACACCACATTTTCCATTTGATTGGTTTATACGTCGTCAAACATTCTTGAAAACAGACATGTAACTTTTGGTTTACAAAATGTGAGTAGTAATTTATATCCCATTGTCTGATAGTTGCAACTCATCTACTGACAAAAACCTTGATTTAATCTCTTGCCGATCATTTACCTTTCCACATGTTAGTACTGTTTTTGAAACTAGTAGTATACAACTCTCTAAGTTACTATCAACAGCATTAACTTTAATAATGCATTCTTTCATGATGACTTAAATAAAGAGGTTTACATGGTTCTTCCTAGAGATTGCATAATTCATTTCATTGTATGGTCTAAAACATACCCACAAAACAATAGCATTCTAAACTATTTTTTTACTGCTACCAAATGACTACTTCACGACCATGTTATGTATTTGATTAATTGAATTCTAAAATTTTATTATTGGATAATAAAATTATTCTTTAGTAAATATTAGAACACTGTTTTTGTGCCATCCTGTAAATTTAATAACAATCTGCTAATAGATTAGTCAAATTAATAAACTAATTAAGATAATCGTCTAGCAGCACACTTTTTATATTTTTTAGATAATATGAAGGTTTAATTACAGTTTTAATCCTTTTATGTTTATAAATATAACTGATAATTCATAAAATCAGTCCATCTGTTTTAAAATCTGACAATTTTAATCATTTATCGTGATTTTTTAACTTAAAAATAGTGATGTAACATGCTTTAATTATTATTATTATTATTATTATTATTATTATTATTATTATTATTATTATTATTATTATTATTACTATTATTATTATTATTATTATTATTATTATTATTATTATTATTATTATTATTATTATTATTATTATTATTATTATTATTATTATTATTATTATTATTATTATTATTATTATTATTATTATTATTATTATTATTATTATTATTATTATTATTATTATTATTATTATTATTATTATTATTATTATTAGTGTTATTATTAGTGTTATTATTAATGTTAGTATTAGTATCAGTATCGGTATCGGTATCGGTATCGGTATCGGTATCGGTATCGGTATCGGTATCGGTATCGGTATCGGTATCGGTATCCGTATCGGTATCCGTATCGGTATCCGTATCCGTATCCGTATCAGTATCAGTATCAGTATCAGTATCAGTATCAGTATCAGTATCAGTATCAGTATCAGTATCAGTATCAGTATCAGTATCAGTATCAGTATCAGTATCAGTATCAGTATCAGTATCAGTATCAGTATCAGTATCAGTATCAGTATCAGTATCAGTATCAGTATTAGTATCAGTATCAGTATCAGTATCAGTATCAGTATCAGTAAGTTATGTGAAAGTAATGGTAAATCATCAAGAAATATATCTAATTTAGTTGATAATAAGAAAGCAATTTGAAAAACTAATTGAAAGTAAGTAAAATTCATAAATTTGTTCATGATTATAATTAAAAACTTACAATTAGATCTTTTAAAGAATGAGGGAATTGCAAGGTAACGATTGCCAAGGTAATTTTTTAAATAAAGGTGAACATATAATTCTAAGGTTGGAAATAAAGTCTGCTACATAATTTACACATCCTAAGAATCTTTGTAATTGAGTTTTGTCTTTTAATTCATTAGGGAATTTTTCTTCAAATTCTATTGACCTACTAATTGGTGTTATTGTTCCTTGATAAATGTTGAATCCTAAAAATCTAACATTATCTTGAAATAATTTCATTTTCTTGGTTGACACCACTAATCCATTTTCTTTAATAATATTCAAGAATTTTTCTTGATGCTCAAAGTGTTGATTAATACTTTTTGAAAAAACTAATACGTCATCTAAGTATACAATAGTAATATGTTGGTAGTTATTAAAAATGTCATTCATACTATTTTGGAATTCATTGGATGCATTTTTTAATCCGAAGAGCATAACATTCCATTCATAATGTCCAAAGGGTACTACAAAGGCTATTTTATATTTATCATTTTCTTCTATTTGTATTTGGTAATATCCCGATTTCATGTCAAATTTAGAGAATACATATGAACTATGTAATCTACTCACTAAATCTTTTTTATTGGGTATTGGATATCTGATCCATTTTAATACTTTATTTAATGGTTTATAATTAATAACTAATCTGGGTGCTCCTCTTTCTAATTATGTTGACTTCATCACATAGAACTCTGCACAACTCCAGGGAGACTTACTGGGTCTTCTTAATATTTCTATAAGAGTACTAGCTTGATCTGTAGTAATCATATTAATTCCCTTAATACAATCATTACAGTTATATAATTCTGGACCTAAACAATAATCTTCTTCTGAACTTTCTTCAGATTCTGACTTTTCTGACATATTATTAACATATTCTTCTTCATAAGATGATTCTTCCGAAGAACTAGAGAATTCATCAATTAACATAATTTCTTCTAAGATATTAATAAGACTTTCTTTTAATTCTTTTTGTATTTCTAATTTACTGATTTCATTAATTTTTTGTTTTAATTTACAATTTTTTGCATAATGTCCTAGTTTTCCACATTTAAAACATTTAATTTATTGTTTATAAAGACCTTTTTGTTACTCTTTTTAATTTTTTTTGTTTTCTTTATTGGTTTCTTTAGGGTGTAATTATTGTTATAATTTCTCTTTTTCTTATAATGTCTAAATGTCTGTTTTGGATATTTTTTATTTATTTTTTTACTGGGAGTTTTAATTGTCTCTATTCCAAATTGTTCACAAAATAATTCTAATTCTTTTCTACTTTGCATTGCTTATGATCTAATTTTATTATGTATTTTAAAATCTGTACATATTCTTATTCCGGTTTCTACTACGTAATTTGATATTTGTCCTAAGGTTAATGTTCCATAAGGAATTATTCCATTAAATTTTGATTTAATATTCATTTTAACTTTTTTACTAAATAATGTAGGTAATCATGCTAAAAATCTCTCTTTCCAATAATCCACATTTCCATCTGGTCTCATATATATTTTTGACATAAACATGTCTTTATACGATCTATAATCAGACATGGAAGGGCAATGAAGATTGACTAATTGTTCTGCAGCCCTTTCTTGTAATTGTAATGGGTTTCTTACAAAGGCTTTCGTGATAGCATATAATAGGGTATTTACTGAGTCCTCTTCTATTGGTATTCCATTATTATCTACTTTAACTGTTTTTAATATCATAGTTTTTTCTTCTTCAGTAACTATATTATCCCACCATCCTTTTAACTGACCATTGAATCCTGTGATTAATAATAATGCTGCCTTTTTATTAGTATTTTTCCCTGATGTTTTAAATGCAGTGGCTGCCATAGTCATGGCCTGAATAATATTTAATATGTTTAGTTCACTATGTCCATCTATGTTCCATTCAATGATAGAATCTCCACTATACGCAGCGGATGTCATGTAGTAACTTTCTTCAAATTGTAAGTCTGGATAGCTAGGTCTAGGATAATAATTTCTAATTTTACATAGGTAACCAGTATTTTTCATATTTTTAATTTTGTTAACTTCTAACTAATGGGGTCTTGTGATAATACATTGACTTGAGGGTTATTTGTGATTGTCAACCTTTTTAATTGTTTTATTAATTCATCTGAGTTATTTTTTAATTTTACTTCTTTTAAATCTTTTTCAGGTACATTTATTAATTTATAAATAGGTCTTTTTGGATCTAGTTTATAATCTTTATATGAATTAATTTCACTAGACGTACCGGGGTTATTTTTACTCACTTGTAATTCTACTCTATCTAATTGTTCAGCCATGGTATGTAATATTTTATTACTAAAGTTTAATTGAGTTTGGACTCTTCCTATTTCTTTATTTTCATGATTTGGATGCTTAATTGTTTTAAAGGGTGAAGCTTCGAATATAATTCCATTTTTTTCTAGTTTTATTGCTTCTAATGGAGGATGTATAGATTCTATTATTTTATCATCTACGGTTTTCCATTTATTACTTATTTTAGTATTAACATTTATGTGATTATTTCTAATAAAAGAGTTTTCTATGTCATTTTCTAAACAATAATCGTCAAACCAATTAAAGAAATAAATATTTAATCTAATTTCTTTAAGATACTCATAATATTTTTCTCTATAATCATTTGTTATTTCTTTTGAGAAAGTATTAAAATACCATTTTCTTTTATCTGTGTTATAATCTGCTTCGAAATCTTCTCTTAACCATACTTTGTCTATTTCAAATTCTTCTTCTAATTCAATTACTCCTAATACCTGAGACGCTGTTGGTGACATTTCTGGTGACTCTGAACCTTAGCAATCCGTGCAAGGCTCATATATTGGTTGAGGTATTGAGGGTACAAAATCTACTCCTGTTAAGTTAATATTAATGGTAGATGTTGAATCTACTGATTTTCTTGAACTTGTTTCAGATAAATATTTTAATGATCTACCAGTTTTAAAAGACTCACTTCGATTCATTCTAATTCTTATACTACCATCCTCTTCTAGAATAAATTGTCTAGGTTTTCTAGACTCTATTCTAGGTGTTGGCATAATTTCTTTTAATACCCATTCTTCTGGTAATTTAGCAATAATATCAGAAACCTTTAGTTTTTTAGGGGTTGTGATATTAGAACGTTTTAGATTTGCTTCAATAGTTACAGTTTCATTTCAATGTGTACTTCTTAATGCTTTAAAATTATAATTTATATTTAAAACTTTATATTTAATTATGTAATATATATCGATATTAGCTACTCCTTCATAGAATAGATCATCCATACATTGAATATTAATAACTAAACCACTCACCCACCACTCCCGTTCACCAACTACCTTTACTATCTCTCTCTTTACACTTTCTTGAGAAAAAAAGGCCTCCAAAACTGCTACTAGAATGTCTATCAATCTTTCTGAATTAGAAACCCTTGGAGAATGGGTTTGACTTCATCAATGATTTTTGCGAGATGGGTTGGTACGATAACTTAAATTTCGAAGAACATAAAATTTATGATGAGCTAGTTAAAAAATATTTGGAGGTATGTTTGAACTTCAAATGACGAAGTTTTCAGCGATGCTTTGAGGACTCAAGCCAGAATCATTCAACCTACCATTGTTGCAATCACAAGGTGCTTGGATGAAGGTTTAAGACTTTGTCTAGGTTTTGAAAAGTTTGTGGGTATTGAAAAAATTCACAATGAAGGCTCTAAGGCTGACCTAGTCTCTGCTTTGTTGAAAACAAGTATAAAGTATTGTTACAAATTGTAATAGGCTACATTGTTTCCAAAGGAGACTCTATTGACAAAGATATACCTCCCTTGCCTCATTCTCGAACACATGAAATCATGTGTGATTAATTCAAGAATTGGTAAAATGAAGAAGATACCATACTCCAAATTAATATATGCCTTCTTTGAAGATCTCATATGCTTCTTTCTTTAATATGAGAAATCTAACCAAGATGAAGACCCTTACTACAAATGCTACAAAACCTTCAATGGAAGGAAAAGGCAAGAATGTGGCTCTGATCGGTCAATCTAGTGATACTACAACCACTTCATTCGTAGCAAGAGAATCATATCCACCCATATATAAAGAAGACAACTAGGAGGTTGTTTTCGAGAGTGTATTAGGCTTGCTCCTAGAAGAGCAAATTAAGGATGTGTTGGATATTGGACTCCCTTCCTATGGAGAGAAATGCCCAAATATTGTAGTGTATGTGTCTTACTTATTTAAGTGGAGAGTGGTCTAATTAAGTTTGTAAGAGAGAGACTATTTTGATAGGAAAGACAACCACCAAAAGAGAAAAGAGAAGAGTAAACCCTATTATCGAATTTGTTAAATCAGTCTCCGAAAAATATCGATTGTGCATTTGTTAACCGTTTGGGGTAATTTTTGGACAGCAGGTTCGCAATATCCAGGTCTTCGTTTTCAACGATCGAATCAAAGAAAGAATGTTTGGAGTGGGAGACATCATGCTGGTTGTAGAGTTTAGTGTTTTGTTAATTTTGCTGGTTGTAGGCACATTTTGTGCATCATTTTGAGATTCTCTTGTACCCTTATTTGATTATAGTGGAACTATTTCTTTGGTTTGTACGACTCGTAGTTTTTACCCTTGCATTGAGGGGTTGTAAAATACTTATATTTTTTGATGAAGACAAAATCCAAAAAAAGTGATGAAATTGCAAGCTGAAAGAGAAGTCAACAATGAAGTCAACTATAGTCAATATGCTAGAAGACCTATAATTTAAGGTACATGATGCAATCTAATATTGTTATATTTCAAATGCTCATGAGAACATTCTATTTTAGCATATGCATCAAAAGAATTTTCAAAAGTGTCAAAATGCATGAACAATGTTTGAAAATCAAGTTTTTGACAAAAACCAATGTTGTATTCAACTACATATACGTGTCACTGATTACAAATGAAGTCAGTAGCAAAAATTGCACATCTATATTCGACTACAACATGTTGTAGCCAAATACAAACCTAAGTCAGTAGCAAAAACTGCATATATGTATTCGACTACAGGATGTTGTATGCAACTACAAATATCAAGTTAGTAGCTAAAACTACACTTCTGTATTCGAATTTAATAGGTTGTAGTGGAATACAAAATCAAGTTTGTGGCAAAATTCATTCATCTTTATTCGACTACAAGGATTTGTATTTGAATACAACGTTAAAATTTTAAAATAAAATTGAATGTTACAAAGGTGTATTCGATTACACTTAGGCTGTAGCCGAATACAACTACAAAGCAATGCAACTTTTTAGTTCATATTCAATCTGAATCATTGCATATGTTCATCAAACCTATAAGAACGATTGCCACTGATCTGAAGTGATGTGTAAGGAGTATATATACTTCTTAGTTTCGGATTTAACTTAACGATTTTTACATCAATCTTAGAACAACTTTGAACAAACTTTATGAAATATTTTAAATTATTCAAAGTATTACTTTCATATTTCAAGTACATACTTTACATTTTCATATCATTGAGAAAGGTTCTCTATGGTACTTGAAATTATATTAGATTGTTATCATTGTATCCAACTATTATACCTTCTTGATTTCAGTCAAAATCATTGTTGTAAAACCATTCAAGTTATTTTGTAAATTGAGGAAAGTGGTGTACTTTCTTCCACTGTTGTAAACTAGGATAGTGGTGTGCTTTCTTAGGTTGATTGTTAGGAGTTTATAACAGAAGTCTTAGAGTTAAACTTGTACTTAATATAACAAATAGTGAAAAATCTCTTGTGGTGTGCAAGAGGACTGGATGTACTCTTGGTTGTAAGGGGGACCAAGACGAATTGTTGTATTCTTTAATTTTCTGCCATTTACATTTTTCCATACACTAATCCTAATCAGAAAAATAATTCACTAAGTCTCTAAAAACCAGAAAATTTCTAAACACTTGATTCTCCTCCCTCTTAGGTATGCCAAGCAAGTGGAGAACTAAGAAGTATGCCAAGTAAGTGGAGAACTAAGATCACTTCCATTCAGGAAGCAAAGGATTTGAATACTCTTAAGCTGGAAGAGTTAATCAACACTCTCATAGCACATGAAATTGAACTTGTAGAGGATATGCTCAAGAAGAAGCAACCAACTTTGGCTTTGAAATCCAAACAGAAGAAAGTTTTGAAAGCAACAGCTGAATCAGAGGATGATGATTCAAAAGAGCATAATGAAGACTCATAGGAAAATGAATTGGCTTTGATATCTAGAAAAATTCAGAAGATGTAGCACAATAGAAAGAAGAAATTTACCCAAAGATATTATAGGCAATCCAATAAAGGAAATGATGACAAATATGACAACAAATGCATCTTCTTCTATGGATGCAATGATCCTGGATATCAAGTCAGAATGTCAAAATCTAGAGAAAGGAAAATATCATAGGAAATACTTCAAATGGCTACACGGGATGATTCTAATGAATCCTTTGATAGTGAAGAACATGGATATTTTGGTTGTGACTCGTACCAAATCTGCTTTTGAATCTAACACATATTTTGAATATGGAAGTGAATATGGAAGTGTGTGTGTGTGTGTGTGTGTTTGTTGTGTCTCTTTACTATAGTCGTCAACTAGTACGTACAAATGTAGTGAGCGTTCACTTGGACCGAATAGATGTAGTGAGCGTTCACTTGGACCGAATAGAGATATTATGTTTGTGGTGTTAGTAATTTGTCTTATGGACGCTTCAAAAGGTAAACACATGAACCTTTCTAATGAAATTGTGTGTTTACGTGATTCTTGGCTAAAAGAAATATTTTCAATCATGAGAATGATTTTAAAAAGAGTTTTTAAAGTCCATCTCATAAACTTTTTAAAACAACAAGCTGAAGACAATAAACATTCGGGAAGTTTAAGTCAAGAATACAAAAATACTTTCATTGGAAGTTACACAAAATACATTCTAACAAAAAAATTGTAACTTTCTTCAACTTCACAAAATATATAGAAATACTTTACACTATTGACAATGATCTTTTTATAGGTCAAACTTTTCACTAACCTTACAAATATAATATTAACCACATTAATTTATTTTTATAGTTTGTTATTTAGAACTATATATTCATTGTGTTTTGTTGTAGAAATTTAATTCATTTGATCATGTGATTTTTTCTTTCTATTGTTTTAGTGACAATGATAGCGCTTGAAAGAATATAATTTCAATTACAATAATATCGAGAGATTCACAATTTTATTATCTTCTTCTTGTTTGATATAGATTCATTTTACCGTTATTTTCATTACT
>JBBPBR010000003.1:21399982-21414742 GCA_037974775.1 Cicer pinnatifidum | reverse complement strand
ATAGTTTGTTTTTTTTTTCTTTTTTTCAATTTGAGTGTCTTATTATACTATTTATACTATTTTTATGTAAAGTGTAATTTTATATTGTCGTCCAATTATAGCTATTTACTCTGTCATACTATTTAACTATGAGATGTCATAGTTATGATAGGATGATAATGTGAAATTATTTTAGTACATTATTTTTATTTTCTTTTATGTATCTATTTGTACTATATTATAAATTAAAAGTTATCATTAAACCCGCATGAGTACTACATGCCTTTAAAAAAGAGTTCCTATTTTGTGCAATGCCTTAAACTTGTAACATTAAAATTTAATATATAAACTATTACATTTTTAGTCGTTTTCCATTCATCCATTCTATAAAAAATGTCTATTGCCAATTACTTCTCAAATTTGTTACAATATATATAAGATTTATCAAGTGAGAGGGATTTTTAAATTTAACAGTGAGAGAATTAAATTTTGACCATATAATCATACATGGATATATGGAAAAAAATAAACAAATAGAAAAATTTAAATAGCAATCGAAACACAAGAATATAACGTGGAAACTCTAAAGTTAAATAAAAGATCACAATCGTTGGGTAATGACATAAAGAGAATAACACTTGTTTTCACATAGACTTCTCTCGTAATTCCTATGACCCAAATACACCCATACTTTTTAAAACAAATGTTTGAATTATATATTACAACACTCTAATACAAGAGTATGAGAGAAAACAAAAAAATCAAATACAAACTTAAAGTGTTTCTAACATGTGCAATTTGTAATGAAGAACTAGAGTCATATATATAGTTTTAAGCTCTCACTTTGTTTACAATTCCAAGTAATGTGGGTCTATTTTAACATATATAATATTTCAAACAACTCTAACAACGCCACATTGATTGAAAATTGTGAGATATTTCCAAAATATTGATAAATACATGTATTTTGAATCGTATTTCAATTAGAAAAATCATAAACAAAACACCCTATGAGATCTGGAAAAATAGGAAACCAAACATTTCATATTTTCACATCTTTAGTTGTTATTGATACATCTTAAACAACAAAGATAACTTGAAAAAGTTTGATGCAAAATTAGACATGGCTATATTTTTAGGATATTCAACACAATCTAAAGGGTATCGTATTTTTAATTTGAAAAACAAACTATTGAAATAAGTATGAACATATTTGAAGAGTTTGATGATCTTAATTTAATAAAGAAAGACGATGAAGAGGAAGAACAATCTGGGAAAATACAACAAATTCTTCCCCATGAAAACGAGATTGATGAACAATCTTCGTTTCAAACTCCTCCTAGAAGTTGGAAACTAATAGATGATCATCCTCACAACCAAATCATTGGAGATACAACTGATAGCATTAGAACAAGAATGTCATTTAAAAATGATGAAAACGGCAACATGGAAATGATATCCCAAATGGAACCCAAATCCATCAAACAGACTATAGTTGATCAATCTTGGATTGATACAATGAAAGAAGAACTTCTTCAATTTGAAAAGAATGAAGTTTGGACCCTTGTTCCAGATCCACTAGATCAAACAACTATTGGAACACAATGGGTTTTCCGAAACAAGCTAGATGAAGAAGGAAAAGTTGTAAGAACCAAAGTAAGATTAGTTGCTCAAGGGTATAATAAACAAGAAGGAATAGACTATGGTGAAACCTTTGCTCTAGTTGCAAGGTTAGGAGCCATACGAATCCTTCTTGCATATGCATCATATGAAAATATCAAACTTTTTCAAATGGGTGTTAAGAGTGCATTTGTAAATGCACAAGTTTATTTTTGTCAACTCCAGGTTTTGAAGATCAAAAGAAACCAAATTATGTTTTTAAACTCACAAAAGTCTTGTCTCGTTTAAAGCAAGCTCCTAGAGCTTAGTATGAAAAATTAAGTTCGTTTTTGATCAAAAATGAATTTTCTCGTGGAAATATTGACACAAGACTCTTTAAGAAAACCAATAAAAATGATCTACTCATTGTACAAGTGTATGTTTATGATATCATTTTTGGATCAACAAATGAAAAAATGTGTGAGGATTTTTCAAATCTCATGCAAAGTGAATTTGAAATGAACATGATTGGAGAATTGAGATATTTTTTTGGTTTACAAATTAAACAACATAAAAATGGAATTTTCATAAGTCAAGAAAAATATATCAAGGATCTTTTAAAAAAATACAAAATGAGTGAAGCCAAGATTTTGACTACTCCCATGCATCCACCATCCTACTTAGATAAAGATAAAAATGGACAATCAAACTCTGAAAAAGAATTTAAGGGTATGATTGGCTCATTATTTTATTTAACTGCAAGTAGACCTGACATTATTTTCGCAGTAGGATTATGTGCTAGGTTCCAATCTTCACCAACAAAATCTCACTTAACTGCCGTGAAAAGAATTTTTTGCTATCTTGTTGGCACTACTGATATTGGCCTTTGGTATAGCAAAGGTTCTCATTTTGATTTTGTAACTTATTGTGATGCCGATTATGCTTGTGATAAGATCGAAAGAAAGAGCACAAGTGGTGCATGTCAGTTCATAGGAGAAGCCTTGATAAGTTGTTCATGTAGAAAGCAAAACACAATTGCCCTATCCACCACTAAAGCTGAATATGTCTTAACAACAAATTGTTGCTCTCAAGTCTTATGGATCAAAAATCAACTTGAAGATTTTTCAGTAAGATATTCTCATATTCCAATATATTGTGATAACACTAGTGCCATTAATTTATCTAAGAATCTTATTCAGCATTCAAGATCCAAACATCTTGAAATAAAACATCATTTCATTAAGGATCATGTGAACATAAACGAATTTGAATTAATCTTTGTTGATACAAAGAATCAGTTAGCTGATATTTTTACAAAGCCTCTTCTTGAAGAAAGCTTCAATTCCATCAAAGAACGCTTAAAAATCATCAAAAATTCTGCTCAAGATCGTTAAAATTGAAACTAGAATATTCTGGTCGTAACGGAGAACGTTCTCCGTTTTAAGTCTGTTTGCTCAAGAATGATCTTCGTTTTCTCATCATGATTTTTTTATAAAAAAATCAGCTTTTCAACTGAAACATTGCTACTTTACAAAAGGTAATGGCTACCCATGCTTGTTCTGCCACATTAATTAACTTTCTCCCTTCCCTATACATCTAATCACACACGTGGCACTACCTCAACTCACACACCAACTGCAAAAAATCAAAAACGTTCATCCTTCTCCACCAAACAACAACTTCAACCTTTTTATGAAATAAAAAAACTCTTTGTCTCTTTCTTCCTCAAACTCTATTTTTTTTTAAAATGGCTCATAGCAAAACAACAACACATAATAAACAAACCACCAATACCACCGTCATCTCCATCCTCATCTCCAATTCGTTCATCATCACCTCCACCTAGACCAACACCTCCACACTCATCCTCAGAAAGATCATTCTCGAATTACCTGTCTTCATCTTGAAAATCATGTCCTTAACCTATTTCACTTGCTTCTCTCTCCATCGTGCTCCCTCCATTATATCAATGCATGCTTCCTTCCAACAGTCAATGCTCGCCTCATCTTTGAAAATCCCTCAACCCTAGTTCTAGCATGTCATATTCCAAACGAAGATCAATGCGTATTGTAGTTGATATTAGTACCTCCAAGATCAAAAATATAGACACAACAATTCATACACTTTCTGATGATGATTCTGAACCTTCACCACCAACAAAACTTCCCAAATCACAAATTGTCCCTACATCACAACCCTCCAAATTAAAATCCCCAACCATTTCAAAATCCCCAAAATCTCATTCAAAATCCTCGAAACCTCATTCGAAATCCCCAAAGTACTTCCATCCAAAACCAAACATTCTAAATCTAAACCAACAATTCCTAAAACTAACTCACCTTCAACACTCTCTCAATTTTTAGCCTCCAAAAAACTCAAAAATCCTAAAAAATTACAAAAGAAAACTCAGGAACGTTCTTCGTCCAAACTGCCAACTCAAGAACGTTCTCCTCTCCAAACTCCACACCCAAACACAAAAAAACTTCCAAAATAGCAACCACTAAATCCTCAACCAAACCTCCTTCTTCCAAAATCCTTATTCCACCCTTGTTTCCTTCAAAGATTCAAAAAATCTATATTGAGAAGTGGGGTCAACGACCTAGCGGCATTGGTCAAGTTTTTATTTTTGACAATATTCAAGTGAAAGGGATCTCCATTTAGCATCACACTGATGCACTTGGATGGACTGATTTCCTCAAAATATTTGATTGTTATTACCTTGAGGTCATTCGAGCATTTGCAAATAAATCCCTTATTGTCTCCACTCTAAAAGGTATTGAAATCCGTCTAGACCCTTTAATTATGGCTGAGATTCTTAAACTACCATATGAAGGACTAATAGTTTTTTGAAAAGACTGGTATACAGGCTTAAACACTACTAAAGAAGAAGTGTTTTAAGAACTGTTTATTGATGGGTCTACCAAATTTTTCTCACCTGATCTAAAACCCCTTTCCAAAATTTTCAACAGTATAAGCAACACCCCATTTTACCCCACAGCGACAACCATTAATTTGTCTCTGATAATGACACACTAGTCATTTATCATCTTATTCATTGCAAGAAGCTGAATCTGCAATACCTGATAATCCATCACATGATTGTTGCAATCCACAAGGATTATAAGAGAAATATTGTTCCATATGGTATGGTTTTCTCAAAAAAATTCAGGCATTTTCAAATTCCCTTGTTGGTTGAAACCTCCAACATAAAGATTTCCAAATTCTCATCGAAAAACATATCTCATATGAAACAACTTCCCACCATCCCACCCTCACCAAAACATACTTTCAATCCTTCTACCACTAAGAGGAAAAGGACTGCACCCAACTCTGCTGTCAATATTGAGCAATCCTCACCTCAAGCATGTTATTCCCCTCACTAACCCAGAGAGGAATGTTCCCCAAATATCACTATTCTACAACCTTTCAATACTGACCTCAATCACGTTACCCCTACAATTTCTACAACTCCAACATTCACAAATCTTTTTTCTCAAGGTAGTCTATGCCCTCCACTTCTTGTTCAACACAATTCCCAAATGTCACCAACTTTTGTGTCACAGCAAAAAACCACAACTTCATCTATCTTTGGAATAAGCCAATATTTGGTTTTTCCAGATTCGGACATAGCTGTCCCGTCTTTGCCCCATCATTCCGCTCCAAAATTTATTCCTCACATCAATACTTCATTTGCCACTATATCCACTTTTTGTACCACTGCTGCTCCATTCCAAAATACTCCTACTAAAGATCAACAACGTCCATCTAAAAGGACCAAAATGGAAAGGGAAACATCAAGAACATATAAGGAAATTCCCATAATTTTTGCTGCCCTTCAAACAATCATAGCTAGGCAAGCTCATCAGGACATGGAGAAGGTAATCTTGCGTGACTGGATGACTACTTAGCTTGCTCTCAAGCTCAGACTGGAACCTCCCATGACTAATCGTCCTCCAATGTTTCCAAACATACCTTAGCCATCCTCGTCTCCATCGTCTGAAGGATCTTTACCTTCTTTGTCTTTCTAATTTAACTTTAGCTTCACTCTCATATTCCTTTTTGCCATGACAAAGGGGGAAAAGTTATTTAGATTTAAGTATAATCTGAAGCTATTTTTTGTATGACTACTTATGTATTATTTTTTTTTAATTTGAACCACCTTGTAATGATCAAGATCCTTATGCTATATCAATGAAAAATTATTATTTGGTTCAAATGATTAGTATATATTGAGGTGGAGCTTCTACTAAAAATCTCTCTGAATTATTACTATAATCAAAATTAAAATTTGAATTAACATGTTTTGTCATCATCAAAAAGGGGGAGATTGTTAAGACAAAATCTCAAATTAATGTTTTGATGATAATTAAACAAAAGGTTAATTAAGACTTCTAATTATGATTTTAAGTGTTTGGGTATTTAAGATGTTTTTTAAGTGTATTAAAATAAGATATGTACCAAGTATTACAAAGCAGATCTTATTAAAATCAAGAAAGCAAAGTGACCAAAACAAAGAATGTTCTTGATAAATTTATGGAAAATGAAGAACGTTCTCCACATCTGCCATAAACAAGAATGATCAGATTTCAATGTAAAAGATCAGATCTAGGAAGCTTTATTCATTCCATATCTTCATCAAGAATAAACAAGGATCAATCTAAGCAAGAATCATTCAAGAATTCGAAGGATCAAAAAATTGCTTCATAAAATGAATAAAGCAAATCATTCTCCAAGTCAAGCAAAGCAAGTACACTTAATAGGTTGTAAAGGACTCTGTTGTTCGTACTTTCAGACAGACCTGCACATGTGACTTAAAGCAAGTAATCATTTCAGACAACTGGCAGGATCACAAGTACAAGTCAGCTCATCTCAAACCAATTCGAAGAATGTTCTTGGATCTCAAGAATAATCATGGTTTCAACATGAACAATCCTGTTTTATGGTTGATCTTATCCATTCACTTACTTGTGACAGATGGCCTACTTCCAACGGTTAAATGAGAAGTCATAAGCTCTCTTGAAGCCTATAAATCAAGCCTCACGATGAAGAACAAAAGACAACCAAAAATGCCAAGCAAAACATCAATCATTCAATCATACTCGAGCTTGTCAAAATCATTCTAAAGTTGGAGTTCCATTCTTTGAGTGTTTTTCAAATCCGTGATAATTGAGTTCTAAAATACAGAATCTATTTCTCAAACAAGAGTTGAGCAATACCTAGATTCTAACATTATCAAAATCATTACTTTGTAACTCAAGGCTATATTGTTAGCATAGCTTGAGTAGTGTGTAAAAATCATATCATAATTTATAAGGTAGATTGTAAAATCATTTCTGAAATAGTGTTAGGTATCCTGTGGAAATTCTTTCTAGGTAAAAAGGTATAAACTGTGTAATAGATCAAAACTGATATGTGGAAACCAAGAACATTCCTACTTTGAACACTTAGTGGAAAATCTCACTTTTGTGAGGACTGGACGTAACCCGTATTAGTTGAACCAGGATATATGCTTGTGTGATCTCTCTATCTCTATCTCTATTTATTGTTTGTCTTACATTCAGTTTTTATATTGATAAATTGATATTGTTGTTTTTTCACTAACCAAGAACGTTCTTCGTTTATAACCAAGATCAATCTTGAGTTAAACTTTTTGGTTTTTAAACAGAAATTTTTAAAAAGAGGCAATTATATTTTAAACCCCCTTTCCTTATAATTGACATTGTTACTTCACCCTCCCATAGTTATTTATTTGTTTTTTATTTGTTTTATTTTTAGCCTAATAATGTTATTATTATTACTACTTGTGAACTCAATAAAAAAAATACGAGCCACCTCATTCTCTAATTATATGAGAGTGTTTAATTTTTGGTTACAAAACAATGAAAAATCTAAAACTCAATTTTATTTCATTGACACACAGATTTATTGTTTAAATCTATAAATTGAAAATAAAAATCAAAAGAAAAAAAAGGGAGAGAGTTTTTTTCTTTGACTAAAGACAAAAAATATAGAGAATGAGAGAAGTAAAAGAGAAACAACAGAAAAAATTAAAAGATACAAATAAAGTATTCTAAATTTCTTTAATATTAATATTTTATATATATAATTTATTTTTGTTATTACATACAATATACATGCAAATAAAAAAGAAAACTATGTCCATGGTCTTCAAACCCTGTATTGTTATGCTTATAATTCTTTTTTTCTTCTTCAATCTTTATCGTTAGAAACTGTTAACCTAAACAAATGAATAAGAAAAAAAATATATGATAGAAAAAAAAACTAACAATAAATCAAAAGAGAAACATACAAAATACAAGAAAACAAAAAAGAGAAAAATGAGACTTAAATCGTCGCTTTCGTCGGAACAACGACGGACAGTCGCCGTCGCCCACTACTGTGCGGCCAATCATTTCCTTTTCTTCTTCCCTTTCTTTTTCCTTTCTTCCGTGTAACAGCCTCCAAACTCCTCCTTTTTTCCCTAAGATTTTATATATATTTTAAAAGAAAGTTTGATCTTCAATTTCAAATATTTTTTTATATAACTACTTAGTCCAATTTTTTTTCTCTATTTGACAGGTCAACTAGTTTTTTTATTATTATTCTCTAACTAAAAATTATTTTTTAAGTTCAATTCCATTTACTATTTCTTAAAATTGGAAGTTTATCTTTCTAATTTCTCCTAAAAACAAAACAAAAATAAACAATAAATATTGAAATTGATTGAGACGAGACATCTTATTAATTTTAAATATTTGTAACATCTGAGTTGTGATAACTTGACGATCTTAATCTCCAAAATTATAATAATCTTTTAATGAAATCGAATTGATCAAGATATGACATCTTGTCAGTACTAGTTTAAAATGCATGAGTTGTAACAACTCTGTGATCTTAAACATTTTCAACTAAATTCAAACAAAAAAACAAACATACACATCAAAATCAATTTCTCAGACTAGGTGTCTTTTTCTTTTATCAAATCAACAACTTTTTTACCAAATTCAAATTTCTGCAACAAAATGTATTTCTTTAAAAGAAATAAACGCATTCGCATATTATACTAAAAAATTACATAGCTTTGATTTCTCCATCACACTAAGAGATACGTAGAAGCAAGATCGCACTCTTGTCAACTATAATAATAAAAATTTATTTTTTCCTTTATATTTTAAATACACTTTTATCTTTAGATTAATTATAAATAAAATATATTCACATTTAAAAAAAAGGAGAAATAAATTTATATAAGTTAACATTAATTTTGTGCAATTAATTATAGATAATCGTACTTTAATAGATGTTGTAGGGTGCTAATACATTCTTTTCGCATACTCGACTTCCGAACTCAAAATTTAGTTTCAAATACCATTTTTTTAAGGGTTTCCCAATATTTTCTCTATTTTAAATAAATTTTGGTGGCAACTTCATTGAATTTGATAAACACTCGAAATTTTAGGTTGCGACAGCTGACGACTCCATTGAGGGTATTTAGAGAGTCAAGCCTAACATAATTAATTGTGCAATTTTTTTTTTACTTCTTTTATATTTATTTCTTCTTTTATTTTCTTTAATTTATGCCATTATTGTTTATTAGTTATTTTCTTGTAGATGTGATTCTCTTGACACACTAGACATTCACTTAGACACACACTTATGAGTGGGGACTCTATATCGAGGTCAGAGTGGGGACTCTATCTTGGATTGTGATTCTCTTCACACACTACGCATTCACTTACACACACACACTTATGAGTGAGATCCTATACCCAAGTTCGAGTGAAACTTAAGTTTAGTTAGGGGTTTAGTGGTAATCATTTTGGATGTACATCCTATTTGGATATTGCAAAGATCTCGTCTAGAGTGTGACTCCATTAAAAATACCTACATTTTTTATGTGTTTCCTATTTGTAGTGATGTTTTCGTACAAGTATCTGGCTCTAGAGACCAATGACTTTTAGAATTGTAAAACTCACCCAAAAAAGTTTTCACGAATTATGAAGCTTATAGACTTTAAGATTTACCCAATCTTAAATATAATACATCTAAGTCATATTCTAACCTTCTTTCTTATAAATTGTAAGATTGTCCTGACCTTTAATTTTTAATATTAAAATAGAATCCCAAAATATTTATATCACCCTAAAATAATTGGTGTTTACTATTATTTGTTGATAATCCTTAATCCATGAACTAATTAGGTTATATATTTTAAATTTAGGTGGGCTGAAGATGTATTAATGATATAGTTTTGGGATGTGCCTAATATTAATGCATATATAGGCAAGTTGACATGTTGGTGTGAGTACTATTGTTGTTAAAGAACCACCACTCCATAGCATATATTAGGGATTATAATTTGGAGACATATTAATCAAAACTGAGTATGATCCGAGTCAGCTGATGGTTTGTTCTTAGTTATATAGGTCCCACAATGCAACAATCTGACCTCTCTTTATTTCTTATTAAATCCCTTTTTTGTTTTTGTTTTTTTCTTTCTTGCATGTCTTTTCAATATCTTCCATTGGCACTACGGATAAAATGGGTAGAAAACGCATCTTAACCTATTTTATTTTTTCCCAACAAATGCTTTCACGAGAATCTCATTGAAAAATGTAATTTTCATTTATTTAAATATAAAAATATATTATTTCATGTATTTTTATTTTATAAATTTTGTTTACAAAAAATAACAAATTTCTATAAATGGGTCATCTCAATTACATGGTATCTGAGCCTAGTACTTTAAATAAATTGTCACACCATCGATATCTCCAACTAACGATAAGTGTGAAAATCACAATAAAATCTCCTTAATGGATTGAAATAAATTTAATTTATTTTCAGATATAAAACTCATAACCATTAGAGTGTCTCATGTAGTTGTATTCTTTATAGTTTGAGGCCTATCTCATATTAACAACTCATTCTTTTTATTAATAATATTCTTTAAAAGTTAATACACTTTTTCAAGATATATATATATATATATATATATATATATATATATATATATATATAGCAAAATATCACTAATATTTTAATTTTTTTTATTCCTTTGTTGTTTAAAACTAGTAGAATGTGACCACACATTAAAAAAGAGCACAACCAAAATATCGTAAAATGATGAATAACAATGATGAGGACACACAAAATTGAACTCTTGCTAGCTGTCTTATAATTTACTCGTTTGTTTGTGATTTTTGAGCATGTCTTTTTTTTCACCCACTCTCAACTTGTAGTATCGTAAATGGGTCATGTACCAAAAGTCCTATTTCACCCGTTTACCCAAATCATACTATTTGCTAATATAATACACCCAAAAAATCTCTAAAAATATCCATCAACACCAAACGTATAGTGACAGAAAGTAATAAATTATTAATATATATATATAAATTTGTCTTGTTAAGAAATGTTCTCACACCGTTAAAGAATCACTAAATAAATTTTTTGGAATGAAATGAACAAAATTTTTAAACTTTTAAAAAAAATGAGACATATAATTTCACTCTTTTACATTGATAACTAATAGAATTGTTTGTTTTACCATTATACACTATTCGAGTAAATAAAGTTAGATGATTTAATGAACACGTGATTGTGATTGAATGACATCAATACATGTCCATTTTTCTTTTTTTATATATCAGTAATTTGTCTATAATTTTTAAATAAATTTATAATTGAACCAATGTAAACTTTTATAAAAATTTATTTTTCCATACAAAAAGTTATTTTGATATTTAAAAAATAGTTTTTAGAGGTATTTAAAAAAAAGCAATAGAATTTTAATTTATTTATCATAATAAAAATCACTTCAAAAAATCTATATTTTTTTCAAGGAGCTAAACAATTTAAATTAGCTTTTCATTTGAATCAATTTGGAGATTTCTTTTTCTTCAAATTCTCATTTTTTTAAAATATTTAAAAAAATGGATTAAAACTCCTAAAAGTATTTTTTTTTTCAAAATCATTTTAAAAAAAAAATCGTAAGAAATGGATATTTAACATGAAAGATAATATGATTGTTGAGGCACGTTTAATTATTACAAATTTGAAAGATAAATTCTATGTGAAAGTAGGGACAACGTGCAATTTTCGGTTAGCACTTAACTTGTTTTTGTTAGTGCAACATAGGATCCAACTTAAAATTAGATATCTCCAACATTTTTGCAATAGTAAATAAACACCATCTGTGATTTTAATAAGATAACTCATATTATAAATACAATTTAAATCAAATTTAAACATATTTTAAAATATTTACTTAAAATTTGAATTATCCAATCAAAATATAACTCTTTCGAATTATACTAATGATTGCTACTACAAAGATATATTATCGTTATTATTGTCACCTTGCCAACTCCAAACAATATCTTTGAGTGAAGGTCTTACTTGTTCCTCACACAACTTAACATATTCCATTGTGTCTCCGCCACATTTAAAAAACTCAACCACCGCTACCTCCGGCGCCACCTCAAACACCTCCACCATCATCGCCACCTTCCCCTTTCTTCCCTCCATTGCTCCCTCCATTCTCACTACAAACTCCTTCTTCCCCGTTATCCTAAAATTCAACTTCTTCGCCATCTCCTCGAGCTTCACCAAAACCGATGAAGCCGAGAATTTTGATATGAATGTCGATGGCAACCTCTTTTTTGTCTCAAACAAACTCCTAAGATCAAAACCATGTGACAACGACGAAATTATCTCAAAAGCATTATAAAAAGGACGAGATGGTTTTGTCATTACCAATTCCGGAACATCCAAATCCTCCTTGAAATCAACATTTGTATCGTTGTCTTCGATAATCGATTCGTTCGTTGAAAACGCAATGGGTGTAACAAACCCAATTTGAAACCAAGGATCATTCATAATATCAAAAGTTGAATACCTTTTTTTAGGATCAACAACAAGAAGATTTGAAATCAATGTTTTAGCTTGTGGAGAAATCCATTCAGGAAATTGATATTCACCTCTAAAAGCCTTTCTATAAATTCTCATAACATTCTCACCTTGAAAAGGAAGATATCCACAAAGCAAAGCATAGAGAATAACTCCACAAGACCATAAATCAGCCTTAGATCCATCATACCCTTTTTTCTTCAATACCTCGGGTGCCACGTAAGCAGGGGTCCCACACGGAGTTAAAAGCATTCCATCCTCTTGGCGTTGTTCTGGCAACGCCGAGAGTCCGAAATCAGAGACTTTTAAGTCTTCGTTTTCATCCAGAAGTAAATTTTCTGGTTTTAAATCGCGGTGTGTGACACCGCGGCTATGACAAAAATCAACGGCACTGATGAGCTGTTGAAAGTACTTTCTAGCAATATCTTCTTCCAATTTTCCTTTTTCTACTTTGGTGAAGAGTTCACCTCCTTTTACATATTCCATTACTAGAAAGATTTTTCTCTTTGTTGCCATAACTTCTTTGAGTTCAACAACATGAGGATGATGAACTAGACGCATAACCGAAACTTCACGCTTGATTTGCTTCACTAGCCTCTCTTTTTTAAGCTTCTCTTTTTTTATCACCTTGATTGCTACACTCTCATTTGTTGAAAGGTTTCTACAATGGTAAACCTTTGCAAAGTTTCCTTGACCCAATACTTTACCCATTTCGTATTTGTTGAAGATTATGTTTCTTGGGTTTTTGAAACTTTGTTCTTTTTCTTGATCCATATTGTGAAAATTAAGGAAAGGGGAAAAGGGTGAAGATATTGAATTATGTGTGTTGAATTATGTTGTTTTGGAGAAAATGAGAAGGTTTGTGGATTTTGAGGAACATGGTGTCGGATGGACACACAACATTCCTAAGGAAGGAATTGAAGGGACTAAAAAAATTCATGGTTGCATATGTAATATGATAATATGTGATTGATTGCAAGATATATTTTGAAAAAAAAAAAAAATTTGGAATTTGATGGGAAAGGATATTGATATGGAGAAAATTGAGGTGTGTGATATGAATTGTAGGTGAGGGAGAAGATATTTAACTATAATGTTGAAAAGTGAAGCAAAAGGGTATTAAATGATTGTGTTGGGTCTAGAAAGGTGTGGAAAAGATGGTTTAATACTTTAATTAAGGGGTATTTTAATAAAAGGTGTGCAAAAAGATTTGAATTACACCTAATGATCATATCCGTATCTATTTGATTAAAATTCAGTTATTTAAGATTAAATATCGAAATTTAGAATAAAAATGAAAAACTAAAATCCGTTTCGATTTGAAAAAATTAAAAACAAAAATTCGTTTTAATTATAAATTGTTTGATCTTAATCGAAAAATACAGTCTAAATGAGGGTTTGAAGAGAAAGAGAATGGTGGATGGTTTTTGACCGGTAGGAATGAATGGAACAAAACAATGGATTTTGAGAAAATTGATAAAAATCTAGAGAAACCCAAAAATGGAGAAAAAAATGGATTAGTTTGGGTGAGGATGTGGACATGAGTAGATGTGACGTGGGGCAAAAGCCAATTGTGGGATGATATGATATGCTACTAGTTTTTGCCGTTCAAGTTTGTTTTCCTTTTCTTTCTTCAACTAAGATAACTAATCAACTATTATTAAATATATGTCATTGCTTTGCTGTAACTTAATATTTTTTTTAAAATAATTCTTTAATAAATAATGTATGAATTTAATATAGTGAAGACTTTAAAATTGACATAATGTTTATAAAAATATTTATATTTGTCTATTTTTATTGACATTGGTCGAGATATACATAAATAAAACTATTATTAAATTTGATTTTTGTATTATATATAAAATTATAATTAAAGGAAATGTGGATCATTCTTGTTAAATTATAATTAAATTTGATTTTGGTACTATAAATAAAAAATAATAAAATTAAAAAAAAATTGTTTAATTTATTATTTAAAAATTTCGTAAATTTTTCATATATTAACAATTTTATCTTTTATAAGTATTTTTTCTTTTATCAAGATGGATTGTTGTATTTCAAATTTATCCGGTCAATAAAAAATTTATAAAATAGAATTATGATAGATATGATTTCATGGTTTGAATTTTCTTAAAAAAAATGTCTAAAAATGTAAATAAAAAAATAAAAAATTAATTAATTTTGACTCATCATTTATCGCTACATATTTGGATTCATAATTAAAAATCATAAATAAAAAATAGTGTTTTTATCAAATTTTTGTTAAAA
>JBBPBR010000003.1:21352333-21370951 GCA_037974775.1 Cicer pinnatifidum | reverse complement strand
GTCAACGACAATATGTTTAAATATCTATAAAAGATTATATTTGAATATATTTAAGAATTAAGATAATTATGTCAATTAGAATATATATAGTATATATTTTTTAATATATTTAAAACTTATTTCTTATTTTGAAGATATAATATATTTGTATATTATATTTAGCTTTATATATTTAAAAAATTAATAAAAATTTAGGATATAAAATTTCATAAAAAAAATTCATATAAAATATACCATATATAATTATTATTCCGCAAATGAAAGAAAAAAAAAACCAACATAGGTAAATTAAAAAAATGCGCGTATTTCTTCGAAACATTGTTTGCTACAAGACCAACTTTGTATGTTAATGTTCGTGTATGACAGCTCTTGAATTATTAATTAATAAATAAAACAAGTGGGATATATAATTTGATATTTCTCACATGTGCCTCTTTCCACTCAGTTTCCTTACTCAACTTGAGTTTCTCAAGTGCTATCTATATATACACTTATATTTATATATATTCTTTTATCTTAGTTCATGCACTTCTATCTCAATTAATACTTCATTTGTTTTTTGCTTCATACAATTCCAAAGGATAATACATATTTTATTTCACAAAAATGGATTGTTCATCATATATCAATACTTCATTGGATCTCAATATTAATCCTTATAGAGTTCATGAAGAAGTTCCTGTAAGTATATAAAAATTTGAATTATATGTACCATTCAATTAATTGGATGCATTTCATAGAAGCTCTTGTTTTGAAATTGTTGGCTTATATTATTGTCATTGTTGTTGTGTTGATTTTTAGAAGAAGGAGGTTGGAAGCAAACTTTTCTCCTTGGGGATGACCAAGTTTTCTTTGAAAGAAGAGGTTAGTTTGGTTGATTTTTTATTGTATTTTGATGTTATTTGAACTCTTATATATGAACCTAGGTATTTGTGAAATTGGTTGAGAGAATTTATTGAAACAGTTTATGACATGTTCGGATATTGTTTTCAGTTTATTTTTATAAGTTTTTTTAGGATAGTTTATCAAAATAGCTTATAACATAAACTATAAGTAGTTTTTATAAGTTGAAAATAATTTATAAACATGTGATAGGTTGTTTTCATAGGTTCTTCCAAAGAGTTTTAGAAATACTTAAGATCAAATAAATGAATTGAAACAAACTCATAGGCCATTATGGAATGACCCTTTTGGCCAAAACTATTGAAAATGATTCTAACATATGCTATTGATTCCAAATTTCAGTCCACTGATGAATTAGAGGAGGAGCTGAAAAGGGTGACTGCAGAAAACAAGAAATTGGTGGAAATGCTCTCAGTGGTTTGTGAGAACTACAACAGTTTGAGAGGCCATTTGATGGAATATATGAGGAGAAATCCTGAGAAGGAACTTAGCACATCATCAAAGAAAAGGAAATCTGAAAGCAGCAATAATAACAATAATAGTAATTTGATGGGAATTAACAACACTGGAAACTCTGAGAGTAGCTCTACTGATGAAGAATCATGTAAGAAACCAAAGGAAGAAGAAAACATCAAAGCCAAAATTTCAAGAGCTTATGTTAGGACTGAAGCATCTGATACTGGCCTTGTAAGTTTCTTAATTTTATTTCTTTTATAGTTACTCCCTTAGATTCCTAACATTCATTCATTCTTTAATTTGGATTCTTGGGTTGGGTTACTTGTGGTAATATAGCATAGACCTAACCAACACATGTGGTTGGTCTGAGTAGTTAGGGATTCAGACAACTTAAGCAAGCAGTCCAAGAATTAATCTTTGGCTTTTTTATAAGGGGAAAACCTAGTAGTGAGGGGAGAAGAGTCAGGCATCTTAAGCAAGTGGTCCCTGACTCTTGTGTATCGAGAAAAATCGTTTGAGAGTGGAGAATCCACCTTATGTTTACAATAGGTTTTCTGATAGAGATTAGTCACTGCTAAACAGCGATAGTACTTTGTACCTATAAAATGACTAGAAAATATGTATATAGTATAGACTCAAAAAGTACTAAAGTGTGTATAACTATTGGAGTTTTGACATGTTTTTCCTTTTTGTGATTTCAGATTGTGAAGGATGGATATCAATGGAGGAAATATGGACAAAAAGTGACTAGAGATAACCCTTGTCCAAGAGCTTATTTCAAATGCTCTTTTGCTCCAAGCTGCCCTGTCAAAAAGAAGGTAAATCTAAAAGCTAACATAAACCACTTAGATAAATAATTCAATTCTATGTAAAATTATGTGTAACAGAAGTGCATCCAAACACGCACTAAGAAGATTTTGCTCATGTTTGGTTAATTATTTATTCAGGTGCAAAGAAGTGTGGATGATCAATCTGTGCTTGTTGCTACTTATGAAGGGGAGCACAATCATCCTCAATCATCTCCAATGGAGGCAACATCCGGTTCAGGCCGTAGCGTGAGCCTTGGTTCGGTACCTTGTTCAGCTTCTCTCAACTCAACAGCACCAAAAGTTGTTACTCTTGACTTAACAAATTCTAAGAGTAGTAAAGATTCTAAGAATAATGAACCAAGAAAAGATTTACCTAAGTTACCAAAGAATTTGGTGGAACAAATGGCTACTTCTTTGACAACTGATCCTAATTTTAGAGCAGCACTTGTTGCAGCCATATCAGGAAGATTGATGCACAATAATTAAGAGAAGATTTGGTGATTTTTTGGAACCTGAATCATCTATAGCCGATTTTATGGTGCAGTGAACACTAAACCGTTAGACTAATAGAGATACATTTTCTCTATCTTAATCTGACAGTTTGAATCTGAGAGTCGACTGCACCATAAAGCCGACTGTAGATGATCCAATTTAGATTTTTAGCTAACTTAGTTTCAATTGTTAAGTATTCCATAAAATGGATGAATTTTTTTTAGAGTATAGGATCTCTACGTAAATACAACATAGAAGATTGAGAGTATATTTATCAATTTGATCCTTTTTGTGGAAATAAAGTTCCACTAATGATAGCATGTTGAGGTTATATTGAACAATAGCAAATCAAGTTCAAATTTCCAAATAGTTCTTGGAAAAATTTCTGGATGAAAAAAGAGTTTCTTACATCTCAATGTTTAGTACACAGTCTCATGTTACTAGCTTGATATTTTAAATTTTAGAAACTATGTTACATATCAATCATGTATTATTAATAATGAAATATAATCCATGAAAGCATGGAGGATAAAAAAGAGAATGTGCATGATGAGAATCTTCAATTGAAAAATATTATTATTTTAAGATTTGAGGCTTTCCATGGAAAGAGTTTAATAAGCATGTGTTTGGTTTCACAAAAGAAAGCTACAAATTATATAATGTGGATATGACATACTTTTGTATAATTTATATAAACACGTTTTCAAGATTCAGATAGTATATCATTTTAAAAAGCATTACTTTTAAATTAAAATTTATATTTCAAAATAAGTGCATATTTTTTTAAAAGTTAAATATATGAACCAAAAATCTAGTGCTATATTGCATCTCTGATCAAGAGTGCAACAAAATATGCAACTGAATATTTCTTTCCAATAAGACTAAATTTTGCATCTTCTTGGACTATAATTTTAGCTGTTACCTCTAGACTGATAATGATGTTTGTTTTGTTTGGATAAAATTAGGAATTGTGGCAATAAAAAAATATTCTACTAACAGCAATTGGTGTAGGTGTGATCCAATTTCATTTTCAACCAAATTGACCTAAATGTTCAGAAGCTAGAACTTATCAAGGCAATTTTTTTAACACTGATTTCATGAAATCGGATGGAAGGTAAAATGTAGTAATAGATATCTTAATCCTCTAAGGTACCTACTATTCAACAAAAAGTAGTTGAGTTGTATAGGCCACTTGCTAAGGTAGGTGCCTTATATATCTCTAAATTTATAATATGTTGATCTTATATCAATGTTATCGAAACAAAGACTAATTTATCTATGAAATTTATGTCGTTTAAGGACTAATTTTTCGTAGTTAGTTAATGCACAATTGTAAATTTGTAGCTAAGGTTACCTAAATTTCACAGGCAAATTAATCTCTAGTGAACTAACAATAATACAATATCATGTGCAATATAAAATGTTTACTTAACATGTTATGTCATAGTCTTTAACAATAAAAGTTGGCAGAAGGATGATTTTGAATGTCATTTTACAAATTTGGGGATGAATTAGTCAATTTGCACAAATCAGATACTATTTTATTTTGTATGATGCTTACAGTTTCGAGAAAAAGTAGTTCAAAAGAGTCCAGCACTTATCCTTGATGAAGATGGACCAAGTAGGTAACATTTGCTGTACAATGTTGACGGTGAGACACTAGAGACTTAATTAAGTATAGAGTAAGTACCAAGAGTGAAGAAAAAACCACAAGGTAGGGTTTGGTCCCTCCTATCATAGGGTAAAGGATATAAAGAAACTAGTTATTCATGACCACATACTTAAAGTAAGAGGAAAAGGGTAGAGGAGGAATTCAACAACTAAGACTATTTTGCATCATATCTTTCAATACACAAGAACATGAATAATTGCCAAATTCATTTTGCTTTTCAAATACAACTTTCTACTGCCTATTTCATTCATCAATATCTGTATGGATTTTGTACACAACACAACCTACCCATCTTCCCTAAAAACTACCAGATTAACAACAAGGCCACTTAACCAAAGCCATAGTACTACTAAGTGGAGGGTCCATGATTCTCTGCCGTCGAAATTTCCTGTTGGATAGAGATCAAGCAGCTCACTTCGTGACTTGTACAAATCAGAAGCTAAGAATCTCAACAATACAATCTTGATCAACGGTTGAGATCATCGACTATAGTGACCACTGACTATGGGGAATCCGCTTCTTAAGAGGAGAAGCTCAACTTGTTCACGGCTAGCAACAAATCCACATTGGTTGGATCCTCATTTGTCTTCTCTTTGACCTTAGAGTTGACGGAGCCGCTCTCTTTGCCTTCTCCTTCTGCATTGGAGAAGATACACTCCTTGAATCTGAAGCAACTGATAAGGTGGTCATTCGTTAGCCCGGCCACTTGCATGAAAGTGTAGATGACTGTTGGTCCCACGCTTCTGAATCCTCTCCTTACGAGGTCTTTACTAATGAATTCTGCTTTTGGAGATTTGGCAGGTACCTGACGCGGGTACCTGAATTGGCTGACTATAGGCTTATTGTTCACAAAGTTCCAAATGTAGTTGTCAAAAGACCCAAACTCTTCTATTACCTGTGCATTTCAATGAGGAAAAAAATGTAGATAAAGACAAAAAACCTTGATGTTTGAAAGTTGTAGACTAGGAAAATTACACCAATGATCCAACCCTTAAAAGTTAAAACAAGTTGAATTGATATTTCATATATTTTCAACCTAGTCTTCTTACAAAATTTTGTTTTTATCACAAAATTTTCCATGGTAGGTAGCAGATTAGTTTGAAAAGTAACACTCTAGATTCATTCACTTCAACAAGAGTCTTTTAATTTAGAAGGAAAAAAAATAAGAAAGCGATAGATTGCAACTTTTACACATTCTGTACATAAGACTAGACAATCATGCTCTAAGAGTATTTACCTTACACATCTGGCGTGCATTTTCAATTACGGACCGCAGCCTGAGCTCCGACAGCAATGAGTTGGCAGGACTTCCGGGTGCAACTATCTTTTTCTCGTTCATTCTTGAAACCGCACATGGATCAAAATCCAAAAATACTTCCCTGTGTTTATGGATACATCACAGCCATTAATTCAGAGCTAAATTTTTAGTGCATTTTCTGCATACGACATCATCTGAATCCATCAAGAGCCACATAGAAGCACATAAAATGAGCAACCTTTTATGATTTATGAGTGTAAAATGCAACCCATTTAATTATATATCACAGAAAATATATCAGTACCGAAATAACTGTCTTTTGCCAAGAATGGTGGGCCACGATAGTTCCGCCAAGGCTCCAGAGAAGCTGAGTAACTCAAACAGTTTCCTGCACAAAAACCAAATTCTCGCATTGAGACATAGTTCCAACCTGGAAGCTGAGCGAAAAGAGAAGATTGTGCTAACACCATAACAAACCCACATACTTGTCGTCGTGAATAGGAACTCCCCACTCTTCGTCATGAAAAGCAATATAACATGGTTCTGAAACAAATGAGAGCAAATTAGAGGGAAAATGAACAAGAAATTTGCAATTACAATGTTGAAGTAACAGATACTTCTTTATTTTTTTATGAAATATAAAAAACCACTGATGTATGTATGTCGTCAAAGTGACATACAATTATCTGTCCAAATCAACATACAGGCACATCACAATAATGATGTGTTCATGCTTTATAGGTTGCATGTGATCTATTAAACATTGAAGAATTATGGGAGAAAGTCAGTAGAATCATATGAGCCATGTGATGATGTGAACTACACTAACTGCCAAATGATGACTTCCCAATATAGGTAAAAAGCATTAATATGATGACACATGACGTGATACAGATGAGAGATGACACGAACACGGAACATGACAAATTTAAAAATTAAAGAGCATGGATTGAATAGAATGTATAAAATTAAAACAAAAATCTTAAATCAAAAGAGAGAATTCATGTTTTAAAAATGAACATGAATTTTTATAGACATAATAAAATGCTGTGATTTATCCAGTTATTGTGATATTTCCATATGTATTGATATAAAAGTTCAAACAGTACATGTGAAATTTCTGAAGTTTCTGTCACGGATCTGACATTGGTAAATAAATAAACTATTTTGAAGTGTTTAAGCTGCCTTTACGAAAGGTATGAATCTTCCAAGCTAGTAGTAAAAAAGGTTGAGCAATGAGCATCCATAAGCAGAGTTATGGAAGGAGGCAAATCACTGCAACCCTTGTTAAGCATATTAGTAGCAACCCAAAACTGCCTTCAGCTGCAACGTATAACTCTTAATCACTCCTATGGGCACGCATGTCATGCAGAAAAGCATTACATACAAGAAAAATTGAGGATGATGAACATGGAACTATTCATGCATTGCTAACTATATTTTAGTCTTAATCACTTGTTTATAATGTTTAATTGGAACCCGAATAAGCATTGTATCAATCAAGAGACCACGGTCAGTGAGTGACGTCGAACATTATTTGGAAATAAAATTGTTCTATAGAAGCTAAAAATGCAATTTACAAAGACACATAACAAATTTCACATTTTTTAAAGCTTCCAACCTAAGAAAATCAAAACCAAGAATATATCTCACGACCAAGCCATCATACTAAGCTCAAACATGAAATGCTGTCTACATACGATCTGCTACAACCAAAATTCCACAGATTTCCATGTCAAATGACTAATTAACTCACTAAACTGCTAAATGATAAGATGGCTCGCTAAACCTAAGTACATTACATAGTGTTCGGTTGAAGGTAAATGGAAGAGAGAGAATAGGGAAAAATCATTCCTCACTTAATTATGGCTCCTAACAATATTAAGAGGTATTTTTTCGAAATAAAGAGGGTCGAAGCCTAAAGAAAGAGAACTAAACAAAAATCAGTATGGGAGTGGAAACTCCCAACACATCAGCAGAAAAAAAAAAAACTAACTTGAGCACGGCACTAATATTGGAGGATTTTAGAGAAGAGAGCATATGATTTAATGAAATCATAACTACATTGAGTAAGATATTCTTACATTAAATGTTATAAGGGTGCAAACTATAAATTAACATTTTGCCTCCATTAAAATCTCTCCCCTCCTCATGAACCAAATAATAAGAAGGTTATTTCCCTTCTCTTCTCTTCTCTTCTCCTGCTCTAGCCAAACAGAATATCTCCCCTCCCTTCCCTCACCCGTCCTATTTGAACCAAACAAAATTCTCATAAACACTGTGCTTGCAAGCCTTTCCACAAATTTCTCATTTTCTACATCGCAGTCAATTACAACCTTACAATTACATCAAAAGCTCAAACCAGTAGTACCATCGTCACAAGTCTCAAACAATAATCTATTCACATAAGGACTTATAATTTATAAGACTATTTGAAAGAGCTTATAGAAACAACTTATAATATGTCTATAATCAGCTTATTTCCATAAATTCTCTGGTATAGCTAAGGAAAACAACTTATAACTTATATGAAACAGTTACACTTTATTTTATCTTGTAATAGAAATAGTTTGTAGTGAGCACTTACTCGTATATGATAACCACTTAATTAAGATCTTTATCCAAACAGAGCCTAAGCTAATCAGGAAAATAAACAAATGAAAATACCTGTATTTGGTGTAACCCAAGTACACCTTTTCTTGCCCTCCAAGCCATCACTCGAATCTACCTCAACAGGAGCAACCACAGCATCAGTACCTAATTTCCCAATCTTTGAACCAATCGGTTTCTTCCTCAAGCGCCGCGCCAGCGCCACCTTCCCGCTCGACGAAGCGCCACTACTATAAGTCGAAGAATCAGTGGATGAAGCATCCGACGAACACGAAGCATTCATCGACACATTCTTCACCACTGCCTGATGGCAATGATCCCGCCGCTTCGAAATCTCCGGCGTAACCACTACACATTGCGGATTCATAACCACCTCCGAAGCTTTCTTAGTTTCCGGCGCCGGTTTCTTAACCACCTTGAAGAGACGCACCTTGTTTCCGGCGGGAACAAGCACCGGCCGTGACTCATGATCACCGACGGTAACATTCATGGATCGAACTCTCGGTGGACCCGACATTGCAAAATTCAAACCCTAGATTATACAATTTTCTTCTCAAACTGTCTTGGATTTCAATGCCAAACACCCAATTCAAAGTTTCGTGTTTTCAAACACTGAATTGAAAGAAAAGATGATAAAAAAAAATGAACTTGGTTTTGAAAATTTTGAATTTCAACGCAAAACCCTAGAAAGAGTAAAGGGTTTCTTTTTTGGGAGGGATTTTAAATTTAACTGAAAAATGAGGTAAATTTCTTTCTTCTTTTTTGGTGTTTTTTATTGTGTGTGAAAAAGATAGAAGCTTTGAATAGGTTTGTTTGTTGGAGTGAGGTGTTAAGAGTGATGATGAGAAAGTTGCAGAGAAAGAGTGAGAAAGTGAAAGGTAATTTTCTTTTGTTTAACTTGAATTGAAATTTGTTGGTGGAGAAAGCAACGAATCAAGAAGAGCACTATAGAGAGAGAGAAAGAAGACAGAGAGAGAGAGAGAGAGAGGAAAGTTGATGGTAGACCAATGAGTGGGTAATACGTAGGAAAGAGAAATTAACTATAAACGACATGACACTTTTGTCGTGGCTCAAGAGAAATGAATCTAATCTAGATGTAGTTTTAACAAAATCATAAATACAGATTGCAGTATATTTATGCAATTGAGTTATATAGTAAAAGTGGTTCATACAAGAAATATATTTTATGTTTATTTTTATCAAATTATTAATATTTAGTGATTATTTCACTTATAACAATAAGATAATTATTAAGATTTACTTCTAATAGATAATATTTGTGGTCGATAGAGTTTTAAATACATTTTTAAAAATTTGTTTATAGTTGACTATGATCTATATTATAATTTGTCATATTTTAACATTTGAATGAGAAAATAAGATTGGACTAAATTAATTGTCTAACGGAATAACCAGTTAAATGGTTATAACTCATTACAATGTATTCAACAACAAAAATCTAACATGTATATGATTTATTAATTAATACTAATTAATTATAATTTAATTAATAATAATTATTGATAATTAATTAATTAATTTATAGAAATCACTTTTTAATAGTATGAATTGATATATCAAATGTGATTAAAAATTCTATATTAAATAATAAAATTGATATTAAACATCATGGAAGTAAGAAAATCCATATTCTTAATGTCTCAAGAACACCTTGAATAGTGCTGCATCAAGAAATGTTGAAGCAATCCACTAATTTTTTGCTCAAATAATACAACTCTTAAGAAAATATATTGAGTACCACAGCTTTAACAAAATTATACTTTCTAGCATAAGGTCAAGGATTCACAACAAAAAATTAGTACTTTTAAAATGGCAACACTATAGTTGTTTGTGACCAGAAGAAAAGATTGATGATCATTGGTAACAATATAAACTGCACATACAAAAAAAAAGGAATAGATGGGACCCACTTATCCAACTCATTTCCACACATTCTACACTTCAATATGTTCCATCTTTGTAGCAAAAACAAATTCCAAAAACAAAATAAGAAGCAAATTTGAAAAACTCAATCAATGGCTGCAACATCAACACATTATTCACTTCTCATAAATCAAAAACCTTTCTCACATTTCCTTACAAACCCACCTTCCTTAACTTCAAATTATCCATTATATAGTTCCAATAAAAGACGAGTTCGAATTCTGGCTGGAACAATTGTTGGTCAGGTTTTACTTACCAGAAGAAATTCCAATAGAAGACCAAGTGTTTGTGTCAATGCCAAAAAGAAAAATCCATGGCTTGACCCTTTTGATGATGGAGAAGACCCCAACCTTGAATATGGTTCATTGTTTTCAGATGGTAAACAAGAAGAAGATCCAAGGCCACCAGATAATCCAAAAAACCCTTATGGATTCTTGAAGTTTCCCGCTGGTTATTCAGTTGAGATAGCTTCAATTGGTTTGAAAGTTAGAGGTGATGTTAGGAGGTGTTGTTGTGTGGTGTCTGGTGGTGTTTATGAGAACCTATTGTTTTTTCCAACTATACAGTTGCTTAAGGATAGGTACCCTGGTGTTTTGATTGATGTGGTTGGTTCTGAGAGAGGGAAACAGTGTTATGAGTTGAATAAGAATGTTAGATGGGCTAATGTTTTTGATCCTGATGACGAGTTTCCTGAGCCTGCTGAGTATACTGATTTTGTTGGAGTTTTAAAGGTTGGTTGGCCACCATATATTTTCTAAATACTTTGTGTGAAGTGAGTTTAGATATTTTATATTCGGTAAATGTTTAGATCGACAATGAATTTATCAGAATTATGATGTATCATAGTAATTTTGACAAAAACTATACTTTTGAGCTTCAATAAAATTATGATGTCAATATGACTTGGTCAAATTTACGGTGATTCCAAACAGACACTTAAAAATTTGGGACAAAAAATCGATCATACCTTTCTACATGAACATTGTAGAAAATGAGTTTGATTGACACTCTAAAAATCCAATATATTTTATTATTGTCATATTTGTAAACAAGTTTCAAGAATAATATTATGATACAAGACGATCATATATATAACAGCAACCAAACCTTATCGCACTAAATAACGTTGGTTACATTGATCAATCCACGCTATTAATTATATACTCTAAAAAATAATAATAGAGATATGATATTAATTGTGTAATTAAATTCATTGGTCAAATGATTGAGTTCAAATGCTTAACGAGTTTCTTTAAAAACGAATCAATCAGAGGTCCTTGAGTTTAAAATCTGATTGCAATGACCATTGATCATATTTTATTTATCTCTAGGCCGAACTTCGAATACTAGGACTCGTTTTCCTTAGGAATAAGAGGATTAAGACAAAAAAATCAATGTGAAATAAAACACTATTTAGTGCATAACATTTAGCTTAAATTGTTTTTATGTATAAGTGTTCAATGATTTCTGTCATGCAATTGCAAAAACTTTATGTGCATTTTACACAGTTTAGGAACTTCCCTCATATGAAGAAGCTTAAGAAATACTTTATTTTTATTACAACAATATTGCAACCTTGCAATCTAACCTCAAAACTCTTCCAAATCCTCCCTGCTTGAAATTCTCTAGAAACTGATGCATTACTGCATTATGCTTACAGAGTAGATACTATGACATGGTGTTAAGTACAAAATTGGCAGGCATCGGGCATGCAGCATATTTATTCATGACAACTGCAAGAGATAGAGTTAGTTATGTCTACCCAAATGTGAATGCTGCAGGAGCAGGATTGCTTTTATCTGAAACATTCACACCTGATTCTCTAAATCTTTCAGAAGGAGGATACCATATGTGAGTTAATGTAACAACACAAATGATTTAGTGTGTTTTTTGTTTTTGCGCTAACAAATATTGATTTTGTAAAATAGATTTTAGTCAGAGTTGAAAGCAACAAGGTTTATGTTTAGATAATAAATTCACGAAAAAGATATTTTTTTCATTTCGTGTTTGGATAGTTTAGATCAAAATTGCTTTTGAGTGTGTTTATATATCCGCCACTTTTAATAAATTTGAGAATTGATTCTATGTCACTTCAAAAGCTAGAAATCTAAGCTTTTCGTAGCATGTTTGAAACCCCAGTAGACAGGTGTTGGACGTGTGGCGGTTATGAAGCTCCAAGAGGGAGCTTCTCCTTAGACGCACGGTAGACATCCCTTTAAACGTGAATGCAAACACATACTCGGTAGAATCTAGTTTGGAGATGTAATCAGTTTTGGGATTGATAGTCAAACATAACTAATTTTTGGTTAAATGTGCCCAAACTTGATTCAGGATGTCTCAGTGTAGAACAAAACATAGGCTTAGACTTACCTTAGGTAGTTTTTAGTGAAAATTTTCTTTAACTGAGGAACATTTCCAATGAGTTTTTCATACTAGGTACCATCAGATGGAAGACTGGTTAGGAAAACCGTTTCGAAGCGTTCCACGGCAGGTTGTGCCGCCACTTAAAGTATCGATTTCGAGGAAGTTGAAGGAGGTTGTGGAGGAAAAATACACAAAAGCAGGTGTAAAGAAAGGAAGATATGTTGTGATTCATGGGATACAATCAGATTCAAAGGCATCAATGCAGTCTAGGGGTGATCCCGATAGTTTACTACCACTTGAAGTGTGGGCTGAAATTGCTGATTCTGTAAGGTATGAAATGTTGCACTCTAAAATATAGTATGTCTTATGCCATCATTTAAGCTTTTAGACTTTTTTTCTCAACATACAAGTGTATATGATTGGTTTTGTGGTGATGAAATTGTTTTTTGAATGTATTGATGTTGGTGAAAAAGTGAAATGAATGTAAAGTAATTAATGTTTCAATACATTTACGAAGAAAAAAAATAATTTAGCAGTTAATGATTGGACCAAAGTTACTTTTAAGTGTGTATATGTATTTGTATTTGCCACTTTTCTTAAAATTGAAAATTGTTTCTTATACTTAAAAATCTAAGTGTATATTTGATATTTCGGTGAATTTGTCAGAATTACGATGAGCCACAATGATTTTGCAAAAGCTACAACTTATAACTTTTCATATTCATGATGGCTCAATGTGATTCTGGAAAACACTTATACCAAATATGCACTAAACTTTTCGGTAAAATTGAGTTGACGATGGAATCTATTTTAGGACGGAAGGTCATACATAACTAATTGTTGGCCAAACGTGATTTGACCAACCCAACCGTGAATGTTTCACCATTGAATCAAACATAGGCTAAGACTTGTTATATATTATTGTTACACCAAGATGTCCTATTTAAAACACTGTCTGGTATGTATGTTATGGGACAATATTTTTTTAAATTAATGTACTTGTAACAGGGAATTTACGCCACTTTTTGTCATTCCACATGAGAAAGAAAGGGAAAATGTTGAGGAAATTGTTGGAGAAGATTCCTCCATAATCTTCATAACCACCCCTGGACAGGTATTCAAGTATCTTATAGTTTTTTAAATTTTGCATGCAACAAACTTGAAGAAAAAACTAGGTAGTAAAAAATGTCAAGACATTGAAATGTGAAGTAATGAAAATGGAATAGGCTTTTGAGCATAAATAGTGTCTTTGTTTCTCCATTAGCATAGTCTTCATGCAATCCGAATTCAAATTATATGCAGTCGCCAATTCACACATACAATGTAGTTAGCAATTTATAACTGCTAGATGGAGATGAATCGTCTAGCATTGGGAACTTTTGTTTGAATCTAATATATTGTAATTTAAATGAGAACTTTTGTTTGAATCTAGTATATGTAATTTAAATGAGTCATCTTATCTTCATCTAGTAGTTTTAATTCCTTGACTATAGCGACTTTGAATTTGTGATTGCATGGAATTTGGATCGGAGACGATATTAATGCGATTTCATTCTCTTGTTGTATGGCTTAGCTGGCTGCTCTTATTAATGACTCGGCCGGAGTCATAGCTACCAATACAGCTGCAATTCAGCTTGCAAATGCGCGCGACAAACCTAGGTACTTTTATCATTCACATAAATTACAACAGTTCCCTAAAAGGCGCATTTATTTAGCTTTGTTTCAAGCTACAAAACGATTACATTGCTCCAATAAAAGTGTTTTTGATTTTATGCAGTGTTGCACTATTCAGCTCTCAAGAGAAGGGAAACAAGTTTGTTCCGCAGTCTGAAGAGAAGAAATGCATTGTGATATCATCGAAAACGGGAAAGTTGATTGATATCGATGTTGAGGCTGTAAAAAACGCAATTCAAACTTTCAATCTTTCTCTAGCTTTTGCATAGCCTTGGTTTCTTGTTATGTGGTTGTGCTAACTGTGATTAAAACTTTTAGTAAAGACAGAATGTATATTGACAAATTCATGGTTTTGTTCGTCCTACAGATAACAAAGCATGTGCATTAAAGTGAAAGTCAAAAGTGTAAAAATAAAAGTGGATAAACATGTGAAACATGCATGCACAAATCTTGTGACATAGAAAACGAAAGATGAATCCTTTTTATCCAAACAACAAACAAAAACTGTGAATCCTTATCACTTGAGGAAGATTGTATTTATTGAAGTTATCACCTAAATCAATGTCATGTGTTATTTGGACATAGGAGTGGAATAGGCTAAGTTTTGAAAAGCTTGAGTCTCACTTACGAATAATTTTTTAGAGCTAAATTTAGATAATTTTTTTATCTGATATGACATTTTTAAAAGTCTGGCCTAGACTGAAAGCCTGGATAAAAGTCTTATTCACATTAAAATATTTAAATGTTATATTTTATATTATTTTTAAATAGACTAAACTATGTTTTTATATTAAAGAAAAACTAATATAATTATAATCATATAATAACTAACAAGTATGTGCTGCAACAATCTTTCAAGAAAACAAAAAAGTAAAATGAATCTATAATTAGTCTCTATATACATATCAAGTTACATGATCTATCCATACCAATTTACATAATCTCTCCACAAATCAATACTAATATATATATTTATATATATTAAAAAAAATTATAACAAAATTTTTTTAAAAAAATCTTGAAACAAACATTTTTTAAACCCTAAAAAATGAATTTTAGTTTCAAAGAATAGACTTTTTCTTGAAACAAATGTACTCATTATTGTCACTCAAACAAATATGAAACAACTATTGTGTAATCGCCTAATTAAACGGTTACCTAATATAAAACTATTATCGATTATGGAATGACTACTAAATATAAAACAACTACTAAGTGATTGCCTACTTAAAAAACTTTAAAATAGGAAATAATATTATTAATAAATAATAATAAACAATAACATTGATAAATAAAATATATATAAGTCGTTCAGTCAAGTCTAATAGACTTTTTTATAAGTCTGAGTCTGACCTATTTAAATAAATAGACTTTAAAAATAGTCTGAGTCTAATATTTTTATTAAATAGGTCAAACACCATAAGTAAGTCAAACCTTAGATCCCTAACGAAACGTATTCCCATCCTTGTTTGGACACATGATTTTCTACACCTTATACCATCGAGAATGGACATCAGTCCTGAGGTGAGAGAACAAGCATTCTAAGAAGAGAGTTCAGTCAAGTCTAATAGACTTTTTTATAAGTCTGAGTCTGACCTATTTAAATAAATAGACTTTAAAAATAGTCTGAGTCTAACATTTTTATTAAATAGGTCAAACACCATAAGTAAGTCAAACCTTAGACCCCTAACGAAACGTATTCCCATCCCTGGTTGGACACATGATTTTCTACACCTTATACCATCGAGAATGGACATCAGTCCTGAGGTGAGAGAACAAGCATTCTAAGAAGAGAGCGAAACCATATAAATATTCGATGTCTGTGTCCATATTTATGTTTGAAAAACATTTCTCAATCAGTTTACAGTTTACACTTCGACGCACTTGAGATACAAATGTCAAGAGCGGCGTAGATGATTTCTTGGCCATTGGACTAACCCAACAGCTGACCTTTGGCTGGAAAGACTGGAGAGGCAAATAGAGAATCCAAGTCCGTGTCGAGAGTCAAAAATCGACTAAGTTCACACTTTGCAGTTCATTTCAAAATAGTTTTGTGGAATCATAACTTATAAATAGAGATGACATTCAAGTACATAGGAAAGAAACAGAAACATACAAAGAATTCGGCACCTCAGATGCTACTGAATCTTCCAAGTTATATCTAATCAATCTATGAAACTAAATCAGTTGAGTGGCTTGGCGCGAGTCGATGGATCTTCCTTTGATTCGACACGTATCATAAACATGTATCCTAAAATCCACAGGAGAATGTACTGAAAAGGAACCCATGCAAGGCATGCAACAAGACTCATGATACTGCCAACATATTGAGGATCACTGATGACCCCGAACGGGAACTCGGTTACCCAGGGAATGGTTTTTCCAAAGCGTACACCGTAGTACGTGCCAGCCTCGCCAAGCAGCTGATAAACCCTGTCATGTGACAATATTCATCATCGTGATTAGTTAAATTCTAAAGCAATAGATTTAAACAATTGTATCCCTAGTTAAAAAATAAGGCATAGTGAGAATAAGCTCATCAAACTTTTTTGAAGATACAATGATGAAGGATACACTGTTTCATCATCAAAAAGATGGTATTCATATATGTAATTAGTCTTCATTTATTATTTTGTTTAGGGGGAATTAATTTGCAAAATATTACATCATTTGTTGATATATATAATTCCCTGAATGACCTGCAGGTAACAGTCTCTTGCTGCAATACTTCCCAAATTAAACATAATGTATTTTGTTTTTAACTTTTGCAAAATCACATATCACATATAAGAGTTATGTTTTGCAGGGTGCTAGATAACCTTGTTTGGTAATAATAAAAAAAGAAAGTAAAAACATCACTTCTTCAATTATGATACTCTCTCAGGTGCCTTAAAACCTATGCAAATTGATACTTCACATCAAAGGTGTATCCGGCAGTGACACATGCCGTTAATTTTTGTTTTCTTAAATTATTATCAGGGTTAGTGCAGTGTCTCGTGTATATGCGAGTGCTTCATAGCTTAAAACTATAGCATTCTCCTATGCTCAGTCACACAGAACACATGCACAGCAATTCCACATCACATGATTGAATATCATATTGAAAATAAATTATATCCCAAATGTTAGCATTATGAATTTACACCATTGCACCAATTAGCATATCAAACTAAGACATTTATTTCACAATCAATTACAATATCAGCAGCTAAATAAAAAATTCTTTTAAGATCTAATTCATATACTTGCATTTATGGATTCACATTGGATTTGATCAAATCATATGGTTTGACGCCGCTATTTTAGTAAAAACTACACTTTCGAGCTTTAACAAAACTAGATGTTGTCAAATTCACTGTAAGTCCAAACACACAGTAATAACTAACTACTGCAAAGTATCATTCCATCACCTAAACTGAAACACAAAACTTACTCTAATTTTCTTATCCTAATAGTATCCAATAAAAAATCACAAAACTGATCCTATAAGCGTTGACATCAGCATTTAAGGTATGTGGGGTTAACCACTAGACTACTTGACAACAACAAAAAATAATCATAAAACTAACCACACATTATTCAACAAATAACAAATTCTTCAAAACAAACAACAAAACAAAAACATCCTCAAAATTTCAGCACACAATAGTATTATACAAAAAATAAAAAAGGAACAAACTTTATGAAACCCAATTAACAGATCCAAAATTCCAACAGAAACCCAGAAAGCAAACAAAAAAAAAAAGAATGAAAAAGAAAAGAACCTGAAGTTAAGAAACTGTCCAAATGCAAAAAGGGGCCAAAACCAAAAAGGAGGAGGCCAATAAAAAGAAGAGACAGAGAAAAGTGAAATGAACTGAATTAGCTTCAACAAATGAGCAACATAAGCCATCATTTTTGAAGGATCTCTTCCTTTCCCACAAATATCTACCCATGATTGAGGATAATTCCAGAGGTAATAGTAAAATGGAAATGGTGATATCACTCCAATTGCCAAAAAAAATCCCATTTTTTCAGTTTACTGGTAGTAACAAAAATGTTTGATTTTTTGTTTGTTTAGAGAAAGATTAGATCTTTTATCTCTCAAATGGGTTTTGATTTTGATTTTGATCACTCCTTGAAAACAGGGAAATGGATCTTCATCTCACTTTTTATCCACTTGATACTGATTTATTCATATACTATTATTATTTAAGGGAATAAAATATTTTTGATGTGGTCTATTTTATTTACCATTTTTATCTTTAATAGTTTTTTTCTTTTAAAATTATTCAATCACATGTTTCATTTTCATAGTTGCTACGCGTTAATTTTTTATTATAAAAATTAAAATAAATTATAAAAGAATACAATAAATTTATGAATATATTTTATAGTAATTAACTATACATCTTTATAGTTTTTTTCTTTAGTTAAAAATAATTTCATGTGTAATT
>JBBPBR010000003.1:21311528-21323331 GCA_037974775.1 Cicer pinnatifidum | reverse complement strand
TATCATTTTAATTTAACTATTTATTTTCAAATAAAGTAAAAATAGTACAAAACTTATAATAATTTAAAGTGAAAACAAAATCATTATTGACAATAAATTTAATTGCAGTTTTAGTTTGTTTATTTTTATTTAGTCATTTTATTTTAAAATTTATCAACTTTGGTATATATTTTTAGACTAAAAAAATGATAATGTAATATATTTTAGATGATGTGACATATAGTATGATAATGTAAAATGATCAAGACTTATGATATTACAATAAAACTCTCAAAAAACTTCATTTTTGACTTTAAACATTATATACTTTTGTAATTTAATTAATATGTATATAATTAATCTATCTAGATACGTTTAGATAATTTTACGTTATCAAATCTTTATGTAAAATAACTTAAAGTATGTCATATCAATACTTCAATGTCAAGAAATTTGAGAGGAACTAAAATCGTGTGATATTGAAATAGGACCAAATCCATGAATAATTAAAAATTGATGAACTATAATTGCAAGTAATTCAAATAGAAATTACCCACCTATTTTTGTTTGTCCATAGACTAAGTGATAAACATTACTTAAAACTCACACACACAATTACACACAGTTGTAAATGTTCAAATTCGAACTCAAAACATGATGTTCAATATAAAAATATCGACATTTGTTAATTGAGCTAAATTTTATGGACATAAATAATCATCCACTTATTATTTTACTTAAATATAAATAAATGATTAAAATCATGTAGTATATCCTTATATATAAAAAAAAATGTAGAATATCAATAATTTCATCCCTAAGAAAAAAAGTAATGAAACAAAGTCTCAACCCCATTGAAAAATAGCTGATCCCCAAGTAAGACCAGCACCAAAGCCAGAAGCTGCAATAATTTGGCCTGCCTTAATCTTTCCACTTCTAACTGATTCATCTAAAGCCAAAGGAATGGAAGCTGAACTTGTATTACCATAATTAGCCAAATTTGATATCACTTTTTCTGAAGGAAGTTCTAATTTGTTGGCCACTGCATCAATAATTCTCTGGTTTGCCTATAGATTTATCAACAAGTAATAATGTACTATAAACTTAGTCCAAAATAATTATAATAATAATAATGTACTATAAGCATAAGCAAGGTGTAACCAGCATTACTCTAAAATATAGTAATATCATCAAAATATTATTATATTTTATTAATTTAGTAAAACAAATATTAATATTATATCAATTTTTTCCTTTTAGTCCTAAAAAATGGTTATAGCAAAATTTGCTTTTGGGCCTTACTTTTTAAGTCCTAGTCCATGTAACATGGGGATCATTTTGATTTTATTACTAAAGTATAGACTATACAAGGATTAATTTCAAAATGATCAAATATTACAAAGACTAAAACTAGTAGGACCAAACAATATTTTTTTTCATGTTAGAGACAAACAAAACAAAATATTGCATAGACTAAACTATATTATCATGTCAACCTATGTATTATCATGTATGTTTAAGGATGACAACAAGCAGGTTAGAGACAGAGTGTTTTCCCACTTCTCAAAATATTTATTAGTTTTAGAGTGAATTTTGACCTACTATGTATTTCCTAGTTTAAACCTATTTTATTCATTCATGGTAATTAACTAAAAAACCTAATTTAACTTTGACATTAGTATTGCATATAGAGCTTTATTGATAATTTGCATATTATTTTCACTTTACCTGATGAAGAACTAACCAATCAATGTTGGATACAGATAGGTTAGCCTTTTCAAGTGCTGACTCAATTGATTGTGGAACACTTCTTATAGCAAATCGAAACACTTCTTGGCCATTCATTTGAATGTATGAATATGAATGTTTCTTAGGAGGAAAATCCAACACACCCTCATTTGAGTCTTGTGCCATATTTGTCACTTCTTCTTTATATACAGCATTTATATGCCTACATGAAATGAAACTAGATGATTAATGAATCACAAAACACTTGAGAATGTGCATGTGTGTAAGAGGACCTGATCCTCCTCTACAGCTGTTGTATGGTACAACAACTGTGAGTGATCCTTCACAATTACTACACTATATAGTAGTTGTGGAGGATCCAAACACGTGTGCTAGGAGTAGATACCTATATCCATCACCATCACTATGCAAATCGAAACCAAATAAACGATCTTCCTCATAGTTGCATGCCTGCAATTTAATCATATAACACCAGTCAATGCTATAAATTTATACCTTTTGTTATAACATCTTTCTTTCACCATAAATTTTACTCCAAGTTTTTTTTTAAAAATGGCTTTGTATTTATATAAGAGAAGAGATGTAATATAAATAAGGGATTAAATAAGTTTTCAATGCCTATAAAATTTTACTATTTTGCTTTTAATTAGTCCTTATAAAAAATTTCGTCAATTTTAGTCCATTTCTTTTCATTTTTAGTCTCTAATTTTATACCAACATTGTATATCTTTCAAATTTTTAAATTATTTTTTTTCAGTAATGTTTAAGACATTATAAGAAAATCCCCTATCAAAATTCAGAATTTTTTTAACAAGCGAAATTTAAATAAGAATTTTTAAGTGTAAAAAATTTAAAATTTTATATTTAATTCATCCTCTGTTGAAAAATTCTAATTTTTTATAAGCAAGTTGTTAAACATGTACTAAACATTAGTACAAAAAATCATTTAAAAATTCAAAGGATAAACAATAGTTAGTTTAAAGTCAAAGACCTAAAATGAAAATAGAAAATAGAAAACTATAAAGGATTAAAAGTTGATGAAATATTTTATAAAAACTAAAAATAAAATAGTGAAATTTTATAAGGACTAAAAACAAAATAGTAAGATTTTATAGGGATTAAAAATGTATTCAGCCCTATAAATAATCATGGTTATCAATATCTCTATGCAATGCAAAACTTAACTCATCTTGAATTCTGATTATCTATAATGAATCTCAATTTATTCTAGTGTCTAAATTTAGTTTAGTCAGCCAAATTCTTTGATCAATTATGTATAGCCAGCCACTTTGCTTTTCATTTGATTTTATGACTTGAACCTTAAAATTTATTTTAAAGTTCATATATGATATATAGTCTTTTAGTTTCTGGTTCAAGATTTGAATTTCGATTTAATAACCATGTAAAAAAATATTATTGTCTTTCATCTGGTAACTTCATGTTTTTGGTAGTGTTTTTTCTTTTTCTTGCCTACTTTCCTAATAAAAAATTGAATGTTAGCAAAAGTGCAATGTGAATGACTGAGTTCTTAATAAGTGTGGAGTTTATTCGAGTTGGACTCCTTGCAATACTATTCGAGGATAATCTTGTAAGATCATAGTATTTAAACGCTAGTTGTAACTAGAGGTGTGCATGGTTGGTTTTTTTAAAAAACCAAACTATATTTATTTTAAAATCAATATATGGATTTAGATTTATAACTAAATCCCTTATTTGGTTTAAAAGCGGTTATAAAACCAATTGTAAAATTGGTTACAGTTAAATAATCGATTTATAATTAAACAACCGATTTCAACAAAATTCAATTTAAAATTAATTTTTGAAAAAATCTGTTAAAATTAGATTTTTTTTAATATTTATTTTTTAAAAAAATCCTTTATACATAGTTTAAAAATCGATTATTTAAAAAAATTGATTTTTTTCGAATTTTTTTTAAAATTTATCGAGAAAGATTTCGTTTTAAAATTTTTTTGAGTTTTTTTTTTATTTTCCAATATTTTTTTGAAAAAAAATAAATTTCAAATTTTTCTCAAGAAACAAAATTTCAAAATTAAAAAAATATTGGTAGTGGATAAAAATCAAATACAAATATAAAACATAAGTGGGTATCCAACTGGTTTATAAATAAACCGAATTATAATCATATGATTTTAATCGGATATTTAAAATGGAGTTGAAACTGATCTTGGATTTAGGCCTCATAACCAGATTTTATGCAGAGCCCTAGTTGTAACTGGTAATACTAAACTTGAATCATAATTAAAAGGAACTGCTCTGCAGTTGAAGATGTAGACACAATTGGTAGAACATCGTGATCAAATCTCACGTGTTTTTTATTTGTATTTTTCATTTCTGTTTTCTTTTCAAACGGGGTTTATGTTTTAAAAGAAAACTATACTATCTATCCATGAAACTCAGAAGCTTTATGACGAGAAACAAAAATCCATTCATGTGCACTCAACTTACAGCTTAGCTCTCAAGTGTTGTATCATATTTTAGTGTAAACAAACAGAAAGTTTTGGTTTCTTTCTACACAATTTTTCTTCATGTAATAATTTCCTTCTTCTAAAGAGTTACCTGTAATAGTACAGCACCAGCAGCATCACCAAAAATAATACAAGAACTTCTGTCTGTCCAATCGACATGTCGCGAAACAGCATCAGCACCAATTACTAGAACATTCTGAAATCCAGCTCCTGCATTCAATTACATTGATAAAAGAAGAAGGTATTAGTTAGTATTAAAAACTTAATTCAACAAAAATAATTGATTCATACCTCTAATATGACTTGCAGCTGATATTAAACCCAACATGAATCCAGAACAAGCAGCTGTAATGTTATAAGCCAATGGATTTGATTTGGAGCCAAGTTGTTTTGAAATCTGAAACTCACAAGCACAATTACACTTATATATAGTAGAAGATAATGAAAGAAAAAGAAGATACCAAAGAACAAAGGTATAATACTAAATTAGGATAAGTTTGTCGTTTCTTTTGGTAATCAAAGTATCGTTGCACACAACTGCAAAGATTAATCCCTCGAGGTAATTGAGATTCATTTAAGGGTTGACCACTTTGAACATATATTTTTCCATAAGAGTCAGGAATCGAACTCTTGACCATAGAGTCCATACTGAAGTTAAGAAAGATGCTTGAAGCTCAAGAATCCATCATTTGAATGGGGACAATTGAAACATTAGAAAGTGCTAATGGTGTCCCAACAATACGGTTCCAAAAAAAAAATTCAACTTTAAATTATAGGCATTTAAATAAAACGTAAAACTAGTACAAGGTATAGATAATCAATACAATATTTAAAAAGTGATGGATAAACAAATAATTTGGAGGGATAAAGTTACTCCACGAGTAACTATGACTTGAGTTATTCCACTTAATAGTTCGTTTGAGAAAACATTAATAAAAAAAGAATGCATTCCAACAACGTAAACATTGTTTGCAAAGCATAATCTAAATAACATGTATATGATGCTTCCTTCACCAATACTAACCTGAGGACCAGTGCCAAAAAGATCATCTGGAGTAGATGAGCACACCAAGATTAGGTCAACATCATTAGGATCAACCTTTGCCATTTCAATAGCTTTCCTTGCAGCCTCTACTGCTAAACTTGTCAAGCTTTCTCCACCTACAAGCACAATATCAAGCAAAAGTATGTCATGCCCTATCAGGACAGGCGGAGCCTAAAACCTACAAAGCACCAACATAGACTCTAAACGCGACACTAACACGTCGGCTCTGTTAATAATTTGCAAATGTGAAAGTGTAATTGAATATAACTACATGTGTTAATATCAAACATTGACAAGCGTCAGACATTTTACACACATTCAATCTGGAGTGCTGGTGCTACATAGCCTAACACACTTGAGAATCATGTTATTAGCATAGAACAACCATATAAGTGATTTGAATATCATGTATTTACCTAAAACTTTAACGAGTTGAATATATAGGTCATCTCATTTATATATCACTCAACACTCGCAATTTTACCATTGTGAAACTAGTTTTCCTCTCATTTACTTCCTCTAAAATAAAATATAATCAAAATAGGTATTTGAAAAATTGATATATCTGATATAAATTTTCAAATATCATTCATAGTTATATTTCATTCCAAAAAAAAATATTGCATTTGCATAACAATAAACTAACCTGAAAGAACTCGTCGTTTACGAATTCCAGTGCGAACAGAGATCCATTCATCAGAAGTATCAACTACTTTTGCAAGATCATCATTAGTAATTTCAAGTCTTGGCACAGCAGAACCACATCCAACAAGCTTGCACCCTTTACTCTCAAGCCTGCAAATAATTGAATGAATTATTATTGTATAATATAATAGAAATTATATCTTGCACAAAAATTGAGATCAAATTTTCGACATCAAATTGAATGGTCAACGCAGTTCAAATATACCGTTAATGAATATAACGATGTGTCACAACTAGTTAACTACCCATTAGACACAATTAATCACGATTTTAAACACCAGTAACTACAATCTGCAGGTCACCGCAACCATGACTACAATTTAAAACTTTGTTTATATAAAATGAAAGTAAGATATGAGGCGATAGAGAAATAAAATTCAATAATAGACACAAACCTTGGTAAAGGAGATTTGGAAGCATGGTTGTTGTTTTGAGCACTAAAGCAAACAAGTTTGGGTGGAATGGGAGAAGATAGGAGGGTGAGGTGAAAGAGTGAGCTTGACATGGTCATTGATCATGGAATTTTGTTGGACTATAATTAACTAAGAAAACAAACAAAGAGAAAAGAAAAATAAAATCACCAAAATGCAATGCAAAGCTTTATAACACTATTTGCTATTAATTCCCAAAACCAAAAGCCAACAACCAACAACCAATATTTTTGGTCAACATTATGTTGCCTAGTGTGTAATGCAAATACAGATGTATATTCTGACATCTATGTTTGAGTAATAACTTCTCTAGGCTGATAAATGGCCTAATTCCAAAAATATTTATTTTATAGATTTCAATGTTAAAATAAATTTTATTTACTCAAATACTTTTATTAACAGTAATTATTTAATAAATTTGATGAGTTAGGATACAATAAATAAATATATACTAGTGAAAAAATATATAATTAATCGTCCACTAGATTCGTCCATTAGATGGACATTAATGGTTGGAGAATTTGTACATGCTTAAAATGATGCATAATGCATTCCTTCTTTCACATGCAACTTGCAAGGCATGGCAGTGTATGGTCCAAGGCAATTAAAGTATGTGCTTTAAGCCCCTTTCTATTCCCTAATAAACTCATTATTTTTCAAGCAAAAACTTAAACGCAATTCAACCATTATTTTATATACTTAAACAGAAAAATATATTGTTGAAATGTTATTTTATATTAGCTCTCTTATATCTAAAACTTTATTTGATAAAGTACAAAAATTTAAGAAAAGTAATTTTTACAATAAATTTTTAAATAATCTACATTTTTTTAAAAACTATTCTTCAATTATGAAGCAAAAGAATTAATTAATCTTTTAATTATTTATTTAATTAGGAAAACTTTTGTAAAAAATTAATTAATTTTTAATTTAAAGAGAGTCTTGTTTAAAAAACAGTTTTTTTACAAGGAAAAGTCTTACATAAGATCCAATCCGAAGCATAAGACAAAAATTGTGTTTTCTCTAATGTCCAAACCCCCGTCGGCAGCTGATTTCCAGGCTTTTATACTTCAATAGGATATTATTATTATTATTATTATTATTATTATTATTATTATTATTATTATTATTATCCGAATATATATTTCCCCTATGTAGTGTCCAAATCAACTTATTTGAAGGCATGTGTACGTAGTTATTCTTTTTTAATTGTTTCTTGTATGTTTATGTGTTTTTCAGTTATGGATGGATTCGTCTTGGCAGGGTCAGAACTATTGCTTCCACTCATAAGGAACATCAATAAAAAAAGAAGAAAGGATTTAAGCGAGAGTTCACAATGAGGACAGAAGATGTGTCAGTTTTAAGATGTGCCAATTGTAGACATGCAAGCTCACATGCCACCACCGCCACCTAGTTTAGGGTTCCCCGAAGGTCCTCAAGATATATCATTGATGAAATTATTTTAGGATCGTGTGGCCTCTCACGTATACATCGGAGAGGTAAATATTAATTTACATTTGTTTAGTATGTTTAATTTGTCATTAGTTTAATACATTTTAGGTTTAGTTTATTTACATGAATTAATATTTTTTCAGCTCCGTGATGGATTGAAGTGTGTCAACCATAGGCGAAAGATGTCATCATTAAAAGTCCCAAATGAAGTATGGTTTCTAGATATGTTAAAATTGACTCATCTTCACTTTACTCGTGTTTTTTTCTCCACACTTCGCTCGTGTTTATCACTCTTTTAATTTGGATCAATGAACCTTGCTCTGGATACTAATTGTTAGAGTTCAAACTATTATTTCAAGTGCAAGAATGATGAAAATTTGAGATGACATATATGTTGTAGGACTTGTTTATTAAATGACTGAATTGTGGTATTTATACATGGTTTATTTTAACTATCATCTAACTGCCTAACTAACTAATTGAGTAATTAGTTAGTTAGTTATTACATACAACTAACACTAAACTTGAATTACAACTTTGAATACGGAGAACGTTCTTTGTTTTCTAACACTTAAACCAAGAACGTACGTTCTCCGTTTTCTGTTTAGTTCTTTGTTGATTATTCTTTGTTGCAGATCAAATCTTTTGAATTAACATACAAGTGAAATAACTAACGAACTTTTGTTATCAAAGATTAACATAAAAACCACAAGGAAGTATGCACATCTGAATTACTACATTTTCATTATTAGGATTTTGAAAACAATTATCAAACAAATGGGTTAGTTGAGACACCTATTGCAACACTATGATGATATGGTGTAATGAACAAGACATTATCCAATAAAACAAAACTACATACGAGGAGTGTTGACAACTCTAATCCTTTCTATGAAGTTGATTGGACAAAATTCCTTGTCAAACTGAACATGTGAATGTATATGATGAAGTCTTGCACATTAATCTTTGATTATTTAGTTGCTAAATCTTTGCACATCAATTCATGAACAAATATTACTATCATTATCATTTTTCATTTGAATCACTTGCCTTACACTCCCTTTTATCATATTTAATAAGTATAGGATGACCTCATACATTGTGGGCCTAATTTTGGCTCCAAATGCATTAAAAGTATAAAGTTAATTCCATAGATAGTGATAAACTGATGAAGAATGATGGAGAATAATATGGAACTTTCATGAAACACCAATAAATGAAAACATAAGACATAAGAACTATTTTTTCAAAAAAAAAAAAAAAGAAAGAAATAAGAACTAGGGCAACCATCGTGTAAGTACAACTCATATGGTGAAATGTTACTAGGAAATTTGATATGTTGGGGTGTAGGTTTGAACCTGCACTAGCGCACTTCTCCACACTTTGTGTTGGTGAGTTTTGCCATTGGACACTTTGAAACAAGACAAAAAGAACTAGGGCAACCTTAATATCTATAGTTATCTATTTCTAGTCATATGAAGTAGAACAACTTTAATATCTATATATTTTCTTGTAATCAACTATTTGCTTTATATTCCTCTAGATTTTTCTATTATGTGAAGACCTACAAGAAATCAAGGATGGTAGAAAGAGAGCAAAGTGTTTTGACATCAAGCAATAATAACAAGTTTTTTTTAGCAATTAGAGACTTATTATCTCTTTCCTTTATCTTTCTTTTTGTGCCTGAAAGATAAACAAGCTACCAATAAATGAGATTTATGTTGAAACTTATAAAACCTCACCTGAAGGCATCGAGAAATAATGTCTGCAAAATTTTACAACGACTTGGCAGGGTAAACTCCATTTAAAGAAGGATCAACCATTTTTGATAGCGCATCAATATCATGAAATTTAGAAGTCTTGATATTCTTTTATCTGTGTTCGAGATGTTCCAAACAATGAATTATTTAACTGCATAAATAGTCCAAACAAATGCTAAAGTAAATTACTTATGCATTTTCACCTGTCATAGGACTACTGGTCAGTCAAGCAAATACAATAAGTACAAAAGCAAATTAATAACTATCTTGTTATACACTCTTTTATCAACCATATCAGCATTGTATATTTTTATGTTTTCTTGATTTCGATCGAGTACATCAATTTTTTTTTACATAAAATCATATATTCTCTATCAGATAAAAAGTCACTATAATTTAACCATTTAATTTTTTAGTAGATCTATGAAATACTCATACAAGTTTATATCTTTGAACTAATCTACACTCAATTGTGCATACTGACATTATCAATCAATCAATTATATTAAAATATTTAAATAAATTAACTTTTATTATATCTAACTTAAAATATTATGAATATAATAACTTAAGTTTTATGAGTTAATCTGGACCAAATAAAATCCCACATATAAAAAAATACTTACACAAATAATTATATATTAAGAAATTTTAACAACACACTCTCTAACAAATCTTCGTAGTAGTATACTCATATGAGAGAAATGTGTTATTGTTATTAATTTTTTTTTTAATTAAATGAAAAATCCTGACATATAGTAGCATGACTACTTATAAACCATAGAGACGTGTTTGTATGTCTCCCTATTGTCATATTCATATTTATACTAACAATTCCTAGGAGCACATAGTGATGTGATTAACATAAGAGTGTAGTAGTGGAAATAAGTGGTCATTTTGTTGAGTTATTCTTGAATGTTCTCAATGTTTGGTACAATATTGATTGGTTGGTTATGGACAAATTGCTGAATCTTTCACTACCTATTACATTTACAGCATTAATTGATTCATATATATTAAACAAGCAACGATATCATAAAAGTGATTTTGATTAAAATTTAGTCTAACAAACACAATAACTACAAAAGCAAAATACCTCAAAAGAAAATTAAAACCTATCTTATTATACACTTTTTTGACAACCATATCAAGATTGTATATTTTCAAGTTTCATTGATTTCAATTGAGTACATCAATTTTTTACATAAAATCATATATTCTCTTTCAGTTAAGAAGTCACTATAATTTAACTTAAGAAATGTGAGTTTTCATATGAGAGAAATTTGTTGTAGTATGACTACTAATTTAAAAGAAAAATCCTAACATATCGTAGTATGACTACTAATGAACCATAGACACGTGTCTATATGTCTCACTGTTGTCATATTAATATATATACAAACAATTCCTTGGAGCACATGATGATGTGATTTCCATAAGAATGTTGTAGTGGAAATAAGTGGTCATTTTTTTGAGTTATACTTGGATGTTCTCATGTTGGTACAATATTGGTTGGTTGGTTATGGACAAATTCTTGAATGTTCTCATGTTGGTACATTAATTGATTCATACATATTAAACACACAAGGATATCATAAAAGTGATTTTGATTCAAATTTTGTCAAACATATAGTAGCACGACTACTAACGAACCAAATAGACGTGTTTATATGTCTCCCTATTGTCATATTCATATTTATACCAACAATTCCTTGGAGCACATGGTGACTTGATTTACATAAAAGTGTAGTAGTGGAAATAAGTGGTCATTTTATTTAGTTATTCTTGGATGTTCTCATGTTCGTACAATGTTGATTTGTTGGTTATGGACAAATTTTTGAATCTTTCACTACCTATTACTTTTACAGCATTAATTGATTCATATATATTAAACAAGCAACAATATTATAAAAGTGATTTTGTTTAAAATTTGGCCAAACAAACACAATTACCATAAAAGCAAAATACCTCAAAAGAAAATTAATATCTATCTTATTATACTCTTTTTTGTCAACCATATCAAGATTTTATATTTTCATGTTTTATTAATTTCAATGGAGTACATCAATTTTTTATAGAAAATCATATATTTTCTTTCAGTTAAGAAGTCACTATAATTTAACCATTTGATTTTTTAGTAGATCTATGAAATATTCATACATATTTAGATCTTTGAACTAATATACATTCAATTGT
>JBBPBR010000003.1:21295142-21311142 GCA_037974775.1 Cicer pinnatifidum | reverse complement strand
ACAAATAAAAAAATACTTACACATATAATGATATTTTAAGAAATTTTAACAACAGACTCTCTAACGAGATCTTCATAGCAACAACAAAATTGGAACTTAGATCATTGTGAGATACATATGACCTAAGTTCTAATTGGTAAATATACACTTCTTTTTCCATAAAATACATAAATTTTTTTATTAATTGAAACTCAAATTGAATTAATAAAAAATGTGAGTTCCATAAGATAGAAGATCTGAGTTTTCATATGAGAGAAATGTGTTATTGTTATTAATTTTTACTTTTTTTTTAATTTAAAAGAAAAATCTTGACATATAGTAGCAGAAATACTAATGAACCTTAGAACATGTCTATATGTCTCCGTATTGTCATATTAATATTTATACAAACAATTATTTGGAGCACATGGTGATGTGATTTGCATAGGAATGTTGTAGTGGAAATAAGTGGTCATTTTTTTGAGTTATACTTGGATGTTCTCATGTTGGTACAATATTGGTTGGTTGGTTATGGATAAATTCTTGAATATTTTCCTACCTATTACTTTTACAACATTAATTGATTCATACATATTGAACACACAAGGATATCATAAAAGTGTTTTTGATTCAAATTTTGTCAAACATATAGTAGACTACTAACGAACCAAAGAGACGTGTTTATAAGTCACCCTATTGTCATATTCATATTTTTACTAACAATTTCTTGGAGTACATTGTGATGTGATTTACATAAGAGTTAGTAGTGGAAATAAGTGGTTATTTTATTGAGATATCCTTGGATGTTCTCATGTTGGTACAATATTGATTGGTTGGTTATGGACAAATTCTTGAATCTTTCACTACCTATTACTTTTACAGCATTAATTGATTCATATATATTAAACAAGCAACGATATCATAAAAGTGATTTTGATTAAAATTTGGCCAAACAAAAACAATAACTTCAAAAGCAAAATACCTCAAAAGAAAATTAATATCTATCATATTATACACATTTTTGCCTACCATATCAAGATTGTATATTTTTATGTTTCATTGATTTCAATCGAGTACATCAATTTTTTACATAAAATCATAGATTCTCTTTCAGCTAAGAAGTCATTATAATTTAACATAGAAGATGTGAGGTTTCATATGAGATAAATGTGTTATTGTTAATTTTTTTTAATTTAAAAGAAAAATCATAACATATAGTAGCATGACTACTAATGAACTGTAGAACGTGTCTATATGATTCCCTATGGTCATATTAATATTTATACAAACAATTCCTTGGAGCACATGATGATGTTATTTGCATAGGAATGTTGTAGTGGAAATAACTGGTCATTTTTTAGAGTTATACTTGGATGTTCTTATGTTAGTACAATATTGGTTGGTTGATTATTGGCAAATTCTTGAATATTTTCCTACATATTACTTTTACAACATTAATTGATTCATACATATTAAACACATAAGGATATCATAAAAGTGATTTTGATTCAAATTTTGTCAAACATATAGTAGCATGAATACTAACGAACCATAGAGACGTGTTTATATGTCTCGCTATTATCATATTCATATTTATACTAACAATTTCTTGGAGCACATGGTGATTTGATTTACATAAGAGTGTAGTAGTAAAAATAAGTTGTCATTTTATTGAGTTATCCTTGGATGTTCTCATGTTGGTACAATATTGACTGGTTCGTTATGGACAAATTCTTGAATCTTTCACTACCTATTACTTTTACTGCATTAATTTATTCACATATATTAAACAAGCAACGATATCATAAAAATGATTTTGATTAAAATTTGGTCAAACAAACACAATAACTACAAAAGCAAAATACCTCAAAAGAAAATTAATACCTATCTTATTATACACTTTTTTGCCAACCATATCAAGATTGTATATTTTCATGTTTCATTGGTTTCAATTGAGTATATCAATTTTTTACATAAAATCATAGATTTTCTTTCAGTTAAGAAGTCACTATAATTTAACTAGAACATGTGAGTTTTCATATGAGTGAAATGTGTTATAGTTTTTAATTTTTTCTTTTTTTAATTTAAAAGAAAAATCCTAACATATAGTTGCATGACTACTAATGAACCATAGAATGTGTCTATATGTTTCCCTATTGTCATATTAATATTTATACAAACAATTCCTTGGAGCACATGTTGATGTGATTTGCATAGGAATGTTGTAGTGGAAATAAGTGGTCATTTTTTTGAGTTATACTTATATGTTCTCATGTTGTACAATATTGGTTGGTTGATTATGGACAAATTTTTGAATATTTCCCTACTTATTACTTTTACAATATTAATTAATTCATACATATTAAACACACAAGGATATCATAAAAGTAATTTTGATTCAAATTTTGTCAAACATATAGTAGCATGATTACTAACGAACCATAGAGACGTGTTTATATGTCTCGCTATTATCATATTCATATTTATACTAACAATTTCTTGGAGCACATGGTGATTTGATTTACATAAGAGTGTAGTAGTGAAAATAAGTTGTCATTTTATTGAGTTATCCTTGGATGTTCTCATCTTGGTACAATATTGATTGTTTGGTTATAGACAAATTCTTGAATCTTTCACTACCTATTACTTTTACTGCATTAATTGATTCATATATATTAAACAAGCAACAATATCATAAAAGTGATTTTGATTAAAATTTGGTCAAATAAACACAATAACTTCAAAAGCAAAATACCTCAAAAGAAAATTAATGCCTATCTTATTATACACTTTTTTGCCAATTGGTTTCAATTGAGTATATCAATTTTTTACATAAAATAATAGATTTTCTTTCAGTTAAGAAGTCACTATAACTTAACATAGAACATGTGAGTTTTCATATGAGTGAAATGTGTTATAGTTATTAATTTTTTCTTTTTTTAATTTAAAAGAAAAATCCTAACATATAGTTGCATGACTACTAATGAACCATAGAACGTGTCTATATGTTTCCCTATTGTCATATTAATATTTATACAAACAATTCCTTGGAGCACATGGTGATGTGATTTGCATAGGAATGTTGTAGTGGAAATAAGTGGTCATTTTTTGAGTTATACTTATATGTTCTTATGTTGTACAATATTGGTTGGTTGATTATGGACAAATTCTTGAATATTTCCCCACTTATTACATTTACAATATTAATTAATTCATACATATTAAACACACAAGGATATCATAAAAGTAATTTTGATTCAAATTTTGTCAAACATATAGTAGCATGACTACTAACAAACCATAGAGACGTGTTTATATGTCTCTCTATTGTCATATTCATATTTATACTAACAATTTCTTGGAGCACATGACGATGTGATTTACATAAGAGTGTAGTTGTGGAAATAAGTGGTCATTTTATTGAGTTGTCCTTGGAGGTTCTCATGTTGGTACAATCAACCCAATCGATTAGCGTAGATGAAGAGATTGGCTCGTTGATCTTTGATTCAAGAGTCTTCCCGGCTGGCCTAACTAGTTGAACCCCTGTGGGCTAATCCATCAAGATCGTAGCTAAGCTGGAAATACGACCCTTTGCGAAAAACCAGATATAGAGAGTGTTTAGTGAGTGATCATTGTTTGTCGTGGAAGGGTTCTCTTTGAACGAATCCTATTCGTAGTTATGAATAAACCTCCTAAGTCAATTCAATCGGGACGTGAAAAATTCCAAAGGATCATGTCGAGTTCCAGAAAGATTCTTTTTTCATCAAAGACCGAGGTAGGATGCGCGTGACTAATCAATTACCTGCTGCTTTCCACAAGGGTATGAAAGATTTGGATAAAGTATCACTCTCGATGGCAAGGTTTGGGGAAGATCGATCTAAGGGGTTAACCTATTTCTGGATTCCTTCTAGTGCTTAAGGTGCGTAGCGGAAGAAGACTTTTAACGCTTTCTTAATTGCGTTGCGCCATAATTAATATATTAGTAAGCCACGGAACTTCTTGATCTGTAAGAAACTGTCTGACTAGCACCCGTAATAGGCCTACTTATAGGAATGGATAGCATCTTTACCTTATTTAGGAAAGTCGTTAATTTGTCCAATCCCGTACCCCTCCGGTCTGGCAAGGAATCAAATAAGTACGTAACTGAGGCAAGGCAATCGTTTCTTTAAGTCAGTGTGCTTCAGTCTAGGTATCTGATGACCCCTTTGTAAGGGAAAGGGAAGTCCGACTAACTCTTTATTTGATTTCTATTTACTATATAGGATAGGGGCAGGTCTCGTTCTGTTGAAAGTGTTTGTAGCGCTGCTGGTTTAGTTCCCCACTCGGATTGTCGGGGAAGGGGAATTGAACATTTGGTTTGAAACTCTCTATCTAGGAGTCTTAGGTTATAGAAAACCTTATAGTAAGATGCAAGCTTAGTTGAGTTCAGTTACGCCAAGTAATTGCATATAGAGAAGAGAAGTAGCCGTTGAAGCAATAGAAATATCATAAGAGAGAGAAGAAAGCGACTTTTTCGCCCACCAAATCCCATGTCTTTCTTGGTTGGTAAATCCAACCGGCGATTTATATTACAACAAGTCTTTGCTAAAATAAAGCAAAGCGGATCACTTTAACTGTTCATATATAAGAATGCCAAGCTGGTGAGTGTAGTAGTGGAAATAAGTGGTCATTTTATTGAGTCATCTTTGGGTGTTCTCATGTTGGTACAATATTGATTGGTTGGTTATGGACAAATTCTTGAATCTTTTACTACCTATTACTTTTGCAGCATTAATTGATTCATATATATTAAACAAGCAACGATATCATAAAAGTGATTTTAATTTATATTTGGCCAAATAAACACAATAACTACAAAAGCCAAATGCCTCAAAAGAAAATTAATACCTATTTATACACTTTTTTGCCAACCATATCAAGATTGTATATTTTCATGTTTCATTGATTTCAATTGAACACACCAATTTTTTACATAAAATCATATATTCTATTTCAGTTAAGAAGTCACTATAATTTAACATAGAAGATGTGAGTTTTCATATGAGAGAAATGTGTTATTGTTATTAATATTTTTCTTTTTTTAATTTAAAAGAAAAATCCTAACATATAGTAGCATAACTACTAATGAACCATAGAACGTACCTATATGTTTTCCTATTGTCATATTAAAATTTATACACACAATTCCTTGGAGCACATGGTGATGTGATTTGCATAGGAATGTTGTAGTGGAAATAAGTGGTCATTTTTTTTAGTTATACTTGGATGTTCTCATGTTGGTACAATTTTGGTTGATTGGTTATGGACAAATCCTTGCATATTTCTCTACCTATTACTTTTACAACATTAATTGATTCATACCTATTAAACACACAAGGATATCATAAAAGTGATTTGGATTCAAATTTTGTCAAACATATAGTAGCAGGACTACTAACGAACCATAGAGACGTGTTTATATGTCTCCCTATCATATTCATATTTATACTAACAATTTCTTGGAGTACATAGTGATTTGATTTGCATAGGAATGTTGTAGTGGAAATAAGTGGTCATTTTTTAGAGTTATACTTGAATGTTCTTATGTTGGTACAATATTGGTTGGTTGGTTATGGACAAATTCTTGAATCTTTCATTACCTATTACTTTTACAGCATTAATTGATTTATATATATTAAACACACAAGGATATCATAAAAGTGATTTTGATTAAAATTTGGCGAAACAAACACAATAATTACAAAAGCAAAATACCTCAAAAGAAAATTAATACCTATGTTTATTATACACTTTTTTGCCAACCTTATCAAGATTGTATATTTTAATGTTTCATTAATTTCAATCGAGTACATCAATTTTTTACATAAAATCATAGATTTTCTTTCAGTTAAGAAGTGACTATAATTTAACCATTTGATTTTGCAATAGATCTATGAAATATTCATACATATTTAGATATTTGAACTAATCTACATTCAATTGTACATTATCAAACAATGAAATATATTAAAAATATTTAAACAAATTAACTTTTTTATATCTAAGTTAAAAATTATATCGATAATAACTTAACTTTTAGGGGTTAATCTAGACAAAATAAAATTCCACAAATAAAAAAATACTTACGTAAATAATGATATATTAAGAAATTTAAACAACACACTCTCTAATTTAGATCATTGTCAGATACATATGAGCTAATTTCTTATTGGCTAATATACACTTCTTTATCCATAAAATACATAATTTTTTTTTATTAATTGAAACTCAAATTGAATTATTTAAAAATGTGAGTTTCATACGATAGAATATGTGAATTTTCATATGAGAGAAATGTGTTATTGTTATTAACTTTTTCTTTTTTTAATTTAAAAGAAAAATCCTAACATATAGTAGCATGACTACCAATGAACCATAGACACATGTCTATATGACTCCCTATTGTCATATTAATATCTATACAAATAATTCCTTGGAGCACATGATGATGTGATTTGCATAGGAATATTGTAGTGGAAATAAGTGACCATTTTTTGAGTTATACTTGGATATTCTCATGTTGGTACAATATTGGTTGGTTGGTTATGGACAAATTCTTGAATATTTCCCTACCTATTACTTTTACAACATTAATTGATCCATACATATTAAATACACATGTATATCATAAAAGTGATTTTGATTCAAATTTTGTCAAACAAACACAATAAGTACAAAAGAAAAATACCTTAAAAGCAAATTAATACCCTATCTTTTTATACATTTTTTTATCAGCCATATTTATATTGTATATTTTCATGATTTCTTGATTTCAATCTCAAGGTTTTCTATCTCTACACTTTGTTTTTGAGTTAGAGAGATAAGGACAATGAAGAAATTTCATCAATACCTTCTACACTTGCAAGTACAACACCCGGTGTTGCTCTTTCTGGTAGCTTGAGGTATGAGAAAAATGAAAATCTTTTTGTTGATAGATAGAAATTATTTTCTGAGAATATGAATTGTTTTGCTGTTGAAGAATAGAATTTGGAATATGGTTCTTTACCTGGAGTGTCTGGTGTTTTGCTATTGCCACCAACTTCTATCCCTCTTCTAAAAAGGTACATTTCATTTACATTTGTGCCATTTTTTGATATTATAGAGAATTATAGTTAAATATAGTTAATACAATCTTTACAATTTTGAATTGATTGGAGTTGAACATAAATGAATAAAAGTTATTAGTATAGGTTAGAGCAGAGTTTATAGGCACATTCATTCTAATGTTTGCTGGAATGGGAACTGCAATAGAGAACCAAAAGGTTGAAAATTCAGAGACACTAATTGGATGTGTTGGAGCTAGTAGACTTGCTGTTATGATTATAATGCATTATAACATGAAGCAATAGTACTTTGAAGCGAGCATCTAAGAGCTACTAACACTTGGATCAATAAGACATAATGTAAATATATGAACCTAGGCATTTAGTTGTGCACATGAGCGATAATTAAAATAACAGTACAACAATTTCAAAACTGAGAAAAGATTAAAATCAAGACATCAATTTGTGGATTACATAAGTCGTATACTTCCTCTCAGATCTCATCGAGTTGTCTCTGATGATAACAATTATGATCATGCAACCATTTTGTCTGCTGAAATCATTCCCATTTGTCGCGATGATTTGATTTATCATTTATATGCCTCCTAATGTTGCTTCGACTTTGGGAAATCATTGTCCAATTGTCATTTGCACTAAGATTAAATGAGCCATTACTTTGCTTAATCCATTTACATTGAAGCATCATTTATTATGTGGTTATGAGTATTGGAGGGAACCCTTCAATTATTTATTCACTAGTGAACATTTAGTGAAATATTCACTAGGAGCCTCTCAATGCTTTTCATTTATTTATTTAATTTGCAATTAATGTTCGATGTTTTATTTATTCCAAGAACAAGAATGAGAATATGGTTATTTTTTATGATATAGTACTAGTAATTCATATATTTAGTTATTACGTTCACCTTTCATTATTAAGCTTTCAATTAAACCAATTATGTTCTTGGTATTGAATTTGTTGTCAGTAAGTATTCCATTGTTATGTTGTTTGTCCAATTTATGTTATAACATATATCAATTAATTATGCAGGCTGAAGTTAAGACACCAATAGTTCGCCTTATGGTTCCCTAAGTTGGTTTAATGAGTCAAATTTCCATTTATTTAGTTTCCTATTGTCAAATCCCCTTTGTAATCTCATTTTTAAGTATAGAATTATGTCTCAAAGCCATAGAGGTGCAACAAAACTTGATTATGCAACTCTTGCACTCTCTAACATGGCTAGTTGTTGTTGTTCTTTTTCTCACATACAGTTAGTATACTAGCTAGTATATATGTTATATCATATTTCATAAATCAACTTAAAGAAGACGTTACAACTTCACCGTGTTGTTGTAAAATTTTGTTGTGCAGAAAACTCTTACCAAGTCTCAAATTGCATTTCGTACCTCTAAATTAATTCTATATTCCCCATTTAAAAAATTTAAGTTTGAAATGCCTAAAATAGCTTGAAGTAAATTGTAAAAATTAAAAAAGTGTCATTATACTCCCATAATTTGTATTTCCTCACTGGAAAGTTTAGAAGGAACTAAATTTCCGATAGTGATTTTCAATACCAGAAATTTGAAATTTCCTATAGTTTGTTTTCAATACCAAAAACTTCAAATTTCCGGGTGAAACTCCTGAAAATTTCATTTTTTCAAATTTCCGATTTTGATTCATAACTATCGGAAATTTCATTTCTCATTGAAATTCTTGAAACAATGTTTTTATTGTTACATTTTTTTTAGTGAGGACCAGAGCGAGGAATGATAACAACTAGTCGATTTTGTCGGTCAATCTTTCTTGCTTATGATATGACAGTTTCTCGTTACTCAAAAATTTGATCAAATGTGAATGTTTCAGTTAAATCTATGCATAAAATTTATGTTTGTTCCATCCTTATTTACAAAAAAGAAAGTTAAAAAATTCAAAAAAAAAAAACATACAGGATTTTTGAAATTTATGGTTGAGTAAAAGTAACTACCGGAAATTTTAAATTTTTGAAATTTTCGGTATTATAAAATTAACTATTGAAAATTTCAATTTTTCGGTAGTATAAATAATGTACCGTTGTAGACGATCGGTAAACAAATTGTATAACCGAAAATTTTAAAAATAAAATTTCCGGGAGTTATAAATTGTATACCAAATTTTTAGACGAAAAATTTTATTTATTGAATTTTTAGACAAAATATTTTACTTAACTAATATTTAGTTGACGGGATCAAATTTTAAAGTAATTTTTGTTATCATTTACCGATTAAAAATTAAAAGGGTAATTTTAAATTTTTAATAATTTAAAAGGGTATACATTGAGGGATACAAAATATTATATATCTCTAAATTCAAGGATCAAGCTGTGTTTTTGCCACTTGACTTGCTCTTTATGTCCTTTGAGTCTAAATTTCATCTTTATTTTAGCATTCTAACTCAAACCCCATTAATTTGAACATATTTTTTCATTGTTATTAGCTCTCATTAAGTTCATATTCTTTATGACTTTCATTTGATTTCCACTTAACTTTGTATGGCATTGTATGACCACTAAACTCAATAAATATGATTCAAGTTTAACATAACCATGATTAAAAAATATGAGAAGACGTCTTGCCAAAATTTAACATAACCATTTTTTGTGGGAAAATATCCAAGTTTAATAATTTAATAAAAAAAATAATATTATAATAACAATAAGATAGTTTATACAATTCAAGTTTAGAATGAGAACAGTTTCAAAATAAAGGTTTTTTTACATTAACTCTTTTAAATAAATAAATTTCAAAATAATTATTTATAATTAAGTCTAACTCAGGGGATTACGGCAAAAAAAGGTAATATCTAGCAAGAATGTAGCAATATCTTGATGGAGTTGCAAATTGCAGAATTTTGGCCTCATCATGAAGGGTATTGTTCATACTTTGAAGCTTTGTCTTGTTTATGTTTTAATTTCTCCAATTTCTATTATATATTGTGTTAATATTTCTCTATTAATTAATCTTCCAAAGATACCTGTGTGATGTTCTTGGTAATCATGGCACTTTTCGGGTCACTCGCCGTCCCATGACATCAAAAAATATTAAACTTGTTTAATAGTAGACCAATTTACTTGTGGAGTAACTTTGATATCAAACACACAATATTTTATGTAAATTTAAAATTTATAATTATGTAATTTTATCATCAATATTTATTTATATGTTTTACCAGTTTATTATACATTTATTTAATATATTTAATAAAGTAGAAAATAATTTTAAAATTTTAAAAAAATTTATAGAGTTGTTCTACTAAATACGAACTTTTAAAATTATAATAGAGTTACTTTATGAATCAACATTTTTTTCACTCTTAAATTCAATATTAAGATTGAATTATAATTTATACAATCATTGTAAATAATGTCATACACGTGAAAGGTTATATTTCCTAAATTATGAATTGTGAAACTAATCATGCTATTAGTTATCATTGAAGTTTCAATTAATTTAAAGTTGGATTTATTGCTCACGATATTTTTCATTTATTTAGTCTAATTATTTGAATATACGAAGGTGACAGAGTTATTTCATATATAAAAATAATCTTAGTATAGATAGATTAACATTGAAGTAATATTTTAAATATAAATTATTTTTTTCTGTCAAGTCAAATATAAATTACAAATTGGTTATATTTCGAAGGTTTGAAATTTTCGAAAGTTCTTTACTTTTGTATTTCGTAACTTTCAATTTTTCGAGTGATACCAGAATCGGATATTTTAAACTTTCGAATGAAAGATGTAATTGAGAGCAAAATAGTCTTTTACTCATGACTGGGGGTGACAGGTCAAATTGGGGGATGTCTGATACAATTATCCATACATTATTATGTGTTTCTCTAAAAAATAAATAAATGAATCCAACCCATAAAAGAACCCATTATTCGGATCTATCGTTATAACTACTTAATTTGTAATATAAACTCTAATGCATTATGCCTGTGACAATAACAAAAGTAGACAGAACCTCCGATCAAATACACAAAAATTCCTTTTACTGCTTCACTCGATGTATTCTTGAACTTAAAAACTTTGTCGCGATCATAGCAATATTTCTACATGTTTACTTGATAAAGATTAAGTTTTAGCATCATTGAAAATAAATTTAAAATTAAATTGCAACGAGTAATTAAAAATAAAAAGATTATCATTCTTGTTAGTTAAAATGAATAAATTTATATTTTAGTCAAAATTTAGTTTTGAAAAATCAGCAAATGTAAAGAGTTACACTATCATTATATATTTTATTAGTTTTAATCCGTCAGTTTTCATTAAAATAAAATTTTAATAATATAAAGTTTCATTAAAAGATATATAAAATTTAATTAAAATAAATTCAAGTCTATGTAACAATGTAACATTTTAGAAAACTTACTTTGTACCTCTATTTTTATACTTATACCTCTATAATTTTTAGAAAATGTCAATTATACTTTCAATTTTTTTTTATTAATTTAATTTTTTTTACCATTTCATTTTTTTGGAATCATAAAAATATTTCTCGTACGCATTATTTTCAGAAATTTTTTTTCAAGTTTTTCGATACAGAAGGTTGTTACTATAAAATTTTTTTAAAAAATTCCGATACAGAAGTGAATGATTGTACTACCGAAAAACTTCATTTGAAAGATTTCCGGTATAGAAGGTGTTTCCGAAAAACTTTCTCGAAAAGATTTCCGGTACATACCATTTTTTTTAATTTTATTATTTTTATAAATTATAATACACCATTCAATAATTAACACACCATAAATATTCTTAAATAATAATATATCATAAATAGTTAATAATTAATATAAAACAAATCATTTCCGTAACAAGTTCCATAGACGACAAAAATTCAAAGTCTTGTATTATTCCTATCAGTTAAAATCAAATAAATTAAATAAATACTAATATAATAAAAAAAAATTAAAAAAAAATCAAATAACTACCAGAAAACATGTGATGAAGTTTTTTGGTGGCTTCCGAAAATGTTACGTTCAAGTTTGCCAACAGTAAAAATTTCTCAGAAAAATTAAAATAAATTTTCTGATAGTTTTAGAAAACTTAAAAAAAAATATTTTCAAAAATAATGTTCTATACCGAAAAACTTCTTTAAATTTTTCCGAAAGGAATTTTTTTTTGTAACTTTTATGTTCTGGAAATGTTAAATGAAGAAATAAAAAAATAATATATTTTTTATATTTATGAAAGTATTTTAATATTTTCCTTTAGTTTTTAGGGGTGCAGATATAAAGGAGGGGTTGCAGGATAAAATTTTCAAAATTTTATTAACTATCAATCAATATAAAATACTGTTTCAGCCCAAATACATTAGAGGATTTTTACTACATTTAGAAAAACTATGGGCTTAAGAAAATTGATTCAGCCCAAATACCCTTTCAGACCCACCTAATGCCCGGTCGGGCAAGACTGAACTCATCTCCCTCTTTGCACCGCCTACGACACGTCATTCTCTCTGTTTGCACCGTCGCGGCGCCCGCGCCTGCCGCCGGAGTCAAAACCTCGTCCGTCGCCTTCTCCTCCTTCTTCTTCAACTGTTGGTAATTATAATGTTTCGTAGTTCGATCTTAAGGGAATCCTAGATTTATGAACCATAGTCTGTTTTTCATTTTAATTTCACGCAATTGGTGATTGAAATAGCTATCTGATTGGTTGAATTTCTGCAATGCCCAATGTCAAGTTTCCTTCGTAGGTTCAGATTTTCCCCTTTTATCAGAACCCTAAAATTTCCCTAATTGTCTTTTGAGAGAATTGTTTATATCATAATACTGCTAATTTCTAAATAACATAAATTGTTAGGTTTCATAAATTATAAATTCTGACCACTGTCTTAAGTGAAAAATGATGTAGAATCTAGGTCTCACCGTCTCATGTTCCAGGCAATATTATAATTGTTAAACACTTCTAATCATACAAATGGTAAGGTTTCATGAATAATTTGTTAGTTTGATTACTAGAGTGAATAGGAATCTCGGGTATTGGATGTAAATAAGTCATGGGTGTATGTCAGTACATGAATATAAGGTACCTAAGATATTCATTATTCATGAAAATGTATGACATATTCTAGAGCTTTGCTTCAATGAGCAGGGAATTAAAATGAACCACAGTAGTATAAGGATAACAGATAAGAAAACTACATCTTTGACTTTCATCTAAGTTTGTCTCCCTGCATTGGCTTCTAGGACCGGAACGGTTCAACCAGCCACGCCCATGTACTCTGACTCTAGTAGCACCATTAACTGCATTAGCTTTACTATTTAGTGCTTTTTCATGGGAATGAAATGTAAAACATGCATGAGTAGCTAGACAGAATAAGTCAAAAAGTTAAATATGAAAGAAGAATGAGAGGACCTTCTAGTTTCTTCACCTTCATCTCTAATTTTGTTGTACTGAAGTTAAATAGTTTACCTCCGCTGAATTAAAATGTAGCTTGATAAAGCCCACATCAAAGAGATGCAGTTTTTGTTGACCCTATCTGTCCTTTTATTATCTTGAATTGTTTGATGTGATTAGTGTCTTGTTTAATGCTGAATCTATGGGTTATATTATATGGAACTGTTGACTGATGCCTAAACTGTGTAGTAGATAAAGGAAGATAATTCAAATCTTTTGGGAAACCATATTGTACATGCTATAACAATAAACAAATGTTCATAATTTTAGTTCTATTAGTAGGAAGTACTGCTAAACTTTGACGATAATGTGAATGGGACATATACTGAAAGTAAGGGGATCCTTGCTGTCTTAGACGAGGACATTGATATATGTATGGAATTCAAAGGTTGAAAAAAGAATATATTTGTTGCTTCTTTCTTTCTCTAATGTTTCAAGAATTTAAGTTGTTTCTCCAATGTTGTTTTTGCTCTGTATGTGTGTCTGTGTCTATGTTTTTAACATAATCTCAGAAGTATAGGAGGAAGCAACCATTGGGAACATTTACTAACAACGTTTTGTTTGATGTGAAACAGTTGATCCAGATTCTCAATGGGGAAAAATGACTTTCTCACACCTAAGGCAATTGCCAACCGAATTAAAGCAAAAGGACTGCAGAAGCTTCGGTGGTATTGTCAGATGTGCCAGAAGCAGTGTCGTGATGAGAATGGGTTTAAATGTCACTGTATGAGTGAAGGGCACCAGCGTCAAATGCAGATTTTTGGACAAAACCCCACCCGCATAATTGAGGGTTATACCGAAGAGTTCGAGACAACTTTTCTCGAGCATATGAAGCGAAGCCATCGGTTCAGCCGTGTGGCTGCAACTGTAGTTTATAATGAATACATAAATGATAGAAACCATGTTCATATGAACTCCACGCAGTGGGCCACACTTACTGAGTTTGTTAAGTACTTGGGTCGAACTGGAAAGTGTAAGGTTGAAGAAACACCCAAGGGATGGTTCATTACATATATAGATAGAGATTCAGAAACACTTTTCAAGGAGAGGATGAAGAATAAGAGAGTCAAGGCAGATTTGGTAGATGAAGAAAAGCAAGAGAAGGAGATCATGAAACAGATTGAAAGGGCTGAGCAATTGATGCAACTATCTAATCCTGAGTCTGGTCAGCCTTCACAGGTTGAGCCTCCGAGGGAGTTAAATGTAGAAGATGGAATTAAGATAGGATTTTCTCTTGGGTCATCTGCTAGACCTATGACCAAGGAAAAAGGTGAGGCATCGGCGATGGTTTTTGATGAGGTTGAGGAAAAGGAATATGAGGAAAGGAATCCTAGAAACAATCTGAAGAGGAAAGAAAGTGGTGGTGGAAAATCAACATTGGAAGAAATGATCAGGGAGGAGGAGAGGAAAAAGGAAAAAATAAACAGGAAGGATTATTGGTTGCATGAGGGAATTGTTGTTAAGGTTATGAGCAAAGTGTTGGCAGAGAAAGGGTATTACAAGCAAAAGGGGGTTGTGAGAAAGGTGATTGACAAGTATGTAGGGGAAATAGAAATGCTAGAAAGCAAGCATGTGGTAAGAGTTGATCAGGAAGAGCTTGAAACTGTGATTCCACAGGTTGGGGGACGTGTAAAAGTAGTCAATGGGGCATACCGTGGATCACTTGCGAGGCTTCTGGGGGTGGATACAGATCATTTTTGTGCTAAGGTGCAGATAGAAAAAGGACCCTATGATGGTAGGGTACTAAAAGCCGTGGAATACGAGGACATTTGTAAATTAGCCTAGCGAGTTCAATGAAATAATTACTCTGATTCTCTTTTGCATGAATTGGAGCATCTGTTCTTATTTATCTTTCTTCTGTGTCATCTTCTTATGTCTCTTCTTTATAGCATAAAATCATGGCTGTTAGCCTACTATTTTGTATTATTGGACAGAAATGTTGCTTGATATTTTAGAATCCTGACTGTAACAGTGGTTAGTGCGTAATGTGTGTGAATGTTGTAAATTTTGGAATATTGAATTTCATTCTTAGTCATAAATAAAATTTCGATGCGTCTCAAGCCTTTTATGTTAACAAAAATACATCCCCTTCTCCAAAGTAGACAGTTTAAATATAATTGTTCATTCATCTATGTTGAAAAAGAAATAAACAAATAAAGTTTGCTTGATAATTTTCTTTAATGTTTACTTGATAGTATTATGTTTTATTTTTTTAATATATAATAGTTTAAATATAATTGTTCATTCATCTATGTCGAAAAAGAAATAAACAAATAAAGTTTGCTTGATAATTTTCTTTAATGTTTACTTGATAGTATTATGTTTTATTTTTTTAATATATAATGCAAATTTTTTTCACTTGCAAAATACAATTATTTTATACGTTATATAATTTCAGCTTTAATTTATCACTGAATGACTCATTAAAACACTTAAAAACTCTAATTACTTATAAGAACTTTCATTTCAATAACTCATAAAAAAAAAAAAATACAAACC
>JBBPBR010000003.1:21261161-21294900 GCA_037974775.1 Cicer pinnatifidum | reverse complement strand
AAACTAATATAAATTATATAAAATGAAGAAATATTATAGCTATAACTTTAACAACAAAGAAATACTTAACTATTTAACAAGTATATTATTAGAAGAACCACTTAAATGAAATCAAAAAGCTTCAATAAATCAATTCCACGTTTAAATATATTTTGCATAAATTGTATTAGTCGATAATGTTTTACTTTTTCTTTTGCTAAAGCAAACATAATTTATATATAATTATTCAAAAATATATTTACTTTTAAGTACATAAGCACTTGCGTATATTCTACTGTAAAATAAAATTAACATTACTTTTAAATTAGATATTATTGTTATTTTATATTATGTAATATATAAAATTCTACCGTACAACGCGCAAGTTAGTATCTAGTTTAAATTATATTCAAAACCTTACTAGACTCAAGTCAACTGTCTCTCATCACACTAGTTGCATGTTTGTTTCCCCTTTGAAAGAAAAAAATGATAGTGTGTTCAAATGAAATTTCAATTTGTAAGTTCACCTGTCAATGTATGCTAAAACTTACGAAGGATTCAGATTAATAGTGTTTTCATCGTTCGATATGAATCAACGATCGAGATTAATTAATTGTATAAAATTGATTATGTAATCTAAATTATCTGATATCAAATCGATAACTTAGATTATTTACAGTGTAAAACTACGTAATGTTGTAATTGCAACAAATACTAACATAAGAAACATTTAAATGCAGAAACAAACATAAGCTAAAACAAGTATCAACCACGCTTTCTCATAAACATTCTCACCTCTCATAGTGGCAAGAACAAATAGATGGCTTCACAATATTTATCACAAAGAAAATGAATAATGCAATTAAGCATATGTCTTAACATAATTGAAATAAAGCAACATGACATCAATATTCAATATTCAAACCAAGGAAAATTGTCAACATCCAAATATATGATCCATGGCTTGTGCATATATATAAAAAAGGCCAAATATTTCAAGATAGTTTTGCGGATGAGATGAGTTAAATCAATCTTTTCCCGAGATGCAGATGTTGGAACCGCCACTAGTACTACCTAATTTAAGTAACATACAAATATAATAACATAGTAAGCCAAAAAGAGTAATGAATTGATCATATGAAAATATATAGCTGAAGCATATAAGATGAAACAAGACATTAAATTTTCTATGGAATCTAGTTACTTGGAGCAATGGATCAAATTTTCTATGGAATCTAGTTACTTGAAACAAGACATCAAATTTTCTGTGTACAATTGTTGCACTACGATATCTTAAGATATAATATGATTTAAATAAACACAAAAAAATAATATTTAATCAAATTAAGACAAAAATTCTATTTACGAATCAAAATTAGAGAAAAAAAAAATAAAAAAAAAAACTATTTTCGTAATTAAACTAAAATAAAATATCAAAACTGCAACTAAATAAAATATCTAATATAGTCATTAGATTAGACATCTATATATACATAATAAAATGCAATAATTGTAATTATGGTTTTCTTCATTTCCAATATACATAATAAAATGCAATCACTGTTATTATGTATATCTAAAAGTCCTCTATAGCACCAACCAAAGCTGTTAACATTTATTATTTTGCTGTAATATTTCTGTTACTGTTTGGCAATAAATACATTTTTTTTTCATCATACAAAAACTAAAATCAACAAGTCACACATAATACAAAAATAGATTCCAACGTTAATAAAATTTATAAAGATTAAAACAAAATAATATAGACCAAAAGAAAAAGGGGTTTATTTGACTAGAAAACAAAAACTAAAAAGGAGTATATATTTGTGGTAAATATTAAATTAAAATCAAAACCATAAATTTGCAAATAGATGATTAGGTTTAGATACAATTATATATACTAGGGTTTAATAGAAAGATAAAAATCTTAGTAATCAAGAAGCTATACGTATATGATGGTATCTTCATTAGCCTTTTTGTAAGCTACGGGCATAGCTACAATAACTCCATCAGCATTTGTTGGCATTAATGAATGTTGCCACTAGTAGAAATTTACCTTTTTAAGTCGGTTAAAATCTACATTTTAAGTCAGTTATGTGTCCGAGTTAACAGCAAACGACTTAATAAATACGTTACTTTTTAAGTCGGTTAAGTTGAACCGACTTAACAGAGCTTCATTCTTTTAAGTCGGTTCAACTTAACCGACTTAAACATTCGTGTTTATTAAGTCGTTTTCTGTTAACTCGGACACGAAATTGACTTAAAATGTACATTTTAACCGACTTAACAGAGTTTCGTCCTTTTAAGTCAGTTCAACTTAACCGACTTAAACATCATAAATTCAGTTCAATAAGTCATCTTTTTAAGTCGGTTCTTTTGATCAACAGACTTAATAGATAGAGTTAAAATATATATTTTTTTTTTTTTTATAATAATTTTATCATTTTTTTTATGCTCCTACTCCATACATACATAAATACAATATTTCGTATTAAATTTTAAATTAAAATTTTGTACTTTTAACCATAATTTTATATAGCTATATAATAGCCAAAATATACCGTAATAGAAGTTCATACAAAATATAGAGTACAAAGAATGTCTATCATTTCTGATTACTCTTGGCAAGACATAAAATCATTTAGATGTCAATTAATAAAATTACAAAATCACATTTAGCAATATTCAATAGATATATATTCAAGCAGCGTCATTTTCTTCAATTAATTCCAAAATAAAATCCACACAACGTTCTTGAACTTCTTTAATTTGATCCGGATGAAATGATCTCGAGTCGTCAAATATCTGGAAAAAAAAACTCAATCAATAACAACATATAATTTTTTATCATACGAACATACAAAAACACAATCAATAACAACTTTTAAGAAATTTACGTACTTGCATCCATGAATCAACAATACCAGCTGTTACAATGTTCAACATATGTAACATGACATAATAGCCACACTCATAATTTGAAGCTTGTCTTTGACTCTAAAATTGAAATAAAAAAAAATGTTAAATGCATAAATTTTTTATAATATTATAAATAAAGTTTTTATTTTTAAACAACTTACTATAGGAAAACTCCATGTTATCTTCGGTTTAACTCTTAAACCTAGCAACTTATAATAACCTTCGAAAGCTCTACAAAATAAAAATAATTATTGAAATTGTGTTATAAAATATATTACAATACTTATGAACAATATAAATAAATTAAATACTTACAAATCAACAATCTGACATATTTTTTTATCTGGCTTCCTTCCCAATGAACACATAAAGACTATATTGCGCTCCTTAGGATTGATAATAAGCAATTGCCAATGACGACTACAATACACAGTTAAATATATATTATATTCAATTTTCTCTATTATAAACGATGACTATAATAGAAAATACTTACTTTATGAGATAATGTGCTAGGTAACAAGTTCTTTTTTCCTCATACAACTTCTTTTGAATGTGGACTTGAGCATTAGTTGAATCATTTTCACTTTGGATGAAACATGGATCAATGAATCCATACACTTCACTCTTTCCTAAGTCAATACAACGACGATGTAGATACCTAAGATATGAAACTTAATTTTCATTATAAATGAAATTCATAATTTGGCAAAATTTACAAATTTACAAATAAAACATACTTACGTTAGCCAAACTTATAAAATGGTGATGCATATCTCTTCTTTACCCATACACAACTCTATAACATCTTTCAATGGAAGGAAAAAAAAACTAGTTCCACCATGTTCCAACTTAAATTCTAAAGGCTTTGACATTTTCATTGTCATTACCATCAATTGTTCAACAGAATTTAGTTGAAAGTTTTGTCTTTTTGGTGGAATATCATTTTTCTTTGATACCTCAACAGCCTAAACCATTAAAATATTATATTAGCCAACATAATTAAAAGGACTCAAATATTTAAGTACATAAAAAATTTATGTGTAATGAATACCTTATTAGAAATAGGTTGCAAGAGTCTTTTTGGCCATTGAATAAAATTGTTGGGGGCTTGACCAACTGTTGACACCTCATTAGTGGGTATAGGTACTTGAGCATTTGCATCTAGCACCTTCGTAACCACAACCCTCACCATATCATTATTTAGAAGTTGATTGTGTATAGTGGGTCCTAACTTGTACACATCAGCATATGCCACAATATGAGTATGTCTATCAATATATAATTCACAATGTTCTGGGATATCGTCCTCTTCATCTAGTATAGGTGGCACACCAGAACAACTACCTTTTGTGCTTGCATGTAAAGTGGTATTAGGAGAGCCAATTGAGAAATTATTGTTTTGTTTAGAGAAAGCCATAGATGATATATCTTGCATCACTTGCTCTCTAATCACCTTAGTAAGCTCTGCTTTTATGATCTCTATTTGGTCGCTACTCATAATAGGTGGAGTAGAGGATGGACGAGAATGTGATCCAAAGTATTGGCGAATCCCCACACCTCTACCAACTGCCCGAACACGACCAGGGTGTTCGGGTCGCCCAATAGCTTCCGACAAAATATCTTGACGTCCTTTTGGATGGAAGTTTCCTTGAGATGTTTGTTCCACAAGAGAATCCTAAAAATACAATTTAATATATATATATATATATATATATATATATATATATATATATATATATATATATATATATATATATATATATATATATATATATATATATATATATATATTAGACCTGTTATGCATAAATATGTATTTAAGAAATTAGAATTACATATTTACTTACAATTTTTTCAACAATAAGACGTGTTTCTTCTGATGTGTACTCTCCTGATGGTGTTTGTCGGGCTCTCTTCCACATCTCATGGCGCGATGGTGGAGATGGAGGTGACACTTCTGAATCTCCAGCTGATTTTTGTCTTTCTTTTAATTTCTCTTGAATCATTTTCTTCTCTAGCAATGCATATCCCCCACGAGATAATTTGTGGGGGTACTTATTAAAAGATTGAATCATTTTTGCCTTCTTTCTTTTCTCCTATTGTAAATAACAAACCAATTAAATATAATACTAAAATATTAGAAAGAAAAATCAAATCATATATACAACTAACCTGAAAGGAAGGATCCTCTCTCGTCTTAATGAACGCTTGCCATATTTCATCATCAATAAAAGGATATACATCAACAGGAGATTTATGACTCAGGTCCCCATTATTTAAGTATCTCCTTGTTAATGTAGCTTTAAATGCCCTCCAACGCTCACCCATATATTGAAAACATTTCTTTTTAATAAATTCATTATTAGGAACATTCCATTTTTCCTAGATTACACAACAAATATAATAGTTAGTGTACAACAACACTATAATTAAGTATAATAATAACAAAGATAATTAAAATTACATCGATTGTTGCCCAAATTTTTTTCTTTATGTCTTCATGTACTTCATCCCATTCATTGGTTAAAATACTGACTTTGTCTCGAGCAAGGGAAGCTACATGACCAATGAAAGCTTTCCTGTTATCACCTATAGGCAGTCCAGTTGATTGATCAAAATCAATTGATAACTTATCACCATCCTTACACTTTTGTAACAACTTTGTCATCCGTGTACCGCGTCTACTCTTTTTTTGGGTAGAGTTACAATCTGATCCATTTTGTGAAGAAGCTGAGGGATCACCCATGTGCCTCTGTTTAAAAAATATATAATTATGGTCAGTAACAATTCAAAATTCAAAATAATGAATAAATAACATGACGTTATAGATAAATTATCATATAAGGATGACACTATTGCAAGTAAAAAATTATAAACAAAGCAAAGTTTATACAAAACTATGATATTGTACCGCTTTATTTCCTAAAATTGTCATGTTTGAATATTCTCCCATATCCCTTCTTGATGATCATCACGAGTGGCATACACATCGTCCTCTATATTTTCCACAATAAAACCAGGTATTTGTTGTGAAAAAGAAGGAGTCTCATAAATATCTGGTAGTGAACTTAGACTTTCATCATGTCCATACATGTTTTTTCCTTGGAGAACCACTGACCACTTTTTGTTAAAAGGGTCACTAACATAAAACACTTGTCTTGCTTGAGATGCCATAATAAATGGCTCATCCTTATAAGCTACTTTTTCAAGGTCTACCAATGTAAAACCAAATTCATCAATTTTAACCCCATTGTTTATGTCAGTCCATTTACATTTAAAAACAGGAACTTTAAACTTAATAAAATCGACATCCCAAATCTCTTCAATGATCCCAAAGTAAGATATCGATGCCACAATAGGATTTTTATCTTTCGAACTTGAAAAGTGCATTGACTCAGCAACACCCTTTGTATAGAAGGTAAAATAATAACAGCTTCATTTTCCAACTCATCTAATTTTTTAGGATCAATGACTTTGCTACATATGGCATTGAAGAATAAGCACAACCTAGTTAAAACATCTCTCACTTTTTTAGGCAATATTCCACGAATAGCCACTAGTAGTAGTTGTTGCATTAATACATGACAATCATGAGACTTTAAACCAACTAATTTTAGATCTTTCATTGAGATAAGACTCTTTACATTTGAAGAATATCCCGTTGGCACTTTTATGCCCCTTAGAGTCTCACAAAAAAGTATTCTCTCATATTTTGATAAGGTATGACAAGCTGGAGGCAAATACATTCGCTTACCTCATGGTTGTGGAGCTAATTCTTGTCGTATACCTATCTCAACCATATCTAAACGAGCATTCAATCCATCCTTTGTTTTTCCTGGAATGTTGAGAAGTGTTCCAATTACACTATCACACACATTTTTCTCCACGTGCATCACATCAATACAATGTCTAACATCTAGACTGGACCAATAAGGAAGATTAAAGAACACAGACCTCTTCTTCCATACATTTTTCTCAATGGATTGTTTTTTATTCTTTCCAAATTTAACATTGACATCCTTCAACCTTTGATAAATTTGCTCTCCAGTTAATGCTTTTGGAGCAATTCGATTCTCCTGATCTCCATTAAATGCTTTTCTCAACCTACGATATGGGTGATTAGGTTTAAGAAATCTTCTATGTCCAACGTAAACAGTCTTCCTTCCATGTTTTAATTGGAGGTAGCATGTGTCTTCTTCACATATAGGACACGCTTTATGTCCCTTAACACTATAACCACTCAAGTTTCCATACGCATGAAAATCATTGATGGTGCAAAATAACATTGCATGCATTTTAAAATAATCACAAGAATAACCATCAAACACTTCAACTCCTTCCTCCCAAAGAATTCTCAAGTCTTCAATCAATGGACTTAGATAAACATCTATGTCATTTCCAGGTTGCCTTGGACCCAAAATCATCATAGATAACATAATGTATTTGCGCTTCATGCAAATTGAAGGAGGTAGATTGTAGATAATTAAGAGAACGAGCCATGAACTATGGTTACTACTTAAGTTACCGTATGGGTTCATTCCATCTGTGGCAAGTCCAAGTCTAAGATTTCTTGGTTCATTCCCAAATTCAGGATACAATTCATCAACTTTCTTCCATTGTAATGAATCAGCTGGATGACGAAGTTGTCCATCACGTTGTCTCTCATTAGCATGCCATCTAATATTCTTTGCATCATTGGCATTAACGAATAATCGTTTGAACCTTGGAATTATTGGAAGATACCATAACACCTTTGCAGGAGGACTTGTTGTGCTTTTATCGCAATTGGAATCACCATCCTTCACTTTATAGCGTGATAACCCACACACGGGACATTGGTTCAACTCTTCAAACTCATTTCGGTATAGTATGCAATCATTAGGGCATGCATGTATTTTCTTATACTCCATACCCATTGGACACAATATCTTCTTTGCATCATAATAACGGTTTGGCAATGTGTTATCTTCAGGAAGCATTTCTTTCAACAACTCAAGCAGTTTCGTGAAGCTTTTGTCTGTCCATCCATTTCTCGCTTTCAAGTTGAACAATCTCAGCACCGCAGATAACCGTGTGAAGTTAGTGCATCCCGGATACAAAGCCTCTTCTTTGTCGTTGCACAAACTATCAAAAACATGTGCACGCTGAAAAGACTCTTGTCCAATATCAAGAATCATGTCCTCAAGCCGATTGTCCATATCTTCACGGACTTCTTCTCTTTCTGATACATTTGTCATGTTTAACGAATCACCATGCCATACCCATTTTGTATAAGTTTTGCATATTCCATAACAAATAAGATGACTTCTTATTTCTTCAAACTGTAATCGATTTCCATTTAAACATTTAACACAAAGACAATAAAACTTTCCTTCATTTTTGGGAAGTTTTTTTAAAGCAAATTCTAAAAATTCTTCCACACCTTTCTGATACACTTCACTTAAACGATTAGCATTCATCCAACTACGATCCATAACTACTTCTGTTAAAAATAAATAACCGTAAAGATTAAGGTTAAAGATTAAAACTAAAACAATTCACTAAGTTCTAATGACTTATTTGTATTATTTTTAATGTAGTTTAATTTATTTTTATTTATAATTGATTCCGAAAAAGTTGTTTACTAAACTCTAATGACTTATTTGGATTTTCTTTTACTATCAAGAAATCTAACATTTGACAAAGTCAAACAATAAAGTTTCTTTTACGAAATTATGTCATACATAATATTTCTAGCTTGCTTTATCTTTTCTATTTTAACTCAAAATAATTTTATAAAATTAATTATAATAAAATAAAGTTTGGTCGTGAGCAAACACTTGTTAACTCCGAAGGTAAATCTGATGCATTATTGGAAATAGGCATATTTTAGGGCAGCGGGCTAGTAAAATATTTATAGACAAGAAGAATCTAAAAGTCATCCTATATGTCGATCTTTTGAGTCCCAAACCCAGCATGTGGCCCTCAAGCTTGTTTTAATTGTGTTGTGTTTGTGAATCATGTCTAATCAATTGGTATTAAGTAATTGTTCTCCTAGTTGCTTTATATTGTTTTGTTTTTCAGCAATTTATCATTTAATTTCACAGCGTTATTGATAATGTCTGATGATTTTTTTATTAATTTGCAGAGGATGTGACCCCAATTCCATCAGACAACACTCGTAGAAAGAGTGGTAGAAGGGGTAGAAGGCTCTGAGATTGCTATTTGCATTATGGATGGAGTTGTTTTTGCTTTTATTTGGTTTCCTTGTTTTGTTTCTTTTCAGACTGTATCGTGGCTTATTCATATTAATTTATCTTAAGATGTGTTTTGCAACTTTATTGAATTTCTTGAGTCAGCTGTGACCAAAAGTTTTACCTGAGTTTATTAATATGTAGTTAGAGTTTCGGTTAAAGTTTTCCTGCTTTGTGATTCATTACAATTCTTCCGTAGCTGATTCATTTAATTACTGTGCTGATCGTTTCTGTATGCTAATACGCACACCCTATGCTAAATCAAATTTAACCCAACGTTTGTGTGAATCCCTTTTTATTTGAAGTTAAATTGTTACGCAATTTCCAGTTGCATTTCCAGTTTTCATAGTTAGTGTCCATAAATGAGTGAATAAATGAAGCAAGGATTTTAATCTTGGGAGTGTTTTTTAATTGTTATTATTGTTATTGTATATTTTTAATTGTTTTATTGAAGAGTGTTTTTCAACAAAAAAAATAAAAGGGCAAACTTAATTGATTTAGATTAAACAAAAGAACGTTGCAATCCCTCCATAAAACAAACTCGCCCTAAAAATATTCATATCTAATGTCTTTAATACATAAAATAAAATACTACGTTTATAAGTTTACACCTTACTATCTATATGCTTTCTATATAAAATACTACTGTTTTGCTTCCTATTATGTCCACACACAAATTCTAAAAAATGAAATTTCTAAAAAATATAAAATATGTAATTTAATTTGAGAATCAAACCTGAATTGATGAACGATAAAACGGCAACGGTTGTAAAGTTGAATCCAAGTTGTAGGTGCTTCACCATACAGAGGTTAGGAATAGAAGTTGCCAAAGAAAAACACCGGATAGATCGTATCATTAAAAAAAAAAAAAAAGATTTTAAAAGCAAAACATAAGGAATAGGAGTTGCCAAAGAAAAAACACTTAATTGTAAGTTCATCATATATATGTGCATTATGAGTATACCTTTCATGGCTAACTAGAATTAAAAACACTGACCCACTTTAACTTAGATAAAAGAGAAACGTGTTCTATATATATCAAGTTTAGGGGATTATTAAATCCTTTCATGTTGAAACAAACAGAGCAACAATATTACAAATAAATTAAAATTTAAAGTGTGTAAATAAATAAGTAAATGAATGATATTTATAGGAAAAAAAATATTTTTATTTTATGTTGCCATATTTAAAATTTTAACATTCTATTAAATCTTTAAAATTACAAAATAATTGTATGATCAATTATACAAAACTTTTATATTTTTATTTTATAGTAAAAAATAATTATATATTTTAATAAAAAATTTCTATATACACATATAAAAATATATCACCTCTATATACACACATATATAAAAATAAAGAATCTAATTTTGATGGTAGTTTTTGAGATGAATTTGTTGGTTTACCACATAATTCCACAACTCCCTTGATACGACACGTCATCATCCTGTTTTCCTATCTATCCATCGTCCTCCTCTGAACCATTGCCACACAAACAACACAATGCTACTTTCCATGGCTATTTCATCTCCACCTCACAACTTCACTTTTCTTCGCCAACTATCTTCTTCACCTTCTCCTTCTTCTTCAATTTCTTTTACCACTAAACCTCTCCGAAACACTTGTTTCAAAATCAAAAGCCTTAAAACCGAAACAGAACCTTCGTCATCGGAGCCAGAACCAGGTTTCGATCCAAAATCCGGTGTATCCGTTTACAAACCTAAATCCTATGAAGTTCTCGTCACCGACGCTGCTAATTCCCTCGCTTACGCTCTTCAAAACGGAAAACTTCGCCTCGAAATCGATTTCCCGTACGTAATACTACTATTCACTTTCAGTTACTCCAAATTCAATTCTATAATTTTAAATATGAATTCTAATAACCGAATTCAATGATTTTCTGAAGGAATATAAGAAAAGTATATTGAATGCATGGGAGAATTGTTCAATTACATTAAAATGATACAAGATTTATATAACTAACTAGTTTATATAACTAACTATATCAACTAACTAACTAACTATTGTTTAATAAGAAATGTGCTTAAGCTACATCATCCACATTTTTTATCTTCCTATTTTTAGATTATCTATATTTCAAACTCAGTATAAGCTAATCCTCACATAATTACTATGTTTTGCTTCTGGCTTTGTCTGCAGGCCCTTGCCCAGCGACTATTCTTCGTATAAGGTACTATTCTTTGCTCTTGTGAAGCATAATTTATCATGTGAAGTGACTACTTGACACTTGTTATCAGTTTTGGTCCTTCATTGTTTATAGGTGCATGTTTTGGGAGAGTGTAGTAGTAACTAATAACTGCTAAGTTCCAAAAATTAATAGGCTAAATTATACATTTTCAAATTATTGATGATCTTGTCGCGTGCCTTTGTTTATCATGGAGTTGAAAAAAGAATTATCATGGCTCTTTATGCTTTAGTTCATCTCCTGCTACTTTTGATTAGCAGTGTATTTCAACATGTCTGTTATTTTAGTTGATTTTTATATCTATGTTAATATGACAGCTAAGTTGATTTCATTTTCATTCTTTAAGAAACTGTTCTGATTGGAAGGTTACTTGACGTTTTTGAGGCATGTCTGTCTCTGAATTCATTGCACATAATTTTCTCAAATTCCTAAATATTTCAAGGGATCTTCAGATGAGTTCAACGATGCCAACATTCAACTTGTCTTGACTGTTGTAAGAAAGCTCCAGGAGAAAAAAGAAACCAGAGCTTGCATAGTAAGATAATACAATTTTTTTTTCTTTTTCTTTCAAATCAACAAACACTTCTTTTCACGTATAAATTTTACGCTGTTTTTCAGAAATGTCACTACATTTGGGCCTTTTTTTGTAGGTATTCCCTGATAAGCCGGAAAAACTTCGAGCCTCTCAGTTGTTCAAAGCAGCGCTTGATTCAGTAATGAAAAATTTATTATGGATCTATTACCCATCTTTCTAATCACACTATTGGAAAACTTTAAGTATTTGAACTATGTATTGACATAAATGAAGATATCATAGTCATATTGAAGCCTTTCATAATATGAAGTTTCATTTTTGTTTTGCTGCAAGGTTGATGGCATTACTATAGGTTCCTTAGATGATGTCCCTGCTGCTGGACCTATGACTTCATTTTTCAGATCTGTTAGGAACACCCTTGATTTTGACTTTGAAGATGAGAATGAAGGTTAGCTCTTATGTGAAAAAATGGCTTTCTAAGTAATAACTTTTTTTCTCTAGCTACCATGTTTGAAACTCATGCTCGACTATTTATCATATTATTCTGGAGACATATATTAGTTAAGCTTTGTTTCTTTGTATAACACGCATGATAAAATAAATAATATTTTGACAATTAAATTTCTTAGAAGTGCAGGTCGTTGGAAGTCTAGTGAGCCTCCATCACTCTACATATTCATTAATTCCAGTACACGTGAACTTGGTTATATTGAGAAGTATGTGGTATGGTGCCTCTGCCTAGAAGGTTTCCTGAATTTTTATTTGTTTATTGCAAATCCTTGATGTGAATTTGTTAGGATATATGATAAGGAGGAGTTTGTTAGGATTTGAGTTAAGGAGTTCATTAGTTATTAGTGAATAAGGTAATTAGTTAGTTTTTTGTTTGTTTTGAAAAAGAGGTAATTAGGATTATCATGTATGAATAGAGAGGTCTTGGAGTTAGAAAGGACATCATTTGAATATTGAAAAGTTGTGAATAGAGTAGAAACTCTATTCCGAAGGGGAAACCTTTGAGGAGATATTTTTCTCCTATTCTTTTCTATTTCTTAGTAAAAAGTGTTTTTTCTTTGGAGTTCAATTCTTGGGTTTCTAACAGAATTGATCTTAGATTCTCTAGTAGGATCGTTATTTTGTTCATTGGTGATGAGTAATGTGCAATAATAATACATGACTTGAGTTCTTTCATATGATTTTTGGGCAGCATGTGAAATTCTGCAATTTATTGAGTTTAACTTCTACATCTATTGTCACAACCCACCCTTAGCTCGTGGTCGTAAAATAGACTAATACTAGTTTAATACTCATTTATCTTGACAAACCTAAGGATAGAATCATACTGATGAACCTTCATCAATCAGTATTTTTAGAGTCATTTTGAGTCAATTGTTTAGCTTATTTCTTTCAATTTGATGTTTGTTTTAGCGGTATTTTAAAAAAATGGTTCTTCGATTAAAATAAGGAATTTATGCTTTCACTTTCTTGATTAACCAACCATTTTGCGCAGTATTGTATTGTTTCCTTGGTTTAGCGCAGTGCTACGTTTTGGTGAAAAAACAACATAACCCATGTGTGGTATTGTAATCACATACCAGAACACTTAAAGGAACAAATCAGGTAGCCACCAAAAATCTGGTAGAGTTGCCCCTATATTTGCTACATTCCAAAATAACAAACACCCGCTAGCACAATATAACCCAAAACAAAGAATCAATTCTTATATGTGCCTATAGCTGCATTATACTGAAGTCAACAAAATATCATCAATTGACCACACAACTGGACCCCCATCCCAATAACTGCATTAAATAGTTCATTTCATCTGTCTCTTACAGTAGCAAGATAGCAAGATCTTAATGGTAAAACTTGATGTAGGCTCTGGTTTTGATGGCCTTTGTTGGTAAAATGTGTGAGTGATTCTTATTTTTTAATATGTATAGTTAATCAATTTTATGTAATTGAACAGGATTTATTCTGTGCACTGGGTTCGCCTACCTGTTTAATTTGATGTATATATCTTCTATTACTACCATTTTGCAGGAAACATTTGCTACATCAACACCAACACTTCTATTTAATCTTGAGCTAGAAACACTACGGTATATGTGTACTCTTTTTTGTTTATTGGAATTTTTATGCATGCCTTAATCCTTAACTACTTAGAACAGTTCTGTTTGACGAAGATTAAACACTGAATTTACAGTGCTGATTTAGGCCTTTTCGGCTTCCCACCCAAAGATTTGCATTACCGCTTTCTTTCCCAATTCACTCCTGTATTCTACATTCGGATCAGAGAGTATTCAAAGGTACCCCCCTTCTTTATTGAATAGTCTTTAGATATTTATCATTTTCTCAAATAATAGGCATTGACTGTACTTTTTCTGTTTTCTAGACAGTTCCCATAGCACCTTACATTGTCAATTACAGTGGAGCTGTATTCCGCCAGTACCCTGGTACGGCTATATATTATTTGGGTATCTATACATGCATGTGTGGCTGCGTGAGAGCACCACACTATTTACTTAATTTTTCTACATATATACTGAGATACTTATTATATATATTAAATATTAATGTTAATAAAAACTAAAACTTAAGTGAAATACAATTCTGAGAAAAGTTGTGATAGAAGTATGATAAACTACTGCTATTTACCAGTTATTTATTATTAACACCAGAAGTTACAAGGAAGGCCACATTACAACATTAGGTGATTTTCTAGAAGAGACAAATGTGATTACGCACTTCCCTTTGGACCTGAGGGTATTTGTTTTTTTACTCAGAAACACTTAATTGTTGAGGGAAATAGGAGCATCGCCGTATTTCCTCTATTTCTCATTAAATATCAGTGCTTTATTGACATGGCTAAATTTCTTTGACTTGAAGCAAATCACCTAGAATAATCAAAATCTGACTTTGTTGTCCTTAGTCCTTTCCCTTTTCTGGTGCATATTATATTGTAACTAAAGGCAAGAAATCCATATCACCTAAAAAAAGCAGGGCATTGTTGTCAAATTGTCAACAATAAAAGGGAGGATATCGATATTCATTCATCTAATGGATCTGGAAATGTGTGTTTAACTAGCAGTTAAGACCAGATAGTTAGTCTATATTTGATTCTTCTTATTGTAAGACTTATATGCTTTTATTTGTCAGTGATATGAATGATGCACTAAATTTTCTTCATCAACTCTTCAGGTCCCTGGCAGGTGATGCTTAAACAAGCCGATGGTTCGTATGCATGTGTAGCAGAAAGTGCCACCCGCTTCACCCTTGGCGAAGTAAATTCACGAACTTCACCTGATTTTGTTATTAATTGTGAATACTGTATATTAATCTATTATCTATTGGCTTGTCTAGGCCAAAGAAGAACTGTTGAGGGTCCTGGGACTTCAAGAAGAAGAGGGAAGTTCTCTAGAATTTCTTCGAAGAGGCTATAAGGTTTTCTCTTTTACTTAATCAGTTTCTGTTAATTTTATACATGCTTGTGTTTTCTTCACTATGGTAGTAATTATTCTTTTTAATGTTATTTTCCGTTTATGTAAAATTTGCATATTCATGTGGTTCTACACCGCATCTTTAGAATATTACTGGGTTTATGTAATGCCATTCCTAATTTTATTAGGCAAATGCTGTTTGTCACGAAAATTAACGAGTTCATGTGATTCGCCAGTTCTCCACTAATCCTTCCGTGTTTTTTGTCAAACATTAAGTTGAAAGTTCCCTCCCTCTTTAGAAAAAACCGAAATTACATCATGTGTTTCGTGATATACATGATTCGTGACATATAGTAAAACCCATTCTATTATCCTAAGGTTCTTAAATACTCGCATTCTTAAAATATTTATACAATTGAATTGAGCAAAATCTTATTCATAATCGAAAAGTTTTGTAGGCATTGAGCTGAATCAAATTCTTGCTTTAGTGAGCTATTATGGGATCTTAAGTCCTATTTTTGTGATGTCTCTAGTTCAATTATAAATCGGTTACCTACATCGTTTGATATTACAGTCAAGCACGTGGTGGGAAGAAGATTCTGATTTGGAAGTGTCTTCTGCATGGAGGAGTTGAGTAGAACACTACTAGAGGAGATTCTGTATTTTATTGTCCATCCACATACAGTGATCATTCAATGCTCAGAAGCAGAGAAAGAAGGCATTGCCTACAGAGTTGGTTTCATTTTTAATATTCTTTGATGTAATATATTTGCATTCTTCCCTTTTCAGTTTGAAACAAATGTGACCTATTTGTGGCATAGAAATATGATGACTTAGCAAACTCAATTGTAACAAGATTTTGGTGTTTTATATGATGCCTTAAGCTGTATCTGCAATAGTAATTTTTTATGTCGCTTTTTCTCTTCCTATTTCACCTTTTACTGATAGTGAATCAAATACAAAAACTGATTACATAACCCCTTTTCTCCTAAACGCTCAATAAAAAAAGCTGATAAACAGGTACGGCCGTACAATAGTGTCTGTATGCTAGTGATTATAATGGCTACAATTGAACCTTAAATTGTTCAACCTCTTATAATGGCTACAATTGAACCTTAAATTGTTCAAACTCCAACCGCTCTTCCCCATGCACTGTTTAATGAACCTTTTATACTTTTTGTACATAGTAAAATGTTAAATTATGTTTATTGATAGTGTATTTTGAAAAATAGTGACAAAAAATGACAACTGTAAATAACAAGTTTGTAGATGTATAAAAATTGACGTGGAAGCAACTATATGAATATTATCTAATTATATCAAATATCTATCGAAATACAACAAGCCTAGAACCATGTCTTTCTTTATATGCCAAACCCACCAAATTTGTGTCACATACTTTACAGTGTAAATAGTGTCATGCTAAAGGACACTAGCAGCAGTGTAAATGAAGATAACTTAGTTAGTCCTCACATATTAACAAGAAAACAAAAAAAATATTACTCTTCATTGTCAAGAGCACTGAAGTCAGGTTCTGAGGGCTTTTGGATAGTGACCAAACTTCTTGAACTTGAAACTCGAAGTTTGTGACCACGAAGGGCATTAGCAGCGAAGCGAGAAACATAGGCTGTTGTATTAATTCCAAATCTTGACGAATTTTGAGCGCGCGGAACCAAAGCCTTTGTAGAATCATCACTTCCTGCATAATCAGATTCATAGAATTCTTCTTCCTCCTTCCTGCGTTTTCTTCGTAAATGCTTCCTCCATGCGGCTTGAATGTAGATTGCAGCCCATGTTCTCCATTGCTGCGAGTAGAATCGGAATGTATGCTGAACTTGTCGACTATGTATGTGTCTAAACTGTGATGCGACGAACTTCAACTCCTCTGCTTCCAAAGCAAACGCTTCCACCTCACTCATAGCTTTCACTGTTCTTGTTGAAGATGGCAAGTTAGCTGCAGATTTTGGGTCCAATGCCCATGTTAGCAACTCTTCACCGCAAAAGTCACCTTCCTTCAAAACTCCTCTGTTGAAAAAACCGCTTCTTCCACCGTCTGTAGTAACACTCTCTAGACGACCACGAATGATGAACAACATCTCATCAACTGGATCACCTTCTCTAATTATGTAGGTTCCCTCTGTATATAAACTTGGTTTCAATCGTTCACATATAGCGTCAAGCAAACGTTCGTCCATGTTAGCAAAAAGAGGAACCTGAATAATAGGTCATACAATTAATACTAATGAGAAAAAAAAAGGACTCAGAAGGAATACTTTTTGTGTTGCAACGACCTGTCTCAGAAAATAAAAGCTAGTTTTCTTAGTACTCACCCTTCTAACCAAATTCAAACAAAGATGGCGTTTTATATCTCTTCTAAGATCCTTTGGAAGATTTTGAACCAAAGTTTCTTCATCTACTCCTCGGGTGTTCAACCACTTGTATTGATCATAGCGTCTGACTCTTTCCCTTAGCTCTGAAGGAAGCAAGCGATGATGCATCCACTGCTCAGAGTCACGCCTTTTGATCCTCATCTCCTCCAAACGAACTGACATTGATTGAAGGTAGGTCTATCCAATTGCATTATAACTCAAAGATTAGAATTTTTGTGCAAACTTGTTGTAGTACTTCAATAAATCAAGTTTTACATGCAAATTTTTTGTTTACCTGCATGTTTCCAATGAGAAGAGAAAAAAGCACAAGCCCCATAATAGCTATTACTATGGAAAACATAACCTCTCCAGGGTAGGTACTAGTTAGAAGCCCCTGACCAAGTGTACTGTTAAAAGCAAAACAAAGAAGGTATATTAGCCTTGTAAAATTTGGGAACATATAGAAATGTCAAATGAACTCTTCAAACACATGTATCAACTAATGCTTTGATTGGAATGAGGTCAAAGTTTGAACATGTTATCATCTTATGAAGGATGATATAGATTAAGACAACATAAAGTAAATCTATAATCTATAATTCTAAAACTATTTATAATGTCAGTAGGAGGCTTTGATGTAGACAAATATTAACTTATCAACGAGAAAAAAATTAAAAATGCATGATAGTGCTCGACTTTTCACTACAGTTGAGATGATTTCATGAAGACTTGTTAGGTGAGAAGAAGTCATTTGAAAATAAAACTTATATTGATTGAATGATAATTTTGGATATAGAAAATTATGAGTACATTTTTTTAATATTCGAGACCAGATGGTATAGCTTTATAGAGAGGATTTATGTCGATGATAATATATAGTTCTAAAGAATCAGACAAATATACCTCAAATTTTGAAGTCCCCACCACAGACAATAACAAAATTTGGGAAAGACTTCTACAGAAGCAACAATATGAGACTCTATAGCTTGAGAGAAGATTCCATAATTAAAGGCTGAGTTATCATCTTGAACAAAGCATTTACTTTTAAGAACAGATTCACTAACATTTCTCCAACTTTCATACCCTAACATATGCTTACTTGAACTTCCACAATACAAGAAATGTGAATTACATCCTTCAACTTCTTTACAAGCATTCTTCCAACATGTGTCGTTACGTTCTATCGCTAATAAGTACCACACAGAGCCCGTTATCTACAGAATTATAATCAGAAGAATAAAATTCTTACTTCATCTCTCAGTAAATTGAAACCTGTTATTTAATATTAGTGTTTCATGTGTGTGATATGAAGTCCGACTGCGTAGTGCAGCATAGATACAGTATGGTGTGCATACACAATACGATAATTTTTTAAAATTTATGATACGATTCAACTTGGATATGTTAACAAAATTATATAGAAAAACATGTATAAATGTACAATACTTGAAAAGAAAGATAATTGTGGTGGTAACAAGAATGATAGAACTTTGCCTATAACAATATATTCCAACCCCTATGCAGGAGATCAACAAAAACATGTCAGGATATCAACAAAAACATTTTAGTAGAAGAACTTAAAGCACAACAACAACAACCAACCCTTATTCAATTAAGTAGGGTTGTGGTTACATGGATCAAATGCCACTATAATGTTCTCTCATATATTACATCTCTATCAAAATCATTAGTCTCTATGTCTTTACTAATAGCATTTCTTATAATTTTTCTTGGTCTTCTTCTGTCTCTAATGATTTGACTACCCTTCATCAGATATACTCTTATTACTATAAAATCTACACGTTTCATCTCCACTCGAAACAATGACTACAAATTTTTTTTGGTATTTGATAATGTAATATCAAGAAGTATATTAGGAGTATCAAATGTATAGGGAAGTATCTAAGGAGTATAGGTGTTGGATACAGGTAGACCTATACTTTTTCTTTTATGGAGTATCCTGACTTCATAGGTGATACTGCAACGAGGTAAAACTAAAACAAAATGAATTGTCTTAGAAATGTACTTACATGGCTAGCAAGCATATACCATATCAAATAGTACATGGCACCAAGCAATGCATTTTCAGAAAAAACACCAGCTGTCTTTTTAACTTCTGAAGCCAAAGGTATAAAGCGTATGAATCTTGGAAAATATTGCATGATGACATTTCTCAAGAGTGATGTTTTTGTATCCAATACCTCCATACGTCTTGAACTATAAAGATATTTCCACACTACAATCTGTAACAAACATTAAGACATATTTTCAAGAAATTTCCATAATCTTATAATGGAATTTGAACATATTGTTATTGTTATGCTATACGCTATTTAGTACAAAATGTTGTCAATAACACAATTTTTATACTATACTAGTGCTATAGCACTATTTCACAATGAGATTTGAATAAACTGCTATTTTTGTTATTGCATGATTAATTAACAATAGTTTGTTGTGTTGTAAAATAAGAGATGGAATAATCCTTGTATTTTCTTTTCTTAATCTTACCAACATAACTAAACCTTTTATGAACAACAATAAAACATAATCTCTTGATATTTCACTTATTCAAAGTTTATTACTTTTGTTTCATTCGGTTAGAACTAAGAAAAACAACCCCAGTTTCGGTTAGAACTAAGAAAAACAACCTCAGTTTAAAAGATAAAGATACGAAAATATAAAAGTAAGAACGCATGATGTTTGATCACAAAGTTCAGTCAATTGCATTTATATCTCTGATTGCTAAGCAATTGTAGTTTCTTAGGGTTTATAGTGTAGAACTTGTATTTAAATACTACTTTCTAGATTACAAATACTACTTTCTAGATTACAACTATAAGTCATACCCAACACATTCATTTTTCAATGAGAAAGAAAATGGAAACAATATGTATATTACACAAGACATATTAAGCATGGATAATATATCAAACCTGTGGCATAGGAATAATAGACAATAAGTCAACAACAAAGTATCGTTGTAAATATCTCTTTGCTATCAATGCAGGATCTATGACAAGTTCACCTCTTCCAAATACTCGAGACGAAGGCGCGATGAAGGCAGTGCGAAATTGGAAACTTATTCGAATGAGATAAACGCAATCACATATTGTTCTCAATGTAACAGCAAAACTTGCTAGTTTGTTATCTATGGCTAAACAATACGATTTGTGGTTGAAATAAGGAAGATAAAAGAAGAAAGGATCACAAGCTATAGAAAGAATGCATAGAATCTCGAAAAACTTGTTCCAATATAGAAGATTCTTATCTTGAGGATCAAACACTTTTTTCTGTGACACTTTAAGATCTTCTGGAAATACTGCCCAAGTGACTCCACTTTTAAGTGATCTTCCAATATTCAATAGTCCATCTGATCCCCTCTTTACGCCTACTCGAAACGATTTCGACGGATTTTTTCTTCCGCGACCGGGAATAGGTATAGGCAAAGAGTTTAAATTAAATCTTAATTTCTTCATCCCACTAGAGCTAGATGGCATTGACAAATTAGAATCCAAATCATCCAACCTACATCATCAACTGTATATTAGACTTAGAGATGCTTATCTTACCTTATTAAATAGAAGCAAAATCAAAGTTTACATGTGACACATTATCTTTGAGGTGTTAATCAGTAGTAATGATTTAAGCAAAATGGTCATCAATACCACTAATTTTGAAAAAATGTTTACACACATTGAACATGTTACAAAATTGGAAAATAACATAATTATGCTTTTGTATCTATACCTCACAAATTTCTCCTTATGGCCTCCAATATATTGTGACTTGTAACCAGAGTCAAACATTGTGAATCAATTACATAGAGAGACTTGTCAGAAATACTAGATATGTCTAGTAATTTCCTGTCATGTGAGGGAGGCTTTAGTACTTTATTTCAATAATTTCATACAATGCATATATAAGCTCTAGAATATGAAATTCAAACAATTGTAATGAAGGAATAAACAATAGTTATTTAAAATCATCTTTACAAAGTAAAGGGGTTAAAAAATCAACACAAAGTAATGTAATTAGTGTGTTTGGTTATGTAGAGAAAAAAATGATTTTGAATAAATTAATTTTATAAAATTGATTCTAATTAAAAGTGATTTTAATGAAAGGTGATTCGTATTTAAATACAATTATATAAAAGTGAGTTCAAATATAAATTTGAATGTAAAAACAAATATTAGAAGCAAAAGTTCGAAGTTCTAGCTTGAAATTAGAATCTATTCAAGGAGAAAAATTAATTATACTCAAGCATATATAAACTTGTCGATACCAATTTTGCACCTTTAAAATCAATTTTATCTCATACACCAAATCAAATACAAGAAACCTTGCAACAATAATTTAGATCAAATGATGTAACTTTTAAGGTTTGAACAACCTACATTGTTATAAACCATTGTTGTTCATACAATGATAATGAAAATGATCTAAAACACAATTCTGAGAATAATTTGTTCATAATGATTTCTAAAAAATCTCATTGCCAAATCTAAATAAACAGAGACACAATCATATTAAGGGGTATTTCATGTGCAACAAGTAATCCATTTGTCATCAATGATATAATGGAAAAGAATAGTTTTTATTTTTCCAATAATCTAAATCCATGAAAGATAAAAATTGGAACTTACTGTGAGAATGTTTGAGGACATTGATTATACCAAAAAAACGGTACATTTTTGTTTTTGGAATGGAAGAAGGAGAAACATTGTGACCGTGTTTTTCGAATAGATTTAGAAACTTTTAAGATCGTTACAACAGTTACATGTGTCGCCGCCAAATATAAGTATATATATATCAAATGTTTTTAAAAGCTAATAAATAAATTTGAAAAAGAATTAGTTTAAATGTATTTTTATGCTCTTATTTCTAAATTTGAAATTTATATCACCATGTTTAAAATTCAAGATTTTAGTTATCTGTTTCACATATTTTAAATTTTTGTTCTTATAAATTAATTTAAAATATTTTTGTTATGATGTACCATATTCATTGATAATTTAGAATTATATTTAATGATTGGTACAAGTTGAATTTCATCGGACAAAAGACAAATATATTTACAACAATTCTTATATTAACACATTTTTAATTTTCATACATTTATTCGATAACTTATTATTTTTAAATTTTTTTTTTAATATCATACAAATAATATATCACATTTATGAGATCAATCTGTTTATTCTTATCTCTCTCATCATCATCATCATGTGAGTTGGGGTACACCAAACATTTTATATTTTAGAAATAGTATAACTCAGAAACGAAAATTATGAATAGAGGACACAATTTCTAGATGACAATTAGTCGAGACAGAAGACTTGGAGAAAGAGAGTTTGTGGCTCTAGTTGGAAAGACCGTCAAGACAATAACTATATTGTTAGACATGTCTTTCATTCTTTTTTTTCTTTATTATTATTATTATTATTTTTTTTTGTCACGATTTCATTTTCACTTTTTAGAATAAATGTCTAACAAAATTATTATTCAATTTTGTGGATTATATTACTTCTTTTTTTGTCATTAGTATACATTAAATTAAAAAATAATTAAATTTATCACAATATTAATATAATTTATTATTTATATTATAACAAATAATAAGTTTAAAAAAAACCATATTCAAAATTTATTCCTTATGAAGTCAGAAGGCGTCGGCTTAAAAATAAGAGTACTATAGTATTGAAATATAAAGTTTAAATCTTTATGGAATTTGACTTGATTGTAAAAAGTCTGATTGAATTTCATGAAGTTTTCATTGCAAGTCTCTTGTAAATTCGTAAAAATATTTCTAACATATTTGAAGTGAATTTGTATCAACGGTTATGCGTATTTTGACATGAAAGCAAAAGTATTAGAGGATCCATTAAGCAGAGGGTACGTTTTGAGAGTATGTCTCATAGACTATCATAAGATAAAATAGATTCAAAGTGATTAGTAAAGGATGTGTAGAGTTTTGCTTTCTTAAAGCAATGACTTTATCAGATCATTGACTATCATAAGAGAATATGACTTCTTTAGAGCGTTGAATTTTCTTCAGAGTGTTGACTTTGTTAGATGATACATAACAGATTAGAGTCAAACAATTCAGATGCTAGGTGATTGTTAGAAACAAATGCAATCACCTACTTGTCACACTTGTTAGAGGTAGATGGTCACTTGCTTGTTGTAGTCTTTACAAGCAAACGAAACAAAATATGGTTGCATTTATAAGAAGCAACTTAAATTGAGTGTCTCTTGCAACACTAGAATCAACTGAAACTTGCTTGAATGAAGTCACTACCAGAGGCGCGCGTCACCACACTTAGAATGTAGAGAAAAAACGTTGTCTCGAAGCTGCACACTTAATTGAAACATTAGTGCATTAAATTGTTCTTACAAATTAATTTTGTTATCATCAAAACAAGTAGGACTTTAGATCTTCAAACCAACTTGATTTCAACAATCTCTCTTTTTGGTGATGACAAACATCTATTTTTGTAACTTTTTTAGTATAAATAAAGCAAGAGTAAAACATTTCAACAAAGCTCCCCATGCTCCCCCTCCTAATATGATGAAAGATATTTTGCTAGAGTAAAAATATTTCACTCAAAAATACATTCTCCCTCTTTTATCATCACACAAAAGGAAAACAATGAGTTGTGAGTGATAAATGAGTTTTAAAAATAGTTCCTCTCAAAAAATATATTTCTCCCCGTGTCAGGGTATCACAACTTAACAAGGAAAACTATGCATGCTCAAGGATAATTTGAACTTAGATTTACTAGAGAAACAAATAAATTCACTATCATCAGAGTCAAAGCATATAGACATTTTATCATTCACTCTATTTTACCAGAGACAATCATACAAAGGATTCAACGTCATTATTTTGTCAACATTAAATTTAGATGTTCTTTTATAAAACTGAATTTGTCATCAACAAGGAGTTCCATAAAAATATCTATTAAAATACATTTATGGACATAATATATTATGAAATAATGTTTAATCTCTGTATGTTTTGTTCTTGATGTAAAATAGGATTTTTAGTTAAATATTTAGTTAAAGTATTTGAATAATTTAAACATATAGCTAAAGTATTTGAATGTAAAATAGAGTTTTTGTTAACATTATGTCCATATTTTAATTAATTTTTGTTCCATTGATTTTTTTTTAATCTTAAAATATTTGAATAAGTTTTTTAGATTTGGTATTATAATTTGATTTATTAAAAAAGTGGGATATTTAAAAAAAAAATCCATAAAAAACCCATTAAACTCTGAGCTCTTTTTTGTTTAAACCCTTACGTATTAATGTAGAAAAACATTCGCGTCTCGCTCTCACAAGAATAAACGATCGCGTACGACAGCAATATTTTTATTGAATTCTCTATTCCTTTCTTTTTCTTTTTTTCTCAATATTTTTATTGAATTTTGATTGTGTGTTTAATAACGACTTCAATGTCTGAAAGAGCATTGGAGCTACTCGCTTTACCCAAAGATGGTGTTCCTAAGTTACTCCTTGACCTTGGTATTTCAATTTTACTTCATTCACTTTCTTTCTTATTCATTATATTCTATATTTATTGATTTCTGAATTATCCTTTTGTTTAGGTTGTGGATCGGGACTTAGTGGTGAGACTATCACACAGAATGGACACCGTTGGATTGGTCTTGACATTTCAACCTCAATGAATAGTATGTTTTCATTCTTTTTCCAACTTTTTTTTCCCTATTTTTCTATTTTGCATATTTCTGTAATCTTTATTTTTTAGAATAAAATTCTTAACTTGTAGATATTGCATTGGAGCGTGAGGTTGCGGGCTACTTTATACTCGGTGATATGGGTCAGGTATACCGTTATCCTAATTTCATCTTTATTATAAGTTTATAAATTATTGTTCTAGCTGTGGCTGCTATTGTTGTATGTGTCATCTTAGCACATGCTTAGACCAACAACTTAATTAAACGCTTATCCTATAATTGTATGTATAACTTGTCTCTATTTCTTTAACAAAAGATAAAATAAAGTCAAATTATTTATATATAATATATATATATATATATATATATATATATATATATATATATATATATATATATATATATATATATATATATATATATATATATATATGCTGTTTTTATAGGGTATCTTGGATAGCCTTGCAAACAAGTTGAAAATAGCTGTTGACAAAAATTTGTTTGGTCCTATAAATTCTCTCAAACTGTCTCATAAGTGTTTATGTTAATAGATAAGTTTAAACAAGTTAATCTAAAAAAGTTCAAATAAGTGTTTATGTTAATAAATAAGTTCAAATAAGTTACACTTTATCTCTGATTTCAGGGTTTAGAATTTCGTCTTGGAATGTTTGATGGGGCCGTCGGTATATCTACTGTTCAGGTATGCTTTTGATAAATGAAAATTTCAAACTAAAAAATATGACATGCATGAGCACCCTGTTAAGTAGAATATATTCATTACTCATTTTGTTGATTCTTGTATGATAATGCAGTGGTTATGTAATGCTGTCAAATCCTGTCACGACCCTGATCTAAGATTGAAGTATGTTATTTTCCTTATCATTATACTGCTTTTAATTTTTTTCAGTACATGTGTATGTTAAAGCATGTGGAAACTTGCAAAGTTTTCCACATTTCTTTACAACTTATCATCTATGTTAACATTAGATTATAATAATAACATTTACTCTGTCACTCTAAATAATATATAATTTCTGTTCTTTTTGTAGGTCTTTTTTTACATCTTTATACAGATGTTTGACAATTGGTGCTAGAGTAGTATTTCCACTGAATGCTGAAAATTCGGATCAGCTTGAATTGATTTCTACAGCTGCATTAGATGCTGGATTTGGAGGGGGAATTGTGGTGGATCATCTAGGAAGGTATGAATAAATATTACAAAATTACTGGAGCTCATTTGTTTTGTCAAGAGTTACATGACAATTCTTTTTTGCACTTCCTAATGTTTTTTCTCAATCAGCATCCAATGCTTGATAGTTGCTGTAATGAGTAATCACTAGTCAATTGAATCATTTGACAGACTAACAGTTTAGGACGTTCATGTACTATTTTACATCGTAATGATGTATGATACAGTATTATTTGTAGAATTTGGAGCCTAATTCAAGGGAGGACTGCCCAAGTCTTATAAACTTAGGCAATATCTCTTGTGTCAACATGGGTTTCTCAACAAATGTATTGAATTCATGTGTTGTCTGTCACTCATTTGTTATCCTCCTAGTACTTGTTTTTTGTAGATATCTGTAACTTGAATTGCTAAAGTTCTTTCTTGATGAATTAGACTTTGAATCTATGCTTTTTTGGATGGTGAGAATGAGATGAAATTAATGCATAGATTATTTACAAGGATGTATATCCTTTTTAGTTAAATTATTCTACTAAACATCTTAATGTAATATCTTAAATTGTATATTTCCCTCGTTTAAAGGAAGGACAAAAACGATCACAAACGTGTAATTGTGTCTGGGACATCCCTTTTTCTTACCTCATTTATGCATATGGATTCATCTTCCAACCACTTTATACAATCATATACTCCTACTTTACTATAAATATTAATTGACACTATAGATATTTGTGTTTTGTTCAACTTGGTTTCAAGCATTTATTTCTTTTTAAAACTCTATTTGTTTGTCTTTTTAAGCATAATTTTTCCTTAACTCTGAACCATTGTCTTATGATGATAGTTGGAAGAAGAAAAAAAGGTTTTTTGTTTTAACATGTGGTGTTGCAAACACTTTGTTGGCCAAACGGGAAGATGAAGGTGAAGAAAATAAGAGGGTAAGTCTGGTGTAATCAACTTAAAGCTTTGTTTAAATTGATACATCTGGTATTTACATGTTTCTTGTAAATTATTCCGAGTTAGATTATGGTTAAATTCAAATATTTGGTTAAATTGATACATGTGGTAATAAATTTGTTTCTTGTTTTCACATGTGGTATTTACTTCATACAATAAAGTATGATGATTAAATTGATGATTACTGTAGGTAAACATCTCAGACAGACATAAACCTCAGAAGAAGCAGAATAATAATAAGAAACGGAAGGGAAGAGAATCGATAAAGAGGAAAAAAGAGCAGATGAGGATAAGAGGAAGTGAAGTTCCTCTCGATACATAGTACACTGGTCGGAAAAGGAAGAATTATTATTATTATTATTATTATTATTATTATTATTATTATTATTATTATTATTATTATTATTATTATTATTATTATTACATTATTATTATTATTATTATTATTATTATTATTATTATTATTATTATATTTAAATGGCCATTGCAAGTCAGTGAAATTTGTTTGGTGGAGCTTTACAATGTTTTTTTTCCGACATTTTGTTTGGAACAAATATATTTTTATGTTGATTTAATTGTAGTTTTTGTGATTTTATTTTTATTGATTCATGAAACCGATCTCTTTATTTTAAAAGTCGACAATTTTAGTCTCTTTTTCAAATTTTTAAACTAAAAAAAATAACGATTTGACATATTTTTAATGACATGATATATAATTATATGAAATAGAATTATTTAGATGTATTAATTATTTGGAACAATAGGTTAAAAAAAATATAAAAAGGTTATTTATGATAATATTAAATACATGTACCACAAATAAGTTATGGTTGTATTGTTTAGTTTCAATACCTCTTTATAGCATACCCTCAAGTAAGGATGACAAAACTAATAAAAATTTGTACCAATAGTAACGAGTAAAATTAATAAAAATAATTTGTACCAATAGTAATGAGTAAAATTGATTTGTATTAATGTATATTTTCTGTGTAAATAAAATAGTGAGATAACAAAAATATTTTTTGTATTTAACAAAAATAAAGGAAGAATCGATTTTAATATTATGTCATATTTAATTATTATTATTATTATTATTATTATTATTATTATTATTATTATTATTATTATTATATTTAATGACCATTGCAAGTCAGTTAAATTTGTTCGGTGGAGCTCTATGATGTTCCTTTTTTGGGCACTTTATTTGAAACAAATATATTTTTATTTTTATTTAATTATAGTTTTAGTCTTTCTATTTTTTTTACTAATTCATGAAATTGGTCATTTTATTTTAAAAGTCGATAGTTTTGATTTATATCTTACTCAAATTTTTGAACTAAAAAAATGAGGATTTAACCTATATTTAATGACATGACATACAATGATATGATATATAACTATTTAGATGAATTTATTATTCATGTCATTAATTTAATTAAGAATATGAAAAAAATTCAGAGTTTAAATCTAAGTTTTTATGGTATTTTATTCTAATTTTATGAGTGTTAATAATTCTACATTGTTATATCATATGCTATATTACGTAATCATTTTTTTATATTTATTATAGTTCTAGATTTTTCAAAGAATATTATTTTTTGTCTAAATAATTCTATATTATTCTAAATTTCAAATTATAATTAACATAGCTCCTCTTTAGTTTGAATTTTTCATCTTCACCTTTGGTCTTACTCTAAGTCCGTACTAATGTTTCTTCACTGTTAGAATTTTATACCTCTTCTTTAAGATAACAATTTTGGAATTTTGACTTCACATCAAGTTGATAGATTTTTGGTTTTATTTGAGTTTCTAGAATCGTATTCGTGTAAAAATCTTTATAGTCAACTCCATGTTTTTTTCTATATCTTTTGATGACGAGTCCTTCTTTGGATTTTTCTGCCGCTCCATTAGTATTTTTTTTTAGCCTTGGGTATAGTTGGGAATTCTTGAATGTTGTTCTTCATAATTGATTCAATCTCTTCATTCATGGTTTGTTGTCTTTTGCCTTTTATAGCTTCATCAAAACTTGAAGGTTCACTATCTACCCTCTTCAAAGTCAAAAGTAATTTCATTAGCCTTTTCATAAATGTCATTCATGTCTCTCTTCTTCCTTAGTCTTTTACTTGAACTTTCTTCTTGAAAAATAGATGAAGAAGGTGGTGAAGTTGCGTCTTGAATTGGTGTCGTAGTCTTTTGGTCTTCTTCTTTGCCTTCAATTTGCAAATTTGGTGAGTCTTCACTTAACACATTTTCATTCACCTTTTCATTAAACTCCATAGAATTCTCCTCGTTCCGCACATATGATTACTTACGTCATTGTCCAAATATCACAAACTATTAGTATCCTTATATTCTTCCTTGAGTGTTATCAACAAATTAAACTTTTCATCTTCATGAACAAAATTAGTTGGTTATTCTTGATTAGGAGCGCTACAACATCCCCAAGACAAATGACAAAATTTATGACAATTCTAACATTCAACTTTAGATTTGTCATACCTCATTTTAATTTGATTATAGCCACAACATCTTCCTTATCCTCTAACATACTTATGGTGTAATCAGAAGTCGAGATGTGATATTTCTTGAAGACCAGACTATTGAAGATTTTGATAAGGCTAAGAAACAGAAACCAAATTCCGAAAGTTACATTGATGTTGCGCTTAAGCCCCCTGCAGAAATCTTCGTTGATGGGGGGATATATAGTTAGAGGATGAGAATGTAACTGATGATCATGTACCTCACCATGATGAGTAGGTTCCAGCTGAGCCACCAATCGAGTTTGAGTTGAGAAGATCTACTAGAGAATGTCAACCTTCTCAAAGATATCCTCCACATGAGTATATGATGATCACTGATAGTGGAGAGCCAGAGTACTATCAAGAAGCTATTACAAATGTTGAAAAAGAAAAGTGGTTGAAAGCCATGAAAAAGAGATGAATTCGTTGCATGAGAATCACACATTTGATTTGGTAAAGTTGCCTAATGGCAGAAAAGCACTCAAGGACAAATGGGTATACAAGATAAAGATAGAAGATAATAGTTCTCAACCAAGATACAAAGCAAGATTTGTTGTGAAAGGTTTTAATCAGAGAAAATGTATTGACTTTGATGAAATTTTTTCACTTGTGGTGAAGATGTCCTCTATCCGAGTTGTGCTAGAGTTATCAGCTAGTTTGAACGTAGAAGTTGAACAACTTGATGTGAAAACTGCATTCCTTCATGGAAATTTGGAGGTAAATATCTATATGGAGCAACCAGAGGATTTCAAAGTCAAAGGTAAAGAGCAACTTGTGTGTAAATTGAAGAAAAGCTTGTCTGGGCTCAAGCAAGCACCTCAACAATGGTACAAGAAGTTTTATTCTTTTGTGGAGAAACATAGGTATGGTAAAACTACTTTTGACCATTATGTGTTTATCAAGAAATTATCAGATGATGATTATATTATTCTTTTGTTATATGTGGATGACATGTTGATTGTTGGTCATGACACTAAGAAGATTCAATCTTTAAAGGAAGATTTGAACAAGTCTTTTGCAATGAAAGACTTGGGTCCTGCAAAGCAAATTATGGGCATGAGAATTACTCGTGACATGAAGAATTATAAATTCTGGTCTTCTTCTTTCCCTTAAGTTGAAACAATATTGGGATCTGCAACTTAGATTAACCAACAAAATATAAAAACAAACAATTGCAGAGAAAAAAGGTAAACGAAGAACGATCTTTACAGAACAGAAAATCAGAAAATGAAGATTGATTATCGTTCTAGGTTTTCTGCAGTTTTGGTTAAACTGTTTTCACAATCAAATGCAAACGAAAATAAAGAAGGATAAGAGAAGAATAACATCAAAAATTTACGTGTTCGGTCTCAATTGATGAAACCTACGTAACAGGAAAGCAATTATGTTCACTCTTTTTTTTTTCAAATTAAAGGGAGGAGGATATCAATTATGTTCTATTTTTATTTATCAAGTTGGATCTTAATTTTTTTTTGAAATAATTTATATTAATAAATAATTGTTAATTTTGTAAAAAGGAAAATTGAACTCATGACATATTTTGTTAAAGATAATGTTAACAAATGCTTTAAGAGTATTTGTTAAAGAATCAATAGAATAAACAAAATAAATTTAAAAAAATTTATTAATTTTTTTTTAAAATATTAAATGTGTAACTGATAAAATTATATATATTTTTTATTATTTATTCTCTCCATCTCAATTTAAAAGCTTCATTTGTTGAGTTATAAAGCATTAAATGATTGATTTCTTGATGTAACTTTAGATATTGTCGAGTTATAAATAATAAAAGTCAAAAGTTGATTTGCAGCAGTTAAAAGATGTATTTGCGACATTATAACCGCCTCAATTTGGTACTTGCATTAGTTCCCCATAGTTAATTAACATTTGATATATATTTTGTCCTATTTTGATGGATTTTATTAATATAATTTAGTTATTTTCAGTTTATTTTATTTTATTTATTAATTTAATATATTTTCATTGGTGTAAAAAGAAACGAAGGCATAGATAATCGCATTTCTAAAATACATCTTTCGGAAGGATGAAAAACATTCTTCTTTCATATGGTTGTATTCCCATGTTGCGACGTCTTAAAGATAAAAAAAATAGAATATTTTTTTTTTATATTAATTTGTGGGATATATATTTTTTTTAAAAGATGATATATGGAAGAAAAAAAATTCAATTCCTTAGTTTAGTAAATGAATTACTGGGACTTTTTTTTTTTTGACATATATCATTTTTTGAAAGAAAAAAAATTACAATATACACTATTTTGAAATTAATATACGAAAATGTCTTACTTTTTGAACCTTCCAAATGCAACTCTTTTTTTTCTTCTTAACAAACGAAAATATATTAAATTAATATATAAAATATAATAAAAATAATAAATAAAATATATTGATAAAGTCCAATAAAATATATTAAAAGGAAAAACAAAAATTAAACATTGTAATGAGTGTGACAATTACTAATTGCAAGGTGAGTTTGTAAAAGATGTTTTACACTACAATATATAATATATGAATTGGTTTAGGCAACACACTAATTTATTTATATTTGTCTAACAAGCTCTACATTATCCATGTTTGTATCCACCATCATATCCTCGTGTACACTCAACCCCCTAATCAGTCAACTCAACCCTCCAATCAACCCACAAGAACATACCCTGCACTAAACCGCAAAACCGTCTTCACCATCATCTCACCTACACACCTAAGCATACATTCCATATTATGATCCACCACCCTGCACATACAAACCCCTAAAGAAGTTTCATATTATGGTCCACCACCATCACATCTACATGTACTTGCAGAAATGTCGATTCAATATTATATTTTGTCAATGTCATAAATGCAAATCCCCCAGTTGCCCAACATAACGCAAGATCTTCTATAATTTGTTTTAAACTCATTACGCAACTCCTGGGTTGACTTATGAAGTTTTTATTCTATGTAAAACCCCAATGCTCAAAATTATATAGAAGCAAGTGATAGTAACTCTAATCCACACACAAATTATCAAGGATTTGAGTCAAATACAACTTCAATAATTGAGAACGACGATGAGGATAATGATCAAAATCAGGATCAACTATAAAAGCTTCTAGTGGTTCAAAGAGTTAGACAAGTTCGGTCACCGCCTAAATGTGAAACTAGAGAGCATTTAGGTGGACATGTTAATTAAAATTTGCTGTATTTTTTTTTCATTCAATGCATTTTGTTGAATTTTATTAATATAATTTAGTTTTTATTTATTTATTAATTTTTATATATTAATTTAATATATTTTAATTTATTAAAAAAGAATTGAGATGCGATCTGTTGAAGTAGAAAAACAAATTATTATTCTTGTGGTCACTTATATGTTAAACAACCTTCTGAATCTAAAAAAAAAAATAAGATTTCGTATATTAGATTTAAAGTGGACACACATAGTATTAATTAATTGAAAAAAAAATATTATTATTTATTTGTTAAATTTTTTAAATGATTGTGTGCAAAATATAATTAAATAAAAAAACAAACATGATTGATTTTCTACTTAGAAATGAATTATTGTTAGTTTAAGTATTTTAATTATTAATACTATTTCTTCTTTTGTCAAAAAAAAAGTGGCACTTATTTTTTTTTTATCATTACATATTTTTATTTTTTTTAAATTGACTTTTAGGAGTTTTATGTG
>JBBPBR010000003.1:21245369-21260709 GCA_037974775.1 Cicer pinnatifidum | reverse complement strand
TATCAAACGTTTAAAAAATATTTAATTCATAACTTAAACTTGAATTTTAAATAATTCATTTTAATTAAAGTTCGTTAACTATTTTAACTTTAGCTTAATTAGTTGATGTGTGTGATTTGTTTATATATTTGTGTCACATATATAATTCGTTTTAGGAGATATTTGTATATATATACCAATTATAATTCAAGAAGATTAACAAAAAAAATTGGTCAAGTTCTCAACCTTTTAAGGCTTTTTTTAGAGGCAAAACATAGTCGGTCCAAATAACATTAATCCACATTTTTAAAAGAAACTATTTAATACTAATTTGTTTCTAAAGATGAAAGTATCTTTCACTTATGTGAGTATTTATTTGAAATTGTCTTGAATTTAATGAAAAAAATCTGTTTTGATCAAATTAGAATATAGGTGTAATTTTTTCAAGATATTTTAAATTACAAACAATTGCAAAAATGTAGTGTTAATATTTACTCCCCTCTTTGAATCTACCATTTTAATAAAAACAATACTATTCATTTTTATGGACAAAGGCGTATCCATGGGGCAGATTTTTATAAACCCTTAATTTACTTATTTTCTGGATCAATTATAGAAAGCCCTCTGAACACACTATCTGCATTTCACTTGGTCCTCCTCTCACACTTCACACACCTGTTTCTCTCACGCTTCACAACACCTGGTTCTCTCACGCTTGAGAGCACTCTCACAGACTTCACACCACCATGTTGTCTCAGGCTTCGCAGCAACATGTTGTTGAATATATAGTCTCATTTTATTATCAGTATCCAACAACTTTGCATTTCACTATTTTTCATTTTTTCTCTTCAAAGTTAAAACAACAATGGAACCAAAAGCTGTTGTTGAAACCACCCTGCTGAATGAGTATGGCACTCACACTGAATACAGTGTCATGATTGAAAAGACCGTTGTGAAAACTCTTGTTACTAATGATGATATAGTTGTAACAAAATGGTTAAAAGACACTTCACTATATAAGAAAAAACCCCAAGAAGACTTGTCATAGGATTTCAGTCAAAGTGGATATCTATGGAGGAAGAGGAAGATGAAGATGAAGATGAAGATGAAGATGAAGATGAAGATGATGAAGATGATGATGATGATGATGGTACTGTCGCTGATGGTGATACTGATGAGGACGACGAGGACGAGGACGAGGACGAGGACGGCGACTTACCTGCTGTTTTTGCTTTCTGCTATGGCACTGACTGTTTGATTTACCAGATCATGCCAGATCTTATTAAAAGGTCTGTTAACATTTGCTTTGGAGTTAATCGGATGTTTGCTAACAAGAATAACATTTTTGTGGGAGATAGAATTGAAATGGAAGCAGAAAAAATTCAGTATTTGATTCAGCACAACTTTACGGCTATTGATGTTCGCTGTCGGGACCATCCAGCTTTCAACACACCTGATATGACAAGAGCAACTCTAAGATCTCTGGGAAAGAGGATTTTGAGGAAGGACATTGGTTATCAGAATGTTGATGAAATGGCATGGAATTCTGAGCGTTTAAGCACAGCACAAGTGCAGTCTCTCGCAGTTTCAAGTTTCTTAGCAGCAAAGATTGGGACTACACTCCTAGGTTCTGACTGATTTTCAAAAATTAGCCAAAGTTTATAAATTTCCTATATTTCCAGCTTTTGTTAGTCTGACTTACTCTTTCCTTTGTATTTGCTCTTGTTACTGTGACTGATGGCTTTATTAGCCTACGTGTATTTCCTATGACATTATTAGCCTACGTGTTTGCTTTGATTAGTATGACTTATGGTTTTATTTGGTTGTAGTTTTAGTTTGGTTTAATTGCTATGGATGATTAATGGTTTTAGTTTGGTTTAATTGTTATGGATGATTAATGGTTTTATTTTGTGGTGGATACTGTTGATGAGATGCCATTTGTGAATTTAATCACATTTTATGCTTTCTTAATAGTCCTGTGTTGCAGTGTTGCATGCTGTGTGATTGTGAATCGTGGTTTTAATGACATGTGTGGAATTAGTGCTACCTCTCACTAGCAGCTGTTACTTAAAATAAACATGATTGGTTTTCGACTTAGAAAACAATTATTAGTAGTTTAATTATTAATACTTCTGAAAACTATATTATTTAATTTTTTAAAACTTTTAAACTCAATTTTAAAAATAAATATATCACTGTTTTTCATAAATCGGTAGCCCAATAAAAAAAAAGCTGATAGATAGGCATTGGTACAGCCTTTATGCTAGTGATTATAATGGCTACAATTGAACCTTAAATTGTTCAAACTCCAACAGCTCTGCCCCATGCCCAGTTTAATAAACCTTTTATAGTTTTTGTACAGAGTAAAATGTTAAATTATGTTTATTGTTAGTGCATTTTGAAAAATAGTGACAAAACATGACAGCCGTTAATAGCAAGCCTGTAATGTATAAAAATTGGCATGTAAGTAGCTATATGAATATTATCTAATTATATCAAATTTCAAAATATGTGGTATGGTGCCACTGCCTAGAAGGTTTCCTGAATTTTTATTTGTTTATTTCAAATCCTTGATGTGAATTTGTTAGGATATATGATAAGGAGGAGTTTGTTAGGATTTGAGTTAAGGAGTTTCATTAGTTATTAGTGAATGAGGTAATTAGTTAGTTTTTTGTTTGTTTTGAAAAAGAGGTAATTAGGATTATCATGTATGAATAGAGAGGTCTTGGAGTTAGAAAGGACATCATTTGAATATTGAAAAGTTGTGAATAGAGTAGAAACTCTATTCTGATGGGGAAACCTTTGAGGAGATATTTTTCTCCTATTCTTTTCTATTTCTTAGTAAAAAGTGTTTTTTCTTTGGAGTTCAATTCTTGGGTTTCTAACAGAATCGATCTTGGATTCTCTAGTACGATCGTTATTTTGTTCATTGGTGATGAGTAATGTGCAATAATAATACATGACTTGAGTTCTTTCATATGATTTTGGGGCAGCATGTGAAATTCTGCAATTTATTGAGTTTAACTTCTACATATGTTGTCACAATCCACTCTTAGCTCGTGTCGTAAAATAGACTAATACTAGTTTAATACTCACTTATCTTGACAAACCTAAGGATAGAATCATACTGATGAACCTTCATCAATCATTATTTTTAGAGTCATTTTGAGTCAATTGTTTAGCTTATTTCTTTCAATTTAATGTTTGTTTTAGAGGTATTTTAAATAAATGGTATTCCGATTAAAATAAGGAGTTTATGCTTTCACTTTCTTGATTAACCAACCATTTTGCATAGTATTGTATTGTTTCCTTGGTTTAGCGCAGTGCTACGTTTTGGTGAAAAAACATCGTAACCCATGTGTGGTATTGTAATCACATACCAGAACACTTGAGGAATAAATTAGGTAGCCACCAAAAATCTGGTAGAGTTGCCTCTATATTTGCTACATTATTATCTATGCCTATAGCTGCATTATACTGAAGTCAACAAAATATCATCAATTGACCACACAACTGGACCCCCATCCCAATAACTGCATTATATAGTTCATTTCATCTGTCTCTTACAGTAGCAAGATAGCAAGATCTTAATGGTAAAACTTGATGTAGGCTCTGGTTTTGAAGGCCTTTGTTGGTAAAATGTGAGTGATTCTTATTTTTTAATATGTATAGTTAATCAATTTTATGTGATTTTATTCTGTGCACTGGGTTCGCCTACCTGTTTAATTTGATGTATATATCTTCTATTACTACCATTTTGCAGGAAACATTTGTAAAATCAACACCAACACTTCAATTTAATCTTGAGCTACAAACACTACTGTATATGTGTACTCTTTTTTGTTTATTGGAATTTTTATGCATGCCTTAATCCTTAACTACTTAGTACAATTCTGTTTGACAAAGATTAAACACTGAATTTACAGTGCTGATTTAGGCCTTTTCGGCTTCCCACCCAAAGATTTGCATTACCACTTTCTTTCCCAATTCACTCCAGTATTCTACATTCGGATCAGAGAGTATTCAAAGGTACCCCCCTTCTTTATTGAATAGTCTTTAGATATTTATCATTTTCTCAAATAATAGGCATTGACTGTACTTTTTTCTGTTTTCTAGACAGTTCCCATAGTACCTTACATTGTCAATTACAGTGGAGCTGTATTCCGCCAGTACCCTGGTACGGCTATATATTATTATTTGGGTATCTATACATGCATGTGCGGCTGCGTGAGGGAACCACACTATTTACTTAAATTTTCTACATATATACTGAGATACTTATTATATAAATTAAATATTAATGTTAATAAAAACTAAAACTTAAGTGAAATACAATTCTGAGAAAAGTTGCGGTAGAAGTATGATAAACTAATGCAATTTACCAGTTATTTATTATTAACACCAGAAGTTACAAGGAAGGCCACATTTCCAGGTTATGTAACAAAATTAGGTGATTTTCTAGAAGAGACAAATGTGATTACACACTTCCCTTTGGACCTGAGGGTATTTGTTTTTTTTACTCAGAAACACTTAATTGTTGAGGGAAATAGGAGCATGGCCGTATTTCCTCTATTTCTCATTAAATGTCAGTGCTTTATTGATGTGTCTAAATTTCTTTGACTTAAAGCAAATCACCTAGAATAATCAAAATCTGACTTTGTTGTCCTTAGTCCTTACCCTTTTCTGGTGCATATTATATTGTAACTAAAGGCAAGAAATCCATATCACCTAAAAAAAGCAGGGCATTGATGTCAAATTGTCAACAATAAAAGGGAGGATATCGATATTCATTCATCTAATGGATCTGGAAATTTGTGTTTAGCTAGCAGTTAAGACCAGATAGTTAGTCTATATTTGATTCTTCTTATTGTAAGACTTATATGCTTTTATTTGTCAGTGATATGAATGATGCACTAAATTTTCTTCATCAATTGTTCAGGTCCCTGGCAGGTGATGCTTAAACAAGCCGATGGTTCGTATGCATGTATAGCAGAAAGTGCCACCCGCTTCACCCTTGGCGAAGTAAATTCACGAACTTCACCTGATTTTGTTATTAATTGTGAATACTGTATATTAATCTATTATCTATTGGCTTGTCTAGGCCAAAGAAGAGCTGTTGAGGGTCCTGGGACTTCAAGAAGAAGAGGGAAGTTCTCTAGAATTTCTTCGAAGAGGCTATAAGGTTTTCTCTTTTACTTAATCAGTTTCTGTTAATTTTATGCATGCTTGTGTTTTCTTCGCTATGGTAGTAATTATTCTTTTTAATGTTATTTTTCCATTTATGTAAAATTTGCATATTCCTGTAGTTCTACACCGCATCTTTAGAATATTACTGGGTTTATGTAATGCCATTCCTAATTTTATTAGGCAAATGCTGTTTGTCACGAATATTAACGAATTCATGTGATTCGCCAGTTCTCCGCTTGTCCTTCCGTGTTTTTTGTCAAACATTATGTTGAAAGTTCCCTCCCTCTTTAAAAATAACAGAAATTACATCATGTGTTTCGTGATATACATGAATCGTGACATATAGCAAATCCCATTCTATTATCCTAAGGTTCTTAAATATTCACATTCTTAAAATATTTATACAATTGAATTGAGCAAAATCTTATTCAATAATCGTAAAGTTTTGTAGGCATTGAGCTGAATCAAATTCTTGCTATAGTGAGCCATTATGGGATCTTAAGTCCTATTTTTGTGATGTCTCTAGTTCAATTATAAATCAGTTACCTACATCGTTTGATATTACAGTAAAGCACGTGGCGGGAGAAGATTCTGATTTGGAAGTGTCTTCTGCATGGAGGAGTTGAGTAGAACACTACTAGAGGAGATTCTGTATTTTATAGTCCATCCACATACAGTGATCATTCAATGCTCACAAGCAGAGAAAGAAGGCATTGCCTACAGAGTTGGTTTCATTTTTAATATTCTTTGATGTAATATATTTGCATTCTTCCCTTTTCAGTTTGAAACAAATGTGACCTATTTGTGGCATAAAAATATGATAACTTAGCAAACTCAATTGTAACAAGATTTTGGTGTTTTATATGATGCCTTAAGCTGTACCTTAAATTATAGGATATCAGCTGAGAGTTACACCAAATATTTTATGCAATAGTAATTTTTTATGTCGCTTTTTCTTCTTCCTATTTTACCTTTTAGTGATAGTTAATCAAATACAAAAACCAATTATTTAACCCCTTTTCTCCTAAACGCTCAATAAAAAAAGCTGATAGACAGGTACGACTGTACGGTAGTGCCTTAATGCTAGTGACTATAATGGCTACATTTGAACCTTAAATAGTTCAAACTCTAATAGCTCTGTCCATGCACTGTTTAATGAACCTTTTATACTTTTTGTATAAAGTAAAATGTTAAATTATGTTTATTGATAGTGTATTTTGAAAAATAGTGGCAAAAATGACAACTGTAAATAACAAGTTTGTAGATGTATAAAAATTGATGTGTAAACAACTATATAAATATGATTTAATTACATCAAATATCTATTGAAATACAACAAGCCTAGAACCATGTCTTTATTTATATGCCAAAACCACCAAAATTTGTGTCACATACTTTAAAAGTGTAAATTGTGTCATGGCGAAGGACAATAGCAACAGTGTAAATTAAGATAACTTAATTAGTCCTCACATATTAACAAGAAAACAAAAAATTATTACTCTTCATAATCAAGAGCACTGAAGTCAGGTTCTGAGGGCTTTTGGATAGTGACCAAACTTCTTGAACTTGAAACTCGAAGTTTGTGACCACAAAGGGCATTAGCAGCGAAGTGAGAAACATAGGTTGTTGTATTAATTCCAAATCTTGACGAATTTTGAGCGCGCGGAACCAAAGCCTTTGTAGAATCATCACTTCCTGCATAATCAAATTCATAGAATTCTTCTTCCTCCTTCCTGCGTTTTCTTGACAAATGCTTCCTCCATGCGGCTTGAATGTAGATTGCAGCCCATGTTCTCCATTGCTGCGAGTGGAATCGGAATGTATGCTGAACTTGTCGACTATGTATGTGTCTAAACTGTGATGCGACGAACTTCAATTCCTTTGATTCAAAAGCAAATGCTTCCACCTCACTCACAGCTTTCACTGTTCTAGTTGAATGATGAACAACATCTCATCAACTGGATCACCTTCTCTAATTATGTAGGTTCTCTCTGTATATAAACTTGATTTCAACCGTTCACCTATAGCGTCAAGCAAACGTTTGTCCACGTTAGCAAAGAGAGGAACCTGAATAATAGGTCATACAATTAATACTAATGAGAAAGAAAAAAAAAGGACTTATAAGCAATACAAATAATACTAATGAGAAAGAAAAAAAGGGACTTAGGTCATACCTACATGTTTCCAATAAGAAGAGAAAAAAGCACAAGCCCCATAATAGCTATTACTATGGAAAACATAACCTCTCCAATGTAGGTACTAGTTAGAAGCCCGTGACCAAGTGTACTCTTAAAAGCAAAACAAAGAAGGTATTAACCTGGAAAAATTTGGGAAGATATAGCAATGTCAAATGTACACTTCAAACATATGTATCAACAAATGCTTTGATTGAATGAGGTCAAAGTTTGAACATGTTATCATCTTATGAAGGATGATATAGATTACGACAACATCAAGTAAATCTATAATCTATAATTTTATAACTATATATAATGTCAGTAGGAGGCTTTGAAGTAGACAAATATTAACTTATCAACGAATTTTTTTAAAAAAATGCACGATAGTGCTCGACTTTTCACTACAGTTGAGATAATTTCATGAAAACTTGTTACGTGAGAATAAGAGAGTCATTTGACAATAAAACTTATATTGATTGAATGATAATTTTGGATATACATTATAAAATAGAGTGAAAATAAATTATATTAGTTTATATTTTAGACAGAAAAATATGAGTACAATTTTTTATATTCGAGACTAGAGGGAGTAGTTTTATAAAGAGAATTTATAGTTCTCAAGAATCAGACAAGGTACCTCAAATTCTGAAGTCCCCACCACAGACAATAACAATATTTGGGAAAGACTTCTAAGCAAAAATATCAGAGTCTATAGCTTGATAGAAGATTCCAGAATTAAAGGCTGAGTTATCATCTTCAACAAAGCATTTACTTTTAAGAACATATTCACTAACATTTCTCCAACTTTCATACCCTGACATATGCTTACTTGAACTTCCACAATACAAGAAACGTGAATTACATCCTTCAACTTCTTTACAAGCATTCTTCTAGCATGGATCGTTACGTTCTATTGCTAATAAGTACCACACATATCCTGTTATCTACATAATTATAATCAAAAGAATAAACTTGATACTTCATATTTCAGTAAATTGAAACCTGTCATTTAATATTAGTGATTCATGTGTGTGATATGAAGTCCGACTACGTAGTGCATCATAGATACAGTATGGCAGGCATACACAATACGATAATTTTTTAAAATTTATGATACAATTCAACTTGGATATGTTAACAAAATTATATAGAAAAACATGTATAATTGTGATGGTAACAAGAATGGTAGAACTTTGCCAATAACATAATATAATTGTACATGGCTAGCAAGCATATATCACATATTGTTCTCAATGTAACAGCAAAACTTGCTAATTTGTTATCTATGGCTAAACAAAATGATTTGTGGTTGAAATAAGGAAGATAAAAGAAGAAAGGCTCACAAGCTATAGAAATAATGCATAGAGTCTCAAAAAACTTGTTCCAATATAGAAGATTCTTATCTTGAGGATAAAACACTTTTTTCTGTGCCACTTTAAGATGTTCTGAAAATACTGCCCAAGGGACTCCACTTTTGTGTGATATTCCAATATTCAATAGTCCATCTGATCCCCTCTTTTCGCCTACTCGAAACGATTTCGACATATTTTTTCTTCCGCCCACCGAGAATAGGTATAGGCAAAAAGTTTAAATTAAATCTTAATTTCTTCATCCCACTAGAGCTTGATGACATTGACAAATTAGGATCCAAATCATCCAACCTACATATCCACTTTATATTAGACTTAGAGATGCTTATCTTAACTTTTTAAATAGAAGCAAAATCAAACTTTACATATGACACATTATCTTTGAGGTGTTAATCAATAGTAATGATTTATCCATGAATAGTTGCAAAATGGTCATCAATACCACTAATTTTGAAAAAATGTTTACACACATTGAACATGTTACAAAATTGGAAACTAAAATAATTATAATTTTTGTATCTATACCTCACAAATTTCTCCTAATGTCCTCCAATATATTGTGACTTGTAACCAGAGTCAAACATTGTGAATCAATTACATAGAGAGACCTGTCAAAAATACTAGATATGTCTAGTAATTTCTTGTCATTTGAGAGAGAGGCTTTAGTACTCTATTTCAATAATTTCATACAATGCATATATAAGCTCTAGAATATGAAATTCAAACATTTGCAATGAAGGAATACTAAACAGTTATTTCAAACCATCTTTACAAAGTAAATAGATTAAAAAAATCACACACAGAATAATGTAATTAGTGTGTTTGGTTATGTAGAGACAAAAAATGATTTTGAATAAATTAATTTTATAAAATTGATTCTAAAAGTGATTTTAATGAAAGTTAATTCATGTTTAAATACAATTATATCAAAGTGAATTCAACAATAAATTTGAATGTAAAAACAAATTATAGAAGTAAAAGTTCGAAGTTCTAGCTTGAAATTAGAATTTGTTCGAGGAGAAAAATTAATTATACTCGAGCACGTATAAACTAGTCGAAACCAATTTTACACCTCTAAAATCAATTTTATCTCATACGCCAAATCAAATACAGGAAACCTTGCAACAATAATTTAGATCAAATGAGGTATCTTTTTAGGTTTGAACAACCTACATTGTTATAAACCATTGTTGTTCATACATTGATAATGAAAATGATTTAAAACACAATTCTGAGAATAATTTGTTCATAATGATTTCTCAAAAATCTCATTGCCAAATCTAAATGAACAGAGACACAGTCATGTTAAGGGTTGTTCATATGCAACAAGCAATCCATTTGTCATCAATGTTATAAAGGAAAAGAATAGTTTTTATTTTTCCAATAATGTAAATCCATGTATTACATACTTAATTATTGGTTATTATTTAAGTCCAGTTCATTAGGCCCAATTCATTTTTGTTCAGTTTGCAATTCTGTTTCAAGACACATGTGTATATATATACCTCTGTTTCCTTCAATAAAGTGTAGTATGCAATTTTTCCAATTCCAATAATCATCTCTGTAACATGGTATCAGCCTAAAGATCCATTTTTTCTTTCTTTCTTTCTTCATAATCTTCTTCAATGGAAGAACCTTCTCCTATTATTAGTGCCCCACCCAAACCTAAACATTTGGATTCCTATAAAGATCTTTATTATCTTCATCCAGGAGAAAACCCTGGAGCAATTCTTGTTACTCCTCCCTTAGATGGTCCTAACTATCATCAATGGAGTCGGGCTATGCGGCGAGCCCTGTTATCAAAGAACAAACCTAAATTTGTTGACGACACAGTCTCTCCTCCGCTGATTTTAGATGTCAAATTTGACGCTTGGGAAGGATGCAACGTTATGGTTGTTTCTTGGATTACTCGTTCTCTTTCCCCTTCCATCGTGCAAAGCACTATCTACACCGACAATGCGGTGGATCTTTGGAACGAACTCAAGGATCGCTTTACCAAAGGTAATCACTTTCGAGCTTCTCAACTCCTTCGTGATATTCATACGATATGTCAAGGGGAATGCTATGTTGCTGCTTATTTTACTGATCTCAAGGGATTATGGGTCGAATTAGAACAATTACGACCTAACCCCACTTGCATTTGCACTCCTATATGTGCTTGTTCTGCCAACATGATTAAAACCCTAAAGACGCTTCAAGATTCAGAGCAAGTAATTTCTTTTCTCAAAGGTCATAATGATCAATTTTCCACTGTCAAAACACAACTCTTAATGATGGATCCTCTCCCAACAATATCTGGTGTTCTTGCTTCAGTTCTTCAGCTTGAAAGTCAATTTGCTGCCTCCAATCTTATTCTTGGTGATCTCAAAATCCTCTTTGCGGCTGCCAATCATAATCCATCTTCACATTCTTCTTCTGGTCGTGGTATAGGAAAAGGTTATGGAAAATCTTCTAATGGTGGTTCCACCAAATTATGCACATTTTGTGTTAAGGGAAGACACACAATGGATTCATGTTATTACAAGCATGGGTTTCCTCCAGGTTTTCAATTCAAGAATCGAACCCCTATGACCAACAACATATCTCTTGCTAATACCTCAAATAATGAGGACTCAACTTCCAACCCTCCTAAGCCTGAACACCAAGATGGGCCCACACTCACTCATAGTCAATATAAAAAATTGATTGATTTGATAAAGACTAATCCACCTCCTTCACAAGATACACCTGCTTCCAATGTTAATACTGTGCTTGGTGAGTCTGATTTCTCTTCTTGTTTCAATTCGTCCACTTCGATTTCAGGTACAAATTCTAATTCTTGCCCTTATTGGATTCTTGATAGTGGAGCAACTGATCATGTTGCAAATAAGCTTTCTTTTTTTTTTCTTTTCTAATTTTCATAGTATTACTCCCTCCAAGGTGAAACTACCCAATGGTGCTATTACTATTACTTCTTATGCCGACACTATTCATGTATCTAATCAACTAATTTTGTACAATGTTCTGTTTATTCCAGACTTTTATTTCAATATTATTTCTGTTCAAAAACTTATTGATTCTTTACATTGTGTTCTTACCTTTACTGATACTTATTGTTCCATTCAGGAACCTCAACAATCCAGGATGATTGGATATGCTGAAGTTCATGGTGGATTATACCTGCTAGCCAACTATATACCTAATCATACTAGTGCTAAACAATTGTGCAAATCTGTTTGTAGTTCATAGTTTGTAAATTCTCATAACAATAATTCTGTTTCTCATCATCATTCTGTAGACTTGTTTGATTCTTGTTTCCCTACTGTTAACACTTGTAGCTTTGATCTATGGCATTATCGTTTGGGTCATCCTTCCCAGAATGTTTTAAAATCTATTGGTTTGCTGTTTCCTTTTATAAAATTTACTCATAGTAAGGTTTGTGATTATTGTCATATTGCTAAACAATCTAAACTCCCATTTCCCATCAGTAGCACTAAAACTGTTAAGTCTTTTGATTTAATTCATTTGAATATATGGGGTCCTTTATCTCTTGCCTCTGTTCATGGACATTTTTACTTTCTTACCATTGTTGATGATTTTTCTAAACATACTTGGATTTTTCTCATGAAACATAAAGGAGAAACTAGACAACTTGTTCAAAATTTTGTTGCTCTTGTTTCAACACAATTTGATTGCAAAATAAAAGTGATTCGTTCAGATAATGGGTCTGAATTTATGATGACACGATTTTATAACAACCATGGTATTTTGTATCAAACTTCTTGTGTTGAAATGCCACAACAAAATTCTGTTGTTGAACGAAAATATAGACATATTTTAAATGTTGCTAGGTCTCTTTTGTTTCATTCTAATTTACCCAAGTATCGTTGGTCCTATGCTATTAGTGATGTTGTTTATGATGTAGCTAAATATCACTAGAAGGGGGGTTGAATAGGGATTTTACTGTTTAAAAATAATTTCTAAGTGTTTTGAAAATGATCCTCTCGCTGAGGATGGGTAGCTCGAGGATGAGATTTTTCTACTAGATAGATTTAAGTTAAGCAAAGGAGTAGAAGTAAAATAAGAGAGACACACACACAATTTTATACTGGTTCACCCAAAGATGGCTACGTCCAGTCCTCACACCCTTGTGAGATTTCACTAATTCTCAAACAGATCGATCCTCAACCTGAGGATGATTACAACTCGTGTATTCTTTAGCTTCACCAAGCTTACAATCAATTTTCGAATATTTCCAAGTGCAACTCACTGGGAAATTACAAAGTGATATGAGAGTGATTGATACTTAATACTTTCTCTAAAGATTTACAAAGATATAGTGTAGGATCAAAGAAAGTAAGAAGTGAGGGTGTTTAGCTCTTGATAGCTTTTAAGATTCTTAATCTTTTTATGCAAGTGTGTTGTGTGTCTTCCATTGGAGAGCTTGTATGCATTTTATAGAGATCTAAGTCCTTGATGACCGTTGGACCTTATTTCAAAACAATCCAAGTCTTTCATCATATTTACGGAATTGCCATTATAGCCATCCTCACTTTTCTTGTAACTTGATCTTGACAAGTCCTTGTCAATTCTCTTTTTGCAGCAATGCACAGCTATTCTTTGACCATGTGAGCTGTATTTTTCGAAGACTTTAAGGTCTTGTGATGTACATATCATAAGCCAAGTCTTTTATGTCCATTGGAAAAACCATTTGAGAAAAGCCAAGGTTTTTCTTCATAATTACGAAAATGCCATTCAGCTCATTTGAAATGTGCATTCCATGTTCAAGTACGAGGTAATTGATTTCTTGGCACTTGGGGACACGTGATGACTTTTTCTTTTTCCTTGTTTTAAGGTTTGAATATTGTGAAGTCAATTTCCTTCTCTTTCTTCAATGCCTTGATAAAGTTTCACATGTGAACTTTTTCTCTTTCCTTCATTTAATGCTTTCAACCACCATGTGATGTCTTTTTCTCTTCCTTCCTTCAAGACTATGGGAAGGCTTCACGTGTATGCTTCTTGCCTTGCCTTAAGACATGTGATCCATTTATTTTGGGCATGTTTCTTGTTACCTTTTTGCATATTTGAATTTAAATCCTTTTATATCACATATGTAGCCTTTTGCCTAAAAAGCCTAAGATGTGATATGTTGATTTTATAAAGTGTTGGGATGCAATTCAAAAAGTTGACTTTAGGCACATGTTACTCTCATTAATCACCGTGCCTTTCTTTTTCCTTCTCACACCTTTTCTTCAAAAGCCTTTCTTTAAAATAATAGTATTTTGCCTTTATTGAATGAATCAAACAATTCATTCTTTAATACCATTCAGCCCTTGATGAATGAATTCAAGTAATTCATTTTATAATACTATTGGGCCCTTGTTTGATGGACTCAAACCCGTGAGAATGCACAACTGCAGTTTCCTCAGCTCGTGAGGCCATCCTCGGCTTTTCCATACTTAGCATTTAACTTAGAATTTGCTTTTTATTCCTTAATGAATAATAACCTGTTTTACTTATACACTCAAAAGCACAGATTAGTCTTTAAAACACAATCATAATCTTTTCATTAATTTTGTTATCATTAAAACCAAGTTAGAGAGATTTTATCTCAACAATCTCCCCCTTTTTGATGATGACAAAATTCTTTTTAGATTATGATTTTTGTATTATGCAAGAGTGAAATAATTAAACTCCCCCTCAATCATACAAGTGATAATTTTGAAAAATTTCCCTTTTTAACATTCAAGTTAAAGCAATTTTTGAAATTATTCAATATTGAGGAAAATGGAGCATTCATAAACACCTAGAATTATTTCTAGCAACTTAAGCAACATACCATAGGTGTATGAATTCAGCCATAACAATTATAACAATTCAGCCATAACAATTATAACAATTCAGCCATAACAATTATAACAATTCAGCCACAACAATTCAACCATAACATAACAATCATAACAACATATAATCCATAATCATCATAAGCAAACCAAATGAGTTTAAATGTGTTATCATAAGACAAAATAAAACCATAATCTTACTCCCCCTGAATTTAGGAAACATCAAAAAGCATAAAATAGATTAAAACAGAGTCATTCAGCGGAAGATGTAGACATGGGGGCAAACGGGAATTGGGCTGGTAGCTTAGGCGGTTGATCATGGGCAGCAGCTGATGAACCCAAATGCTTTGTTACCCATTCCAGAACTAGTCCAAACTGATTAAGGGTTTTTTGAACGTGAGAAAAGTTATCCAACATTTTCTTTTGATCTTTCCTAATTGTTTTGAGCAGCTTTAAAACCTTTTTGTTTTCGGCCGATTGCATGCTGATGGTAGGGTCACATGCCTTTTTGGTTTTGATTTGTTAACCTTATCCTTGGAGAAATTTGCAACATTTGGTGACATAGAAGGTTTTGATTTTTTGGGAAAATCTGGACCAGAATTAGATAAACCAATATTTGGTGAAATAGGGGAAGAGTTCAAACTTACTTGAGATGGAACAGTGGATGCCTTTTTATGCATGTTCCGAATAGGACTTTTGGAAGAGTGAGGATCGTATGAGACGTTTAGATCAATGAATAAATCTTCACCATCACCATTCTTAGCTGGATGAGTGGCCGTATGGGTGGATGAATCCTTACTGACTT
>JBBPBR010000003.1:21227858-21244869 GCA_037974775.1 Cicer pinnatifidum | reverse complement strand
GTCTCATCATAATCAATTCCTTCTTGTTGATTATACCCTTGAGCCACTAATCTTGCTTTATTTCTAATGACTTCCCCATCCTCATTTAATTTGTTTCTAAATATCCATTTAGTTCCAATAATAGATTTTTCTAAAGGATGTGGTACAAGATTCCATACCTTGTTTCTTTCAAATTGTGAGAGTTCTTCCATCATAGCTTCAACCCAAGATTTGTCACTAATAGCTTGATCAATTGTTTTGGGTTCAACTTGTGATATCATGGCCATGTTGATTGCGCTTTCCCTTAGAGAATTTCTGGTTCTAACGCCATCTTCAGTATTCCCAATGATTAGATCTGGAGGATGATGTGTGACTGTTTTCCATCCTCTTGGAAGTTGTTGAGAAGTTGGGTCAGACTCATCCTCTTCGCGAGGACCGGGTACTTGAGATGTTGATTGTTCATCTTCTTCATTTTTATCCAACTTTTCTAAACACAAGTCATCAAACTCATCAAAAATAACATGCATGGATTCCTCCACAGTTTGAGTCCTAAGATTATATATTCTATAACCTTTAGACGATGTAGAGTATCCTAGAAAAATTCCTTTATCAGATTTTGGATCAAACTTTCCCAAATTTTCTTTGTTATTTAGAATGTAGCAATAACACCCAAATATGTGAAAATAGGAAATATTTGGCTTTCTCCCCTTCCATAATTCATATGGAGTTTTGTTTAAAATTTTTCTAATGGATGTGCGGTTAGAAACATAACAAGCAGTGTTGATGGCTTCGGCCCAAAAATATTTTTCAATGTTGGCTTCATTTAAAATAGTTCTAGCCATTTCTTGTAAAGTTCTATTTTTCCTTTCAACAACCCCATTTTGTTGGGGAGTTCTTGGACAAGAAAAGTTGTGTGAAATACCATTTTCTTCACAAAGATTTTTAAAGGATTCATTTTCAAATTCTCCTCCATGGTCACTTCTTACCGAAACAATTTTTGATCCTTTTTCATTTTGAATCTTTTTGCAAAAATGGTGGAAATCCTCAAAGGCTTCATCTTTATGTTTTAAAAATAGAACCCAAGTAAAACGAGAAAAGTCATCAACAATTACAAAACCATATCTTTTTCCACTAAGACTTGGAGTTTTGATAGGACCAAAAAGATCAATGTGTATAAGTTCAAGAGGATGATTTGTTGAAACAAAGTTTTTAGAATGAAAACTACTTTTAACTTGTTTTCCTTTTACACAAGCTTCACAAACTTTGTCTTTTTCAAAATTAATTTTTGGAAGACCTTTTACCAATTCCAAATTTGCTAATTTAGAAATAGTGTTTAAGCTTGTGTGACCCGCTCGTTTGTGCCAAATCCATTTATCTTTTTCAATAGATAAAAACAAGATTCAGTGGGTAAATCATCAAGATAAAGTTCATATAAATTCTTTTTTCTTAAACCGGAAAAGAAAACTCTACCCGAGGATGAGTGTTTAACCTCACATAGAGTAGGCTTAAAAATAACTTCAAAACCACTATCACATAATTGACTAATGCTTAGCAAGTTGTGTTTTAAGCCATCCACATATTGAACATTTTCAATTTTTGCAGAATTATTCTTACCAATAATACCTTTACCTTTTATTTGAGCTTTATCATTATTACCAAATGTGACCGATCCTCCATCCTTTATTTCTAATGACATGAAGCAATGCTTATCTCCCGTCATATGCCTTGAGCAACCACTGTCCAAGTACCAAGGCTTTCTTTTGCTGATTAGAGGATGAACCTGTTTTAGAGTTTAAAAGAGACTTAGGTACCCATATAGCTTTGGGTCCTTGTTGGTTAGTTTTTCCTCTTTTGAGGACATTTCTTTTATGATAGCAAATAGAATCATGATGCCCATGTTTACCACAGAATGAACAAGCTGACTTTACATTGTTAGCTTTCTTCTTAGCATGACAAATTTTGGAGGTATGCCCAAGTTTTTTGCAAAACGTGCATTTCGGCCTATCCTCATATTTTTTAGGCAAGAAAAAATTTTCATATAATTTTTGTTTTTGAGAGCTTTTAAAACCAATACCAGCCTTGTCAAATATTCCAGATTGAGACCCCATTATCTTTTGAAATGTTTCTGTAGATTTGACAAAGTTGGAAATATCATTTTTTAGTTCCCTAACCTCGGTTTTCAAAATTTCCTTTTCTGCATCCTCGTCAGGAGGATGAGTTTCAACTATTTTCATGTTCAAAAATTTTTGTTTCTCAGAATTTTGAAATTGAGATTGCTGTAAATCTTGAATGATTTTAACATATTCATCATTCTTTTTCTTAAGCTCCTCATTTTGTCTCTTTATCTCAACAAGTTGGTTTTTTTGAAATATACATGTTTGAGATAAAGTATGTGAGTCATTTAAGAGGCTATCAAATTCAATTTCTAATTCTTCACAATTAGGACATGGATTAGTAATACTTACCTTCTCAGTTTCTGATTTTGTCATGAGACATAGGTTGACCTCTTCTTCCTTTTCTTGCTCCGAGGATGATTCGTCACTATCATCCCAAGTAATCATCATGGATTTGTTTTTGTATGGAAATTTTCTAGAGTTCCTTTTGTTGAGAGGACACTCAGTTTTGTAGTGTCCCATCTTGTTGCATCCATAACAAGTTATTTGACTTTTGTCAACCTTTTCTTTTTGAGGGGATCTTCTATTCTGTCCTCTTCTGTTTATCATCCTCTGTAGTCTTCTAGAAAGCATAGCGAGTTCATCCTCATCCTCAGACAGAGGGCACTCTATGTTTTCCTTTGTTATGCCATCTTCATTCTTCTTGGAAGATGAACTTTCTATTTGGCTGGTTTTTAGAGCGACCATTCTTCCCTTTTTGTTTGGTTTGTCCGCCAACAACAATGGTTCATGAGCTCTTAGAGTTCCAACCAAATCTTCTAATTTCATGTTGGTCAAATCTCTTGCTTCTGTAATGGCAGTTACCAATGGCCTCCATTCTTTTGGCAAACTTCTTAGGATTTTTCTTATCCTTTCTTGAACGGAGTATACTTTTCCAAGAGATCTCAGGTTGTTTAATATGATTGTTAACCTTGAGAACATTTCATCAATAGTTTCCTCCTCCTTCATTTCGAATAGTTCGAAATCTCTTACTCCCATATCTATCCTTGCTTCTTTTACATGGCTTGATCCTTCATAATGGATCCTTAGAGTATCCCAAAGCTCCTTAGCATTTTTGCACTCTTCAACTCTATCATATTCTTCCCTGCACAAAGCACACGTTAGAAATAAATGAGCTTTAGAGTTTAGGAGTACCTTTGCATTTTCATCCGCCGTCCATTGTGCTTGAGGTTTCTCATCGGAGGTTGCATCCATGTTGTTGGTTCTAATGACATGATCTCCATTTTCTACCACAGACCACATGTTGTTGTCTTGTGATATGAGAAATAGCTTCATCTTGCCTTTCCAATGATAGTAATCTGTACCATCAAAGTAGGGAGGTCGGCTTGATGATCCTCCTTCGGGAATATACTTAGCTTTTGACATTTTTCTTTTTGGATCTTTTTCTCTTACACTGTTAGGTGTATTTTTTTAGAGAACCTTGCTCTGATACCAATTGATGTAGCTAAATATCACTAGAAGGGGGGTTGAATAGGGATTTTACTGTTTAAAAATAATTTCTAAGTGTTTTGAAAATGATCCTCTCGCTGAGGATGGGTAGCTCGAGGATGAGATTTTTCTACTAGATAGATTTAAGTTAAGCAAAGGAGTAGAAGTAAAATAAGAGAGACACACACACAATTTTATACTGGTTCACCCAAAGATGGCTACGTCCAGTCCTCACACCCTTGTGAGATTTCACTAATTCTCAAACAGATCGATCCTCAACCTGAGGATGATTACAACTCGTGTATTCTTTAGCTTCACCAAGCTTACAATCAATTTTCGAATATTTCCAAGTGCAACTCACTGGGAAATTACAAAGTGATATGAGAGTGATTGATACTTAATACTTTCTCTAAAGATTTACAAAGATATAGTGTAGGATCAAAGAAAGTAAGAAGTGAGGGTGTTTAGCTCTTGATAGCTTTTAAGATACTTGATCTTTTTATGCAAGTGTGTTGTGTATCTTCCATTGGAGAGCTTGTATGCATTTTATAGAGATCTAAGCCCTTGATGACCGTTGGACCTTATTTCAAAATAATCCAAGTCTTTCATCATATTTACGGAATTGCCATTATAGCCATCCTCACTTTTCTTGTAACTTGATCTTGACAAGTCCATGTCAATTCTCTTTTTGCAGCAATGCACAGCTATTCTTTGACCATGTGAGCTGTATTTTTCGAAGACTTTAAGGTCTTGTGATGTACATATCATAAGCCAAGTCTTTTATGTCCATTGGAAAAACCATTTGAGAAAAGCCAAGGTTTTTCTTCATAATTACGAAAATGCCATTCAGCTCATTTGAAATGTGCATTCCATGTTCAAGTACGAGGTAATTGATTTCTTGGCACTTGGGGACACGTGATGTCCTTTTCTTTTTCCTTGTTTTAAGGTTTGAATATGTGAAGTCAATTTCCTTCTCTTTCTTCAATGCCTTGATAAAGTTTCACATGTGAACTTTTTCTCTTTCCTCCATTTAATGCTTTCAACCACCATGTGATGTCCTTTTCTCTTTCTTCCTTCAAGACTATGGGAAGGCTTCACGTGAATGCTTCTTGCCTTGCCTTAAGACATGTGATCCATTTATTTAAGGCATGTTTCTTGTTACCTTTTTGCATATTTGAATTTAAATCCTTTTATATCACATATGTAGCCTTTTGCCTAATAAGCCTAAGATGTGATATGTTGATTTCATAAAGTGTTGGGATGCAATTCAAAAAGTTGACTTTAGGCACATGCTATTCTCCTCATTCATCGTGCCTTTCTTTTTCCTTCTCACAACTTTTCTTCAAAATCCTTTCTTTAAAATAATAGTATTTTGCCTTTATTGAATGAATCAAACAATTCATTTTTTAATACCATTCAGCCCTTGATGAATGAATTCAAGTAATTCATTTTATAATACTATTGGGCCCTTGTTTGATGGACTCAAACCCGTGAGAATGCACAACTGCAGTTTCCTCAGCTCGTGAGGCCATCCTCGGCTTTTCCATACTTAGCATTTAACTTAGAATTTGCTTTTTATTCCTTAATGAATAATAACCTGTTTTACTTATACACTCAAAAGCACAGATTAGTCTTTAAAACACAATCATAATCTTTTCATTAATTTTGTTATCATTAAAACCAAGTTAGAGAGATTTTATCTCAACAATCTCCCCCTTTTTGATGATGACAAAATTCTTTTTAGATTATGATTTTTGTATTATGCAAGAGTGAAATAATTAAACTCCCCCTCAATCATACAAGTGATAATTTTGAAAAATTTCCCTTTTTAACATTCAAGTGAAAGCAATTTTTGAAATTATTCAATATTGAGGAAAATGGAGCATTCATAAACACCTAGAATTAATTCTAGCAACTTAAGCAACATACCATAGGTGTATGAATTCAGCCATAACAATTATAACAATTCAGCCATAACAATTATAACAATTCAGCCATAACAATTATAACAATTCAGCCACAACAATTCAACCATAACATAACAATCATAACAACATATAATCCATAATCATCATAAGCAAACCAAATGAGTTTAAATGTGTTATCATAAGACAAAATAAAACCATAATCTTACTCCCCCTGAATTTAGGAAACATCAAAAAGCATAAAATAGATTAAAACAGAGTCATTCAGCGGAAGATGTAGACATGGGGGCAAACGGGAATTGGGCTGGTAGCTTAGGCGGTTGATCATGGGCAGCAGCTGATGAACCCAAATGCTTTGTTACCCATTCCAGAACTAGTCCAAACTGATTAAGGGTTTTTTGAACGTGAGAAAAGTTATCCAACATTTTCTTTTGATCTTTCCTAATTGTTTTGAGCAGCTTTAAAACCTTTTTGTTTTCGGCCGATTGCATGCTGATGGTAGGGTCACATGCCTTTTTGGTTTTGATTTGTTAACCTTATCCTTGGAGAAATTTGCAACATTTGGTGACATAGAAGGTTTTGATTTTTTGGGAAAATCTGGACCAGAATTAGATAAACCAATATTTGGTGAAATAGGGGAAGAGTTCAAACTTACTTGAGATGGAACAGTGGATGCCTTTTTATGCATGTTCCGAATAGGACTTTTGGAAGAGTGAGGATCGTATGAGACGTTTAGATCAATGAATAAATCTTCACCATCACCATTCTTAGCTGGATGAGTGGCCGTATGGGTGGATGAATCCTTACTGACTTATGGAGAATTTGGAAGTGTTGAGCCAGCAGAGTTAAAAGATGGGGTGTGTGAATGAGATAGAGGCGAGGCAGACTTTTGTTTCTTGGAGGCAGTTTGTTCTTTCTTTGAGATGGGGTTTGGTTCAGGCTTAGTAATACGCATTTGTTTAATGTTTTTCAGAGAAAAGAAATTATTGCACTGAATACTCTCTTCATCATCCAGGGGTACTTTAAAAAACTTAAAGATTTTGGTCAAAATCATTCCATAAGGAGCTGATCGACCCACAATAACAGCATTCAACATATAGCTAAAAATAATATTTCCCAGATGAAGAGGTGTTTCAGATAACAAATGATGAAGGATGAGAATATCAAGTTCGGTTACCTTTTCATAACTCCCAGCCCTAGGTGTGATCGAGTGGACGCAGATATTATGATAAATCCGACACATAGAAGGAAGGTTGGAAGCTATAAGAGGTTTCTTAGGATCTATTAAAATGTTTTGAAGGACAGAATTGCGAGTAACCATATACTGCATATACCACGTTTCAGCAAAGCAGTGGGCTCCAGCATCTTGAATATTGAGGATTTTGCATAGAGAGGAAGGGTTTATGTCCAACTGTACTCCCTTGAGTACAAAACTGAATCCCGTGCTACCTTTACATCCATTGCAAGCCGCATAGAAGGCCTTTACAAGCCTTGGGTATTGAGGTTCATTGACTCTAAAGAAAGAGGTCCAGCCAAATTTATCAAAAAATTTTATAACATCAAACCCACCATTTTTCAAGTTGATTAGATCAATGTGTTTGCCATGAACTACAGATTTGTGAATCCATTTGGAGGTGTAGTTTAACTCCGAATCTGTGGAGTCAAAAAGAGAGACAGGAGGTGATGGCCGAGATTTCTTTGAAGTCTTTTTAGGTGTTTTTGTTTTCAGCCCTTTGGATGAGGAAGGCTTGGAGGAAGATTTAGGGTTTGGTTTAGTAGAGGGGTTTCCTTTTGAACTTTCCAAGTCAATGACATGCACAGTAGGGTCTTGAGGAATTTCTTTGTTTGAGTGTACAGCTCCGGATTGAATTCTGGAGGACCTTCTGGTGGAAGTAGTTGGTTTTGAAGACTTCTTTGGTGTTTTGGAGGAAGATTGAGGCGGATTAGAAGATGCCCTAGGAGGAGACACAGATTTTCGCTTAACTTCCTCCCCAGCAGATTTAGAACTGGAATAGTTTTCAGAATCTGTTTCAGGATCAAAAGGGCGCATTTTTCGTTTGGCACATGTTTTGATTCGAGCCATTGTTGTTGATAGAACTTACCAAGAGGAAGATGAAGTTCGTGAAGGAAGAGAGAAAGAATTCTGAGTAATGGTAGAAAGAGAAACGTAAGGAGGAGAGAGAAGAGAATTAAATTTGGAGAGAGAAAAATAAAAGGAAAAATTAATGAAACGGAGAGAGAAGAAAATTTGAATAATAAAAAATAATATTTAGGAGAGAGAGAATTAATTAAAAAAGAGAGGTTATTGGAAACGTGAAAGGAAAGAAAAAGGTGATTGATTGATGGAGAGAGAATGGGAAAGGGAGGCAGAGACGTGAGAGAGAGAATGAGGGAGAGCCGTTGGATGAAGTGATGATGGACTGCTTTGAATGCAGTCTGCGCAATTAAGGGAGATGGGAAATATTCATCACGTGCCAGCCATTTGACCAATGGATAAAAGGAAGCATGCGCATAGCCTTTGATTGATTTAACAAGAGAGGGTTTTCTCATAAAAGGCCTAAGCTCCTCTATTTAATTTTTTACTTTATTTTAAGGGATCTGATTTGCAAAAATTTTAACACATCCAATTAAAATAATAAAAACCAAACAATAACACAAACAGCACACATAAATTATTTAAATAATTTTTTGAAAATTTATGATGGAGAGTTCTTCTAAGATAAACTTAAACCGATCCTCTTGGAGAGGTTTGGTAAAAATATCTGCTAATTGATTTTCAGTGTCAATAAAAATCAATTCTAAATCCCCTTTTTGCACATGATCTCTTATAAAATGATGTTTAATTTCAATGTGCTTAGATCTTGAATGTTGAATGGGATTTTTAGAAAGGTTTATTGCACTTGTATTATCACAGAGGATAGGAATTTTTGTGTACCTTAATGAGTAATCCTCAAGTTGATTTTTGATCCATAGTAGTTGTGAGCAACATTGAGCGGCTGATACATACTCTGCTTCAGTGGTTGAAAGAGCAATGGTACTTTGCTTTTTGCATGACCAACTGATTAGTGATTTACCAAGAAATTGGCAAGCCCCACTTGTGCTTTTTCTTTCAACTTTGTCTCCCGCATAGTCCGCATCACAATAGGCTTTAAGATCAAGATCGGAGCACTTTTTGTACCATATTCCCAGATTTATAGTGCCAACAAGATATCTAAAGATTCTTTTTACAGCCGTGAGATGAGATTCTTTAGGAGAGGATTGAAATCTTGCACAAAGACCGACTGCAAAGACTATGTCCGGTCTACTGGCTGTTAGATACAACAAGGATCCAATCATCCCTCTGTATTCCTTTTCAGAAATTGGAGTTCCTTCATCATCTTTGTGAAGTGTGGAGGATGGGTGCATAGGAGTTCCCATACTTTTGGCTGAACTCATGTTATATTTTTTGAGCAAATCCTTGGTGTATTTTTCTTGTGATATAAAAATACCATCATCACGTTGTTTGATTTGCAGACCAAGGAAGAATTTTAATTCCCCCATCATACTCATCTCAAACTCACTTTGCATGAGATTTGAGAAATCTTTACACATCTTTTCATTTGTGGAACCAAATATAATGTCATCCACATATATTTGAACAATTAATAGATCTTTCTCAAGAGTCTTCTTGAAAAGAGTAGTATCAATCTGCCCTCTAATGAATCCATTTTCTTTTAGAAAAGAACTTAACCTTTCATACCAAGCTCTAGGAGCTTGCTTTAGGCCGTAAAGAGCTTTTGATAGTTTAAACACATGATTCGGCCTCTTTATGTCTTCAAAACCGGGAGGTTGACGCACATACACTTCTTCATTTAAGAACCCATTCAAAAAGGCACTTTTGACGTCCATTTGAAATAGTTTTATACCTTTATGAGTAGCATAAGCTAAGAGGATTCTTATGGCCTCAAGTCTTGCCACGGGTGCGAAGGTCTCATCATAATCAATTCCTTCTTGTTGATTATACCCTTGAGCCACTAGTCTTGCTTTATTTCTAATGACTTCCCCTTCCTCATTTAATTTGTTTCTAAATATCCATTTAGTTCCAATAATAGATTTTTCTAAAGGATGTGGTACAAGATTCCATACCTTGTTTCTTTCAAATTGTGAGAGTTCTTCCATCATAGCTTCAACCCAAGATTTGTCACTAATAGCTTGATCAATTGTTTTGGGTTCAACTTGTGATATCATGGCCATGTTGATTGTGCTTTCCCTTAGAGAATTTCTGGTTCTAACGCCATCTTCAGTATTCCCAATGATTAGATCTGGAGGATGATGTGTGACTGTTTTCCATCCTCTTGGAAGTTGTTGAGAAGTTGGGTCAGACTCATCCTCTTCGCGAGGACCGGGTACTTGAGATGTTGATTGTTCATCTTCTTCATTTTTATCCAACTTCTCTAAACACAAGTCATCAAACTCATCAAAAATAACATGCATGGATTCCTCCACAGTTTGAGTCCTAAGATTATATATTCTATAACCTTTTGACGATGTGGAGTATCCTAGAAAAATTCCTTTATCAGATTTTGGATCAAACTTTCCCAAATTTTCTTTGTTATTTAGAATGTAGCAATAACACCCAAATATGTGAAAATAGGAAATATTTGGCTTTCTCCCCTTCCATAATTCATATGGAGTTTTGTTTAAAATTTTTCTAATGGATGTGCGGTTAGAAACATAACAAGCAGTGTTGATGGCTTCGGCCCAAAAATATTTTTCAATGTTGGCTTCATTTAAAATAGTTCTAGCCATTTCTTGTAAAGTTCTATTTTTTCTTTCAACAACCCCATTTTGTTGGGGAGTTCTTGGACAAGAAAAGTTGTGTGAAATACCATTTTCTTCACAAAGATTTTTAAAGGATTCATTTTCAAATTCTCCTCCATGGTCACTTCTTACCGAAACAATTCTTGATCCTTTTTCATTTTGAATCTTTTTGCAAAAATGGTGGAAAGCCTCAAAGGCTTCATCTTTATGTTTTAAAAATAGAACCCAAGTAAAACGAGAAAAGTCATCAACAATCACAAAACCATATCTTTTTCCACTAAGACTTGGAGTTTTGATAGGACCAAAAAGATCAATGTGTATAAGTTCAAGAGGATGATTTGTTGAAACAAGGTTTTTAGAATGAAAACTACTTTTAACTTGTTTTCCTTTTACACAAGCTTCACACACTTTGTCTTTCTCAAAATTAATTTTTGGAAGACCTTTTACCAATTCCAAATTTGATAATTTAGAAATAGTGTTTAAGCTTGTGTGACCCGCTCGTTTGTGCCAAATCCATTTATCTTTTTCAATAGATACAAAACAAGATTCAGTGGGTAAATCATCAAGATAAAGTTCATATAAATTCTTTTTTCTTAAACCGGAAAAGAAAACTCTACCCGAGGATGAATGTTTAACCTCACATAGAGTAGGCTTAAAAATAACTTCAAAACCACTATCACATAATTGACTAATGCTTAGCAAGTTATGTTTTAAGCCATCCACATATTGAACATTTTCAATTTTTGCAGAATTATTCTTACCAATAATACCTTTACCTTTTATTTGAGCTTTATCATTATTACCAAATGTGACCGATCCTCCATCCTTTATTTCTAATGACATGAAGCAATGCTTATCTCCCGTCATATGCCTTGAGCAACCACTGTCCAAGTACCAAGGCTTTCTTTTGCTGATTAGAGGATGAACCTGTTTTAGAGTTTAAAAGGGACTTAGGTACCCATATAGCTTTGGGTCCTTGTTGGTTAGTTTTTCCTCTTTTGAGGACATTTCTTTTATGATAGCAAATAGAATCATGATGCCCATGTTTACCACAGAATGAACAAGCTGACTTTACATTGTTAGCTTTCTTCTTAGCATGACAAATTTTGGAGGTATGCCCAAGTTTTTTGCAAAACGTGCATTTCGGCCTATCCTCATATTTTTTAGGCAAGAAAAAATTTCCATATAATTTTTGTTTTTGAGAGCTTTTAAAACCAATACCAGCCTTGTCAAATATTCCAGATTGAGACCCCATTATCTTTTGAAATGTTTCTGTAGATTTGACAAAGTTGGAAATATCATTTTTTAGTTCCCTAACCTCGGTTTTCAAAATTTCCTTTTCTGCATCCTCGTCAGGAGGATGAGTTTCAACTATTTTCATGTTCAAAAATTTTTGTTTCTCAGAATTTTGAAATTGAGATTGCTGTAAATCTTGAATGATTTTAACATATTCATCATTCTTTTTCTTAAGCTCCTCATTTTGTCTCTTTATCTCAACAAGTTGGTTTTTTTGAAATATACATGTTTGAGATAAAGTATGTGAGTCATTTAAGAGGCTATCAAATTCAATTTCTAATTCTTCACAATTAGGACATGGATTAGTAATACTTACCTTCTCAGTTTCTGATTTTGTCATGAGACATAGGTTGACCTCTTCTTCCTTTTCTTGCTCCGAGGATGATTCGTCACTATCATCCCAAGTAATCATCATGGATTTGTTTTTGTATGGAAATTTTCTAGAGTTCCTTTTGTTGAGAGGACACTCAGTTTTGTAGTGTCCCATCTTGTTGCATCCATAACAAGTTATTTGACTTTTGTCAACCTTTTCTTTTTGAGGGGATCTTCTATTCTGTCCTCTTCTGTTTATCATCCTCTGTAGTCTTCTAGAAAGCATAGCGAGTTCATCCTCATCCTCAGACAGAGGGCACTCTATGTTTTCCTTTGTTATGCCATCTTCATTCTTCTTGGAAGATGAACTTTCTATTTGGCTGGTTTTTAGAGCGACCATTCTTCCCTTTTTGTTTGGTTTGTCCGCCAACAACAATGGTTCATGAGCTCTTAGAGTTCCAACCAAATCTTCTAATTTCATGTTGGTCAAATCTCTTGCTTCTGTAATGGCAGTTACCAATGGCCTCCATTCTTTTGGCAAACTTCTTAGGATTTTTCTTATCCTTTCTTGAACGGAGTATACTTTTCCAAGAGATCTCAGGTTGTTTAATATGATTGTTAACCTTGAGAACATTTCATCAATAGTTTCCTCCTCCTTCATTTCGAATAGTTCGAAATCTCTTACTCCCATATCTATCCTTGCTTCTTTTACATGGCTTGATCCTTCATAATGGATCCTTAGAGTATCCCAAAGCTCCTTAGCATTTTTGCACTCTTCAACTCTATCATATTCTTCCCTGCACAAAGCACACGTTAGAAATAAATGAGCTTTAGAGTTTAGGAGTACCTTTGCATTTTCATCCGCCGTCCATTGTGCTTGAGGTTTCTCATTGGAGGTTGCATCCATGTTGTTGGTTCTAATGACATGATCTCCATTTTCTACCACAGACCACATGTTGTTGTCTTGTGATATGAGAAATAGCTTCATCTTGCCTTTCCAATGATAGTAATCTGTACCATCAAAGTAGGGAGGTCGGCTGGATGATCCTCCTTCGGGAATATACTTAGCTTTTGACATTTTTCTTTTTGGATCTTTTTCTCTTACACTGTTAGGTGTATTTTTTTAGAGAACCTTGCTCTGATACCAATTGATGTAGCTAAATATCACTAGAAGGGGGGTTGAATAGGGATTTTACTGTTTAAAAATAATTTCTAAGTGTTTTGAAAATGATCCTCTCGCTGAGGATGGGTAGCTCGAGGATGAGATTTTTCTACTAGATAGATTTAAGTTAAGCAAAGGAGTAGAAGTAAAATAAGAGAGACACACACATAATTTTATACTGGTTCACCCAAAGATGGCTACGTCCAGTCCTCACACCCTTGTGAGATTTCACTAATTCTCAAACAGATCGATCCTCAACCTGAGGATGATTACAACTCGTGTATTCTTTAGCTTCACCAAGCTTACAATCAATTTTCGAATATTTCCAAGTGCAACTCACTGGGAAATTACAAAGTGATATGAGAGTGATTGATACTTAATACTTTCTCTAAAGATTTACAAAGATATAGTGTAGGATCAAAGAAAGTAAGAAGTGAGGGTGTTTAGCTCTTGATAGCTTTTAAGATTCTTAATCTTTTTATGCAAGTGTGTTGTGTGTCTTCCATTGGAGAGCTTGTATGCATTTTATAGAGATCTAAGTCCTTGATGACCGTTGGACCTTATTTCAAAACAATCCAAGTCTTTCATCATATTTACGGAATTGCCATTATAGCCATCCTCACTTTTCTTGTAACTTGATCTTGACAAGTCCTTGTCAATTCTCTTTTTGCAGCAATGCACAGCTATTCTTTGACCATGTGAGCTGTATTTTTCGAAGACTTTAAGGTCTTGTGATGTACATATCATAAGCCAAGTCTTTTATGTCCATTGGAAAAACCATTTGAGAAAAGCCAAGGTTTTTCTTCATAATTACGAAAATGCCATTCAGCTCATTTGAAATGTGCATTCCATGTTCAAGTACGAGGTAATTGATTTCTTGGCACTTGGGGACACGTGATGACTTTTTCTTTTTCCTTGTTTTAAGGTTTGAATATTGTGAAGTCAATTTCCTTCTCTTTCTTCAATGCCTTGATAAAGTTTCACATGTGAACTTTTTCTCTTTCCTTCATTTAATGCTTTCAACCACCATGTGATGTCTTTTTCTCTTCCTTCCTTCAAGACTATGGGAAGGCTTCACGTGTATGCTTCTTGCCTTGCCTTAAGACATGTGATCCATTTATTTTGGGCATGTTTCTTGTTACCTTTTTGCATATTTGAATTTAAATCCTTTTATATCACATATGTAGCCTTTTGCCTAAAAAGCCTAAGATGTGATATGTTGATTTTATAAAGTGTTGGGATGCAATTCAAAAAGTTGACTTTAGGCACATGTTACTCTCATTAATCACCGTGCCTTTCTTTTTCCTTCTCACACCTTTTCTTCAAAAGCCTTTCTTTAAAATAATAGTATTTTGCCTTTATTGAATGAATCAAACAATTCATTCTTTAATACCATTCAGCCCTTGATGAATGAATTCAAGTAATTCATTTTATAATACTATTGGGCCCTTGTTTGATGGACTCAAACCCGTGAGAATGCACAACTGCAGTTTCCTCAGCTCGTGAGGCCATCCTCGGCTTTTCCATACTTAGCATTTAACTTAGAATTTGCTTTTTATTCCTTAATGAATAATAACCTGTTTTACTTATACACTCAAAAGCACAGATTAGTCTTTAAAACACAATCATAATCTTTTCATTAATTTTGTTATCATTAAAACCAAGTTAGAGAGATTTTATCTCAACAGTTTATCCTATTAACAGGTTACCCACACCTATCTTGGGTAATAAATCTCCTTTTGAGATTCTTCATGGTAAGCCTCCTATTTTAATTGATCTTAAAGTCTTTGGTAGCCTATGTTTTTGCTTCAACATTGACTAACCACCATGGTAAGCTTGATCCAAGGGCATCTAAGTGTGTGTTTCTTGGATATAAAAATGGCACAAAAGGTTACATTGTTCTTAACATTAACTCTAGACAAATTCTCACATCTAGAAATGTCATTTTTCATGAAAGTATTTTTCCTTATTCTAATGTTTCTTCAAATACTTATTCCATTGATACATCTTATGATAACATTAATTTTGACTATAACTTTCTATTTCCTTCACATCATTTACCTTGTGTTCCTTCCAATATTTCAAATGTTATTCCTTGTACCAATAACAATAATACAGGTTCACTTGACACTTTGTCTGCCTAATCAAATGACGATAATCATCATCTCTCTTCCAGATCTGCTCCTCAAGCCCCATCTGATCTTGTTGGACATCACAAATCTCAACGGCATTGTAAACCACCTACTCATCTCCTTGATTATGATTGTCCCACAGTTAAGGCTCCTACGTCGTCACAAAATTCAGGTATTTTGTATCGTTTGTCACCGGTTCTTTCATATCAAAACTTGTCTTTTCACCATAAATCTTTCATTATGGCCATCTCTTAGAATGATGAGCCCGCATCTTATACCCAGGCTTCCAAAATTCATTGTTGGATTGAAGCAATGGACGCCGAATTGACTGCCCTCCAAGACAATAATACTTGGATCGTCACTTCTCTTCCTCCTGGAAAAACTCCCATTGGATGTAAATGGGTATTTAAAACTAAGTACAGACCTGATGGTTCAGTTGAACGTCACAAGGCACGTCTCGTAGCAAAAGGGTATTCACAAATTGAAGGGGTTGATTTTCTTGACACGTTCAGTCCCGTGGCAAAATTAACTACAGTTCGGCTTGTCTTAGCTATTGCCGCTTCTCAAGATTGGCATCTTCAACAATTGGACGTCAACAACGCCTTTCTTCATGGCGATTTGGATGAAGAAGTCTACATGACACCTCCACCAGGTCTTAAATTTCATCATCCGAATCAGGTTTGCCGTCTCACTAAATCTATCTATGGCCTCAAGCAAGCTAGCCGCCAATGGTTTTCGAAGCTCTCAACATTTCTTGTCACCCACAGGTACTCACAATCCCAAAGTGATCATTCTCTTTTCACCAAGCAATATGCCAAGTCCTTCACTGTCATACTCATATATGTGGATGATCTTATTCTTACTGGTAATGACCTTGCTGAAATATCTACAATCAAACACCATCTTGATATCTCCTTTAAAATTAAGGACCTGGGTGTCCTTAAATATTTTCTTGGCCTTGAAATTGCAAGAACCAAATCTGGTCTTTCCATTTCCCAACGTAAATACACTCTTGATTTGCTCACTGATGCTGGTCTACTAGCTGCCAAACATGTTTCAACACCCATGAGCAGACATTCCATCATACAATCTGATGAACCACTTTATGATATTACAGCTTATCGTCGACTCATTGGCCGTCTAATTTACCTCACCACTACTCGTCCAAATATCACATATGATGTCCAACAACTTAGTCAACACATGTCTTCTCCTTTAACTTCACATCATCATGCAGCCATACGAGTTCTACGCTACTTGAAGAAGAATCCTGGACAAGGACTATTTTTCTCTGCAAAATCTTCTCTTCAACTCAAAGCTTTCAGTGACTCTGACTGGGCCTCCTGCTCCTTAACTCGACGGACAGTTACCGGCTACTGTATATTTCTTGGTGACTCACTCATTTCTTGGCGTTCAAAGAAGCAAGCGACCGTATCGCGTTCGTCCTCCGAAGCCGAGTACATAGCACTTGTTGCCACTGTTTGCGAGTTGCAGTGGTTAACTTATCTTCTCCATGATCTCAAGGTTTCCATCAAAACTCCTGCACTATTATTTTGTGATAGCAAATCTGCTTGTCACATTGCTGCAAACTCCACCTTCCATGAACGAACAAAGCATATTGACATTGATTGTCACGTCGTCCGTGAGAAATTACAAAGCAAGTTATTTCATCTTCTGCCTGTTTCCTCATCCGATCAGCTTGCTGACATATTCACGAAGCCGCTTGATCCTCAACCATTCACGTATTTATTGCTCAAACTAGGAGTTATTGACATACACTCTCCAGTTTGTGGGGGGGGGGGG
>JBBPBR010000003.1:21213217-21227653 GCA_037974775.1 Cicer pinnatifidum | reverse complement strand
GGGGGGGGGGGGGGGGGGTATTACATACTTAATTATTAGTTATTATTTAAGTCCAGTTCATTAGGCCCAATTCATTTTTGTTCAGTTTGCAATTCTGTTTCAAGACACATGTGTATATATATACCTCTGTTTCCTTCAATAAAGTGTAGTATGCAATTTTTCCAATTCCAATAATCATCTCTGTAACACCATGAAAGATAAAAATTGGAACTTACAGTGAGAATGTTTGAGGGCGTTGATTATACAAAAAAAAAGGTACATTTTAGTTTTTGGAATGGAAGAAAGAGAAATATTGTGACCGTGTTTTTCGAGTAGATTTAGAAAGTTTTAAGATCGTTATAACCACTGACGTATCTTATACAAAATGTTTTGGGGAGCCGAGGAGCGATTAGTATTAACTAAAATATTATAATTGAAATTTTTAAAAATCATATAGTTTTTTTTAGAGTATCACAATTCATACATTGTAGAGAAGTTGAAAAAAATTAGAATTTTAATTTTTACAAGTCCCAAAATTTTCACAAGTCATATAATTTTAACAATTCACACAATTTAATCAAATAAAATATATTTATTTTATAATTTTCATCTTTGTCAAAAAATTTCTTTTTGAAAAAATGCATCAATTTTTTATGTTTAAATATGGCGTCACTCCTAAAAAAATATACATATTAATTAAAACACTTCTAACATGAAAAAAGTCGTTAATAGTTAGTGGTTGAGTTGGTAATTAGGATGCTAGAATTTGTTGGTTCGAGTTAGTTTATACTTCTATATCACATAGTTTATGTATATACAGAGATTGGTGTATCATATAATTTAAAAATATTTTAATAATTTATCTCACCATTTTTTTTCGAGAAAAAAACAGTTCTTACAAGTTACAAATATAACTATATAAATAGAATGTTTTTAAAAGCTAATAAATTAAACTTGAAAAAAAAATTAGTTTTAAATGTATTTTTGTTCTCTTATTTTAAAATTTGGGAATTTGAATCATCATGTTTCGAAATTTCAGATTATAATTTTTTGTTTCACATATTTAAAAAAAATTCTCCACAAATTAGTTTAAAGTATCTTTTTTATGATATATCATATTTATTAATGATAAACATATCAACATCAATAGATATAAGTCTTGTTTGTTTTAAAATTGTAGCAAATGTAGCAACATTGGGAGAGGCTGTAACGAAGAAAGATGCACAGTTCTGAACGTGGTTTAAGTCGAATTTCATTGCACAAAGCCAAATATATTTAGAACAACTCTTATATTAACAACTTTATTTTTTCACTATATCTGATTTATTCTTATCTCTCTCTATTCTACTTTGTCTGGTCCTATAAATTCTCTCAAAAAGTCTCATAAGTGTTTATGTTAGTAGATAAGTTCAAATAAGTTAATATAAACACGCCCTTTATGTTATTACTATCCTCTAATGAAGGCTTTTGGTTTCTTTTTCTAAGTTATTAATAAACAGTAGTGTGCAGTCATGCACTAAAACTAGAAGAACAAAATGTTACACCAAAACTTGGTATCCCTTTTATGTATAGGTTATAAATAACATCAACACACATGCTCTGCATCTTTACTTACTACTCTGTCTTACACTTTATCTTTATACAGATGTATGACAATTGGTGCTAGAGCAGTATTTCAAGTGTATCCGGAAAATTTGGACCAGCTTGAATTGATTGCTAAAGCTGCAATCAGTGCTGGATTTGGAGGGGTTATATTGGAAGATTGGCCAGAGAGGTATGAATAAGTCTTATAATATTACTGGAGCTATTCATTTCATCGAGATTAATGTTATGTGCCAGTGATTGGTAGGTGCTGCAATCACTGGTCAATTGAATCATTTGACTGGTTTAAGCTAAGGGTATAAGAATTGCAGAACCTGGATTTAATCCCGATGAAGAAAAAAAAAATACTAACATAACTAATTACTCCTAACTTTGGCCATTTAAAAACAAATTGTTTAGTGAAAGTTATGTTCTTGTTAATGGTGGTGATGGACTTGAATTGACTGAGTTGTCTCTTATTATGAATTGTAAGCAATTGAATTGAGTCTAAGACTTTTATTATGATTAATGATATTTGGTGAAATTCTTATGTTGGTTTGGTAAAAGAATACATTTGTGACATTTACAAGGATAATAATATATTTTTTATATGGACTTAAGGGAAGGATTAAGAATGTATATGTGCTTTTTTTTTTGTTATAATCACAATTATCTTTTTGTAAGTTGTGATGATCATCTACATAAGTGAGAACTTGCTCAAATTAATCTATTTTCTTAAATTGTATAGTTTTTCTGATTTCCTCTCCTGAAAAAGTAAGCCATCAATTGTAACACAAATTATGATAGTTGATTGTATAAATATTTGTGATTTGTTTAAATTGGCTTTAACCATCTATTTCTTGTGAAAACTATCTTTTTTTTTTGTTGCTTTCTTGAGCATGGTTTTTTACTAATGGGGAACGATTGTTTTATGATAGCTGTAAGAAGAATAAAGAGTTTCTTGTTATGTGAAAAAGATTCCTTGCAAAAAGGTGAAGAAAATGAAAGAGTAAGTCCTTATAAAGTCAATCTACACATAATAGGAACAGACTCAATCTAAATAATTTATAAACTCAATTTGAAAAAGATACGATTCAGAATTAAACCAGGCTAAATTAAAATTCTCTATAAATAGATACTCAAATTTATAGAAACAAAAATTAACTCTAAACCCTAAACTTCGGCTCTCGCTCTCACAAGAATAAAAGAGATTGCGTACAACGGCAATATTTTTATTGAATTTTGATTTTGTGTGTTTAATAACGACTTCAATGTCTGAGAGTGCATTGGAGTTACTCGCTTTACCCAAAGATGGTGTTCCTAAGTTACTCCTTGATCTTGGTATTTCAATTTTACTTCATTCACTTTCTCTCTTTCTCATTCATTCATTATATATTCTATATCTGTTAATTTCTGAGTTATATTGTGGATCAGGACTTAGTGGTGAGACTTGTTAACAATGAAAAGAGAAAGAAGAGAGACAACCAAGAGACAACCACTCTAAGGTTTCATAACATAGAATGAACCAACCTTTTGTTAATAGGATTATAATGAGTATATATATAAAACCAATAGAAATATCTAAAATACCCTTACTACTAATATATAATAATATTATCTAACATCTCCCCTCAAACTCACGATGCATTAACATGGAGCATCGAGAGTTTGTCAACTAAAAAAAAAAAACGAAAATCTTTAATGGAATGCATCTTTGTGAACAAAACAACACTCCTGAAACAGCTGAAGTGCCTATGCCAAACAACACCCTTGAAACACCAAACAACACCCCTGAAACAACTGAAGTGTCTCCGCCTAACAAAACCCTTGAAACACTAAACAACACTCCTGAAACAGCTGAAGTGCCTATGCCAAACAACACCCTTGAAACACCAAACAACACCCCTGAAACAACTGAAGTGCCTCCGCCAAACAAAACCATTGAAACACTAAACAACACCCCTGAAACAACAAACAACGCCCTTGAAACAGCTGAAGTGTCTCCGCCAAACAACACCCCTGAAACACCAAACTACACTCCTGAAACAGCTGAAGTGCCTCCACCAAAAAACACCCCTGAAACACCAAATAACACCCGCAAAACAGCTGAAGTGCCTCTGCCAAACAACACTCCTTAAGCAAAATCAACAATCAAAGAGAAGAACCAAGCCAACAAAAGATCAAACCAAAACTAAATCAAACCAAATCAAACCAAACTAACCAAAGAGAGAAGCAACCAATAACAAGAACCAAGCCAACAAAAGATCAAACCGAAACCAAATCAAACCGAAACCAAATCAAACCAAACAAAACCAAATCAAACTAACCAAAGAGAGAAGCAACAATCAAACAGAAGAAGCAAGCCAAAGAGAACCACAACAATTGAAATCATGTGAACCAAACCAAAATCAGAACTAGAGTCAATGGTAGGAGGAGCAGAAGCAACAAGATTGGACGATGGTCCCCTAAAATTCTTCTTATGTGCTCTCCCCAATTTCGGACAATGTTCTTTCCAATGTGCTTGAAGAGAATCATCCTTAGCACCAGCCATAACAAATAATGACAGGAAAATACGACAAACACAATCACTGAGACAAAATAAATTAGGGATAAACTGCTGCTGTGAGAGCACGATTTCTCCCCCTCCAGACGTCGTTTCGCCGATCCGACCGTTGAAGACGAAGACCTGAATGTTTCGAACCTGCTGTCCAAAAATCAGCCCGATCCAACGGTTAACGAATGCGCAATTGATGTTTTTGTGAGACTGATTTAACAAAATCGGGAATAGGGTTACTCTTCTATTTTCTCTTTTGGCGGTTGTCTTTTCTATCAAAATAGTCTCTCTCTTCTTTACAATAGATCCCAAACTGTTGGGATCTCGGCAGCGGAATAGAGGCAGAATCGTTCAAGGAGGATCGAAATAGGCTCTAGATACCATGTTAACAATGAAAAGAGAAAGAAGAGAGACAACCAAGAGACAACCACTCTAGGGTTTCATAACATAGAATGAACCAACCTTTTGTTAATAGGGTTACAATGAGTATATATATAAAACCAATAGAAATATCTAAAATAGCCTTACTACTAATATATAATAATATTATCTAACAAGACTATCACACAGAATGGACACCGTTGGATTGGTCTTGACATTTATGAGTTATTTATGCTTTTGATAAATGAAAAATTCAAATATGACATGCATGAGCACCCTGTTAAGTAGAATATATTCATTACTTATTTTGTTGATTCTTGTATGACAATGCAGTGGTTATGTAATGCTGTTAAATCATGTCACAACCCTGATCTAAGATTGAAGTATGTTCTTTTTCTTATCATTATACTGCTTTTAATTTTTTTCAGTACATGTGTATGTTAAAGCATATATAAACTTGCAAAGTTTTCTACATTTCTTTACAACTTATCATCTATGTTAACATTAGATTATAATAATAACATTTACTCTGTCACTCTAAATAATATATAATTTCTGTTCTTTTTGTAGATCTTTTTTTACATCTTTACACAGATGTTTGACAATTGGTGCTAGTGTAGTATTTCCACTGAATGCTGAAAGTTGGGATCAGCTTATATTGATTGGTAATGCTGCATTACGTGTTGGATTTACAGGGAACATTGGGGTGGATAATTGTTGGGTTTTGGGCTCCCTTCCTATGTGGAGAAAGGCCCAATATGTGCAAGCCCATGTGTCTCACTTAACCAAGTGGAGAGAGGTCACATTAGAGGGCTAGAGAGAGCTGAATTAAGAGAGAGAGGCAAAGAGAAAAGTGAGAGAGGAAGAGTAAACCCTATTTTCGCATAAAACAGAGCAGCTGTACTAAATTCGCGATTTCTCCTTCGTTCACCGTCGGATCGGGCTGAAATTTGGACAGCAGGTTCGTGACTCGTGATACTTCAATCTGACCGTTTGGATCGTCGATCAGAGGTTTGAGGTGGGAGAAACGGAACTCGGACAGTAGCAGTTTTTCTGGTTTTTTTGCTGAACTTTGTTCTCAATTTCATGCCTGTTTTCTCATTGTTTTGGCTGATTGTTGTGTTGGTTACCTTGCTGTTTTTGGTTGGTTACTGAGCACGAATTTGTGCCATATTTGAAACTCTCTTGTACCCATATTTTGATCATAGTGGAGCTCTATTACTGGCTTGGTCCCGTGGTTGTTTACTTCTCACATTGAGAAGGTTTTTCCACGTTAAAAATTATTGTGTCCTTTGTGATGGTGATTTTATTTGCTGTAATTATTTGTTGATTGCTCCTCACAGATTCTTGCAAGTTTGGGAAATTGATTATCCGCTGCATATTGCTCTGTTAGAGTTGTTATTGTTATTTGTTGTTGAATTTCCCATCAGAGTGGCATCAGAGCTCTTTGGTTAAGGGGCTGTTTGACTTGTTTGAATGATGGAGGCAAATACAAATAGAATGATTTGTTTGAATGGCACTAATTATTACTTATGGAAGGGAAAAATGAAGGATCTGTTATTTGTGAAGAATTTGCATCTTCCTGTGTTTGCTAGTGAGAAGCCAAAATCCAAGACTGATGAGGATTGGAGTTTTGAACATCAGCAGGTCTGTGGTTTTATTCGGCAATATGTAGAAGACAATGTTTATAATCATATTGCTAATGAGGAACATGCAAGATCCTTGTGGAAGAAGATTGAATCTTTGTATGCTTCTAAATCAGGGAATAATAAGTTGTATTTGTTGAACTCCTTGATGAATTTGAGGTACAAGGAGGGGACTTCTATTTCAGATCACTTAAATGATTTTCAAGGGCTCCTAGATCAATTGTCAGGTATGGGTATCAAATTTGATGATGAAGTGTTGGGACTATGGCTACTGAATACTCTACCAGATTCTTGGGAAACTTTTCGGGTTTCAATTACAAACTCAGCTTCTGATGGTGTTGTCTCTTTGCAAAGTGTAAAGGGAAGTGTTCTTAATGAGGAGATGAGAAGGAAGGCACAAGGTACTTCATCTCATTCTGAGGTACTTGTCACTGAGAACAGGGGCTGAAGTTAAAGAAAGGAACCGAAAGGGAACAAACAGAATAGCAGAAGTGCGAGTAGAGAGAACAACAGAAGTAAGTCCAAGCCCAGATTCAAGAATGTGGAGTGCAATTATTGTCACAAAATTGGACACATACAGAGGAACTGTTTCATATGGAAAAGGGAGAGCAAAAACAATAACAGTAAGCAGAGAGATAAGAATCATGATGATGATGACCGTGTTACTACTGCTACTTGTGATGATCTGATTATTCTCCGTGACTATGACTCAGTCAATCTTGTATCAGATGAGAGCATGTGGATTATTGATAGTGGTGCTACACTGCATGTTACACCAAGGAAGGAGTTCTTCACATCTTACACTTCTGGTGACTTTGGAGTATTGAAGATGGGTAATGATGGTGTGTCCAAGGTAGTTGGTATTGGTGATGTTTGTTTGCAGACCAACATGGGAGTACAGTTGTTGCTTAGAGGAGTCAAACATGCTCCAGATGTCCGCTTTAATTTGATCTCTGTGCAGATGCTTGATGATGGTGGTTATAATAATCACTTTGGTTCAGGAAAATGGAAACTCACCAGAGGTAACTTAGTTGTGGCCAGAGGGGAGAAAATTAATAAACTGTATTGGACTAAAGCATTGGTTGCTAAAGACAGTGTAATGCCATGGATATGGAGGCTTCTTTGTGGCACCGCAGGCTTAGTCATATCAGTGAAAAGGGGCTGAATTGTTTAGCTAAAAAGGATGTACTTCCAGGATTAAAGAGTGCAGAGTTGGAGAAATGTTCTCATTGCATGGCTGGTAAGCATACTAGAGTATCCTTCAAGAAACATCCCTCCTCAAGGAAGTCAGAGTTGCTTGAATTGGTGCATTCTGATGTTTGTGGCCCGTTGAAGGTAAAGTCATTTAGTGGTGCACTTTACTTTGTTACTTTTATTTATGATTGTTCCAGGAAGCTTTGGGTCTATGCTTTGAAGACAAAAGACCAAGTTCTGGAGAAATTCAAAGAGTTCCATGTTATGGTGGAGAGACAGTCAGGCAAGAAGTTGAAATGTATTCGTACTGACAATGGTGGTGAGTATTGTGGACCATTTGATGTTTATTGCAAGCAGCACGGTATCAGACATGAAAAGACTCCTCCTAAAACTCCTCAGTTGAATGGTTTAGCAGAGAGAATGAATAGGGCATTGATTGAAAGAGTTAGGTGTATGCTTTCTGAAGCAAAGTTGCCTAAGCATTTCTGGGGTGAAGCATTTACACGACAATGCATGTTATTAATCTGAGTCCTGCAGCTGCTTTGAATGCTGAGGTGCCAAACAAGATTTGGTTTGGCAAGAATGTCAGGTATGATCATTTGCGTGTCTTCGGTTGCAAAGCATATGTGCATGTTCCAAATGATGAGAGATCCAAGTTGAATGCGAAGACAAGACAGTGCATCTTTATCGGTTATGGTCAGGATGAATTTGGCTACAAGCTGTTTGATCCAGTTGAGAAGAAAGCTGTTAGAAGTCGTGATGTAAAGTTCATGGAAGACCAAACCATTGAAGACATTGATAAGATGGAGAAGACTACACCTGAGATTGATAATGGTTTGTCTGATGTTGATCCAGTTCGGATGCCTACACATGATCTGGATACTGCTGAAAATAATATTCAGAATGATGAGCAACATGGTGATGTTGGTGATCAGCAGCTTGGAGATGATTTTGGTGTTCCTAATGATGATGCTGAAGAAGAACATGAGATGTCACAAGATGAGGATCTTGGTGATGCTCCTGAACCACCTCAAGCTCAAGTTTGGAGGTCTACTAGGCAGAGGAAACCATCCACCAGGTATCCTTCCGATGACTATGTTACCTTGACTGATGGAGGCGAACCTGAATGTTATGATGAAGCCATGGAGAGTGATGAAAAGAAGAAGTGGTTGGATGCTATGCAAGATGAAATGAAGTCTTTGCATGATAATCACAATTTTGATTTGGTGAAACTACCTAAGGGAAAGAAGGCTTTGGAAAACAGGTGGATCTTCAGAGTGAAGCAAGAAAGCAATTCTACATCTCCAAGATATAAAGCCAGAATAGTTGTGAAAGGTTTTAGACAGAGAAAGGGTGTTGATTTCAATGAGATTTTTTCTCCTGTGGTGAAGATGTCATCCATTAGAACTGTGTTGAGTTTGGCTGCTACTCTTGATTTGGAGGTAGAGCAAATGGATGTAAAAACTGCTTTCCTTCATGGTGATTTGGAAGAAGAGATTTACATGAAGCAACCTGATGGTTTTCTTGTTAAAGGCAAGAAAGACTATGTGTGTAGGCTCAGAAAGAGTCTATATGGTTTGAAGCAGGCCCCGCGTCAGTGGTACAAGAAGTTTGAGTCAGTTATGTGTGAGCAAGGCTACAAGAAGACTACTTCTGATCACTGTGTCTTTGTTAAAAAGTTTGTTGATGATGATTTCATTATCCTGTTATTGTATGTTGATGACATGCTTATTGTTGGGAAAAATATTTCCATGATTGACAGGTTGAAGAAGCAATTGGGCGAGTCATTTGCCATGAAAGACATGGGAGCTGCTAAGCAGATTCTTGGTATAAGAATCATGCGTGACAGGAATAAGAAGAAACTTTGGCTGTCACAAGAACATTATGTTGAAAGAGTGTTACAGAGGTTCCAGATGGAAAATGCTAAGGCTGTAAGTACTCCTCTTGCTAGTCATTTTAAATTGAGTACTAGTCAGAGTCCTCTCAATGAAGCTGAAAAATCAGATATGCAACGAGTTCCTTATGCATCTGTTGTGGATAGTTTAATGTATGCAATGGTGTGTACAAGGCCTGATATTGCACATGTTGTTGGTACAGTTAGTAGATTTCTGTCTAATCCAGGTAGAGAGCATTGGAATGCTGTGAAATGGATTTTGAGGTATCTTCGTGGTACTACCAGTTTGAGGCTTTGTTTTGGAGGTGATAAGCCTACTCTTGTGGGATATACTGATTCTGATATGGCTGGAGACATTGATTCCCGAAAGTCTACTTCAGGCTACTTGATTAAGTTTGCAGGGGGAGCTGTGGCATGGCAATCCAGATTGGAGAGGTGTGTTGCATTGTCCACTACTGAGGCAGAGTTCATTGCCATTACAGAAGCATGCAAGGAATTGTTATGGTTGAAGAAATTCTTGCAGGAGCTTGGTTTTGTTCAAGATAAGTATTTGCTATTTTGTGATAGTCAAAGTGCAATTCATCTTGGTAAGAATTCAACCTTTCATTCTAGGTCCAAGCACATTGATGTTAGGTATCATTGGATACGTGATGCTTTGGATGTTGGGTTGTTGGAATTGGCCAAGGTTCATACAGATGATAATGGTGCTGATATGATGACCAAGGCATTACCGAGAAGCAAGTTTAAAACTTGTTGTGAGATCGCCGGTTTGCCGGTCACCTCCACATAGTTGTGAGGGGGAGATATGTTGGGTTTTGGGCTCCCTTCCTATGTGGAGAAAGGCCCAATATGTGCAAGCCCATGTGTTTCACTTAACCAAGTGGAGAGAGGTCACATTAGAGGGCTAGAGAGAGCTGAATTAAGAGAGAGAGGCAAAGAGAAAAGTGAGAGAGGAAGAGTAAACCCTATTTTCGCATAAAACAGAACAGCTGTACTAAATTCGCGATTTCTCCTTCGTTCACCGTCGGATCGGGCTGAAATTTGGACAGCAGGTTCGTGACTCGTGATACTTCAATCTGACCGTTTGGATCGTCGATCAGAGGTTTGAGGTGGGAGAAACGGAACTCGGACAGTAGCAGTTTTTCTGGTTTTTTTGCTGAACTTTGTTCTCAATTTCATGTCTGTTTTCTCATTGTTTTGGCTGATTGTTGTGCTGGTTATCTTGCTGTTTTTGGTTGGTTACTGAGCACGAATTTGTGCCATATTTGAAACTCTCTTGTACCCATATTTTGATCATAGTGGAGCTCTATTACTGGCTTGGTCCCGTGGTTGTTTACTTCTCACATTGAGAAGGTTTTTCCACGTTAAAAATTATTGTGTCCTTTGTGATGGTGATTTTATTTGCTGTAATTATTTGTTGATTGCTCCTCACAGATTTTTGCAAGTTTGGGAAATTGATTATCCGCTGCATATTGCTCTGTTAGAGTTGATATTGTTATTTGTTGTTGAATTTCCCATCAATAATCTTGTTTTAACATGTGTTGCCAAACGGGAAGATGAAGGTGAAGAAAATAAGAGGGCAAGTCTGGTGTAATCAACTCAAAGCTTTGTTTAAATTGATACATCTGGTATTTACATGTTTCTTGTAAATTGTTCCGAGTTAGTTTTCGGTTAAATTCAAATCTTTGGTTAAATTGATACATGTGGTAATGAATTTGTTTCTTGTTTTCACATGTTTCTTATTTTCACATGTGGTATTTACTTCATACAATAAAGTTCATACAATAAAGTCTGATGATTAAATTGATGATTACTGTAGGTAAATATCTCAGACATATTTTTTGTGGCTAAATCTTAATATTTTCAAAAATGTTTTTTATTCGAAAACAACAGCAGCTATTGTTGTCGTTGTCCAGTTTGTTATGTTGGCTTTAAGTTGTGTAATTGGTTATGGTAATATGGTTTATTCTATAATAAAACATTAGAAAAGAGGTTAGGTCCCTTTTTTCAAAATCCTTGTTAGGTCCCAAAATTGTTTTTAATATTATTTTGTGATGCATATGGTGGGTCCTTATAATTTAAGTGTCTTAGGCGAATTAAGAAAATTGTACCACAGTACAAAATAAATAAAGATTTATAATTATTTAAATATCATATCTTTAGATTTTTTGTTATTGCAAAATCGTTAATAATTTGTTCATAAAAATATTATTAAAAATTATTTTTAATTGAAATTAAAGAAAGATTATATAATCTATCTTGTGATATAGTAGACAACACGTAAAATTTTAATAATTTTAATTTAGAAAAATTTATTTCGACGTACACAACAATAATAGTAATAGTTAATATTATTAAAAAAGAAAAGTAATTTTTCAATGATTTTAAGACTTCATAGAACTAGCATTACTTTAGTGATTAAAAAAGAAAAGAAAGAAGTTACATTAGTAAATTCACGAGTTATACGGACTGTGCTTGTTAAACACACCTTAATATGTTTGGAAAAGTGGTGTGGACAATATACACATGTTTATTTCCACAAATACTATTTGATGTGTTGGAAATTCCAATATTTGCAATATGGTACATTTTTTAAAAATAAAAAATTAGATAATATGACTATGTTGATACTCTTAAATATCCATTTATTATTGACAATATTTCAACCAGTTCTATTAATAACAATAAATAAAACAAAATTTGCGGATATGGTTGAACATCGCTTGAGTATGGGTGGGTTCAGACCTAATTTTACCGAAACATTATAAATTGAACTTATAATTTCATTGATTTAACCATATTTCAGTTAATGATAATTTGTGGGTCATGCAAATGAGTTGGTTCGAGTAGTAATTTTTTTATTTTTATTGGGATGTTCATTTTCTTTAAATTTTTGTTCATTTTATTTTGAAATTAATTTTTTAAGAAAAAAATATATTGAGCTTTCAATGTTTTTGCTAATGCTTGAGTAGTATATTTTCATTCTTTTTCCAACTTATTTTCTTAGTTTTTCCTATTTTTCTATTTTGCATATTTCTGTAATCTTCTTTTTTTTTTTTTTAAATAAAATTCTTAACTTGTAGATATTGCATTGGAGCATGAGGTTGCGGGCTACCTTATACTCGGTGATATGGATAAGGTATACCGTTATCCTAATTCATCTTTATCGTTGTATGTGTCATCTTAGTACATGCTTAGACAAACAACTTAATTAAACACTTATTTTATAATTGTATGTATAATTATTCATATATTAATTAAATTAAAAATATGAAATATTTTTAAAGTTGAAATCTAAGTTTTTATATCGTTTTATTTCAATTTTATGACGAGTCCTTTTTTGGATTTTTCTAAGTTTTTATAATGTTGTTCTTTACAATTGATTCAATCTCTTCATTCATGATTTGTGGTCTTTTTCCTTTTATAACTTCATCAAAACTTGAAGGTTCACTATCTACCAGAAAAAAAAATATATATATATATAACTCTTCAAAATCAAAAGTAATTTCATTAGCCTTTTCATAAATGTCATTCATGTATCTCTTCTTCCTTAGTCTTTCGCTTGAACTTTCTTCTTGAAAAATAGATAACAAAAAGTGGTGGAGTTGCATCTTGAATGGGTATCGTAGAGTTTTGGTCTTCTTCTTTCCCTTCAATTTGCACATTTGGTGAGTCTCCAATTGATACATTTTCATTCACCTTTTCATCAAACTCCATAGAATTCTCCTTGCATCCGCACATATGATTACTTACACCATTGTCCAAATACCACAAACTATTAGTATCCTTATCTTCTTCTTTGAGTGTTATCAACAAAGTAAACTTTTCATCTTCATGAACAAACTTAGTTGCTTCTTCTTGATTAGGAGCGCTACAACATCCCCAAGATAAATGACCAAATTTATAACAATTGTAACATTCAACATTAAATTTGTGATACCTCATTTTAATTTGATTATAGCCACAATCTCTTCCTCATCCTTCAATGAAACTTCGATCTTGAGAATTAGCTATAATGGCTCTTCTAGTCTTTTCTTCGTTCTTTCTTTTTGAGATTGAAGCTTTATCTTCCTCACTTTGTCAATGTCTTGGTGATTTTTCCAAAATATCCTAAACTTCTTTTGAGGTAGGAGCAAGTTGATCTTCCATCTTCGTCTTTAAGAATGTTTCCTTCTTATTTTGAGACAAACTGTCTTCATCTTGTGGCTTCTCATAACCTTTCTCCACAATCTACCATACATATTAAGACACAGGCAAAGTTTTCATGCGAAAATCACCATTGTTCATAATTCTCTTTTGTAAGAAGAGCAAAATGAAAATTAGTATAGGTATGAGTTACCATTTATCAACTTTATTTGCACAACAACTCTCTCAACCAAACTCTGATACTACTTTGTTCGAGGAAGAGTGGTGTTTCTGAGAGAAAACTTACAACTTGCTTAATTTCAAATGTTAAATACAAAAAGATATTTATAGGTACAATAAGAGAACTATAAATATACTTAAAGGACATTTCCGATTGATACATACTTCTAAATATTTATAGGCACAATAATTTTATTGTTTTTTAGTATCAGGATTGCTATTTTGCAAACAAAAAAAAAATATTAATGGATGGTATGTGTATACATATATGATATGGTACATTACTCAATCATACATCCATCAATGTTGCTTGTACTTCATAACCGCTCCATTGTGAAAATATCTTGTAATGATTGTAGAATTGTTTTGAATAATAACTAGTATAATACCCGTGCTATCGCACGAGTGGTGCGTCGTTTATATATTTTTATTTAATTAAGTATTTTTTATAATAAATACAACAAAATCAATGTAGTTAATTATTGTAGTCGATAATTACCAAACTAATATATTATTTTAGTTGTATTTAAAATTATTAACATGACAACAAAATAATTTATGATATGGTTGTGATTCTGAGAGTTAAAATTTCATTAAGATTTATTAGTGATAGTATTGTAGTCGCTATGAAGTATTCCAAATAATATTGATTTGTAGAAAACAATTTTTCAAGACAATGAACATGCAAGTTAGACTCAAACCATCGTAATAATAATATTTGAGCAATTGATTAAGACATTTAATAATAAATCATAGTTGACTAAAACATAATCTGTACCAAAGGCCCATAACATAATCGATATAATTTATGTTGTATTATGCAACAAAAACAAAAAAGAAAT
>JBBPBR010000003.1:21193937-21212908 GCA_037974775.1 Cicer pinnatifidum | reverse complement strand
GCATGAATCCTATAATAATAACATTGAAGCAAAAAGTGTATTTGTGTTTACCACAATACTTGGGGTATTTATTGTTTCATGATTGGAGGTTGATTTTTTTTCCATGATAAATCTAAAATTTTATTTATATCATGATAAGCAATATTATATGGTTTAATCTTACCAAAAACTACATTGACAATGGTAAACCAATTTAGGAACAACAAATATTTGATATTGATTAACCAAAAACTTTATCAATATTTCACGAAATACATAATTGTTATTAAACCGTACATTTTCAAACCATATTGATTTTGGAAACTGTACTGTACTAAATTGACATTATTGATTGATATTAATTGTTAAAAAAAATAATATATGACTTGATTTTCTATAAAATAAACGAACCAATTTGATTCATAAAATAAAATATAATATATTATTTATAACGTATGAAAGTTTGAGATATTTTATAGCCTAATTGTATAACTTATGTTGTATTATGCAATAAAAACAAAAAAAATACAATTATTTAAGATAATAATCAATTTGCTCTTTAGTCATATATAATTTTTTAAATATAGAGATATAAGAATAATGATAGAGTTTATATTTTTTCAACAAACAACATATTAATATTTTCCATATTGTTGTTCCTAAAGACATTAATCAATTAAACACCAATCCTATAATAATAACATTGAACCAAAAAGTGTACTTGTTTTTAGTGTTTACCACAATACATGATTTGAGAATATATATATCCCATAATTCAGACTTCATGAGGCAAAACATAATTAGACCTCAGAATTACAATATATAATAATAAATTTTAACATAATTGATGTCATCATCTACTATCCAACACATAATTCATTGTAGTTCCTATTCACATTTGATTTTCTTGAGTGGTTTTGATGATGATAGTTGGGCACTTGCAATTGCATCGTTACCCACATTATCTTGTTGGTCATTAGTTAGAGGCCTTTTACATTATATTACAAAATTATGTTTAATTATTATAAATATACTTCTAGGACATTTCCAATTGATACATACTTCTAAATATTTATAGGCACAACAATTTTATTGTTTTTTAGTATATGCTATTTTGCAAAAAAATAAAAATATTAATGGATGGTATGTGTATACATATATGATATGGTACATTACTCAATCATACATCCATCAATGTTGCTTGTACTTCATAACTGCTCCATTGTGAAAATATCTTGTAATGATTGTAGAATTGTTTTGAATAATAACTAGTATAATGCCCGTGCTATCGCACGAGTGGTGCGTCGTTTATATATTTTTATTTAATTAAGTATTTTTTATAATAAATACAACAAAATCAATGTAGTTAATTATTGTAGTCGATAATTACCAAACTAATATATTAGTTGTATTTAAAATTATTAACATTACAACAAAATAATATATGATATGGTTGTGATTTTGAGTGTTAAAATTTCATTAAAATTTATTAGTGATAGTATTGTAGTCGCTATGAAGTATCCCAAATAATATTGATTTCTAGAAAACAATTTTTCAAGACAATGGACATGCAAATTAGAATGAAACCATCGTAATAATAGAATTTGAGCCATTGATTAAGACATTTAATAATAAATCATAGTTGACTAAAAATGTTTTACATGTTAAGAAATATACATTAGAACTTTCATCCATACATTATCAATCGTTGCTGGTTGAATTTTGATGTTTAATTAGTAATGTATTATCAATGACTTTTGTAATGTCGAACGATAACTTCATTTCTTGTATTTTTTCGCATCAAGGATCATAATATGCACCAACACCGTATAACATAATTCGCATCAAAGGTCATAATTCGTACCCAAGGCCCATAACATAATCTGTATAATTTATGTTGTATTATGCAACAAAAACAAAAAAGAAATACTATTATTTAAGATAGTAATCAATTTGCTCTTTAGTCATATATAATTTTTTAAATATAGAAATATAAGAATAATCACTGAGTTTATATTTTTTCAATAGACAATGTATAAATATTTTTCCATATTACTGTTCGTAAAGACATTAATCAATTAAGCATGAATCCTATAATAATAGCATTGAAGCAATATTATATCATGAATCCTATAATAATCCATGATAAATCTAAAATTTTATTTATATCATAATAAGCAATATTATATGGTTTAATCTTACCAAAAACTACATTGACAATGGTGAACCAATTTAGGAACAACAAATATTTGATATTGCTTAACCAAAAACTTTATCAATATTTCACGAAACACATAATTGTCATGAAACCGTACATTTTCAAACCATATTGATTTTGGAAACTGTACTATACTAAATTGACATTATTGATTTATATTAATTGTTAAAAATAAAATAAAATATGACTTGATTTTCTATAAAATAAACGAACCAATTTGATTCATAAAATAAAATGTAATATATTATTTATAACGTATGAAAGTTTAAGTTATTTTATAGCCTAATTGTATAACTTATGTTGTATTATGCAACAAAAACAAAAAAAATACAATTATTTAAGAGAGTAATCAATTTGCTCTTTAGTCATATATAATTTTTTAAATATAGAGATATAAGAATAATGATAGAGTTTATATTTTTTCAACAGACAACATATTAATATTTTCCATATTGCTGTTTCTAAAGACATTAATCAATTAAACACCAATCCAATAATAAATACATTGAACCAAAAAGTGTACTGGTGTTTACAACAATACATGATTTGAGAATATATATATCCCATAATTCAGACTTCATGAGGCAAAACATAATTAGATCTTAGAATTACAATATATAATAATAATTTCTTAACATAATTGATGTCATCATCTACTATCTAGCACATAATTCATTGTAGTTCCTATTCACATTTCATTTTCGTGAGTGATTTTGATGATGATAATTGGGCACTTGCATCGTTACCCGCATTATCTTGTTGGTCATCAGTTAGAGGCCTTTTACATTATATTACAAAATTATGTTTAATTATTATAAATATACTTCTAGGACATTTCCAATTGATACATACTTCTAAATATTTATAGGCCCAATAATTTTATTGTTTTTTAGTATCAGGATTGCTATTTTTTAAGGAAAAAAAAAATATTAATGGATGGTATGTGTGTAAATATATGATATGGTACATTACTCAATCATACATCCATCAATATTGCTTGTACTTCATAACCGCTCCATTGTGAAAATATCTTGTAATGATTGCAGAATTGTTTTGAATAATAACTAGTATAATACTCGTGCTATCGCACGAGTGGTGCGTCGTTTATATATTTTTATTTAATTAATTATTTTTTTATAATAAATACAACAAAATCAATGTAGTTAATTATTGTAGGCGATAATTACCAAACTAATATATTAGTTGTATTTAAAATTTTTAACATGACAACAAAATAATTTATGATATGGTTGTGATTCTGAGAGTTAAAATTTCATTAAGATTTATTAGTGATAGTATTGTGGTCGCTATGAAGTATCCCAAAAAATATTGAATTGTAGAAAACAATTTTTCAAGTCAATGGACATGCAAGTTAGAATGAAACCATCGTAATAATAGAATTTGAGCCATTGATTATGACATTTAATAATAAATCATAGTTGACTAAAATATGTTTTACATGTTAAGAAATATACATTAGAACTTTCATCCATACATTATCAATCGTTGCTGGTTGGATTTTGATGTTTAATTAGTAATGTATTATCAATAACTTTTGTAATATCGAAATATAACTTCATTTCCTGTATTTTTTCACATCAAGGATCATAATATGCACCAACACCGTATAACCTAATTCGCATCAAAGGTCATAATCTGTACCAAAGGCCTGTGACATAATCTATATAACTTATGTTGTATTATGCAACAAAAACTAAAAAAAATACTATTATTTAAGATAGTAATCAATTTGCTCTTTAGTCATATATAATTTTTTAAATATAGAAATATAAGAATAATCACTGAGTTTATATTTTTTCAATAGACAACATATCAATATTTTTTCATATTACTGTTCGTAAAAACATTAACCAATTAAGTATGAGTCCTATAATAATAACATTGAAGTAAAAAGTGTATTTGTGTTTGGTGTTTACAACAATACTTGGGGTAGTTATTGTTTCATGATTGGAGATTGATTTTTTTTTCCATGATAAATCTAAAATTTTATTTATATCATGATAAGCAATATTTTATGGTTTAATCTTACCAAAAAATACATTGACAATGGTAAACCAATTTAGGAACAACAAATATTTGATATTGGTTAACCAAAAACTTTATCAATATTTCACGAAATACATAATTGTCATTAAACCGTACATTTTCAAATCATATTGATTTTGGAAACTGTACTGTACTAAATTGACATTATTGATTGATATTAATTGTTAAAAAAAATTAAATATGACTTGATTTTCTATAAAATAAACGAACCAATTTGATTTATAAAATAAAATATAATATATTATTTATAACGTATGAAAGTTTGAGTTATTTTATAGCCTTATTGTATAACTTATGTTGTATTATGCAACAAAAACAAAAAATACAATTATTTAAGATAGTAATCAATTTGTTCTTTAGTCATATATAATTTTTTAAATATAGAGATATAAGAATACTGATAGAGTTTATATTTTTTCAACATACAACATATTAATATTTTCCATATTGCTGTTCCTAAAGACATTAATCAATTAAACACCAATCCTATAATAATAACATTGAAGTAAAAAGTGTACTTGTGTTTAGTGTTTACAACAATACATGATTTGAGAATATATATATCCCATAATTCAGACTTCATGAGGCAAAACATAATTAGAATTTAGAATTACAACATCTAATAATAAGTTTTAACATAATTGATGTCATCATCTACTATCTAGCACATAATTCATTGTAGTTCCGATTCACATTTGATTTTCTTGAGTGGTTTTGATGATGATAGTTGGACAGTTGCAATTGCATCGTTACCCGCATTATCTTGTTGGTTATCAGTTAGAGGCCTTTTACATTATATTACAAAATTATGTTTAATTATTATAAATATACTTCTAGGACATTTTCAATTGATACATACTTCTAAATATTTATAGGCACAACAATTTTATTGTTTTTTAGTATCAGGATTGCTATTTTGTAAAAAAAAATATATTAATGGATGGTATGTGTATACATATATGATATGGTCCATTACTGAATCATACATCCATCAATGTTGCTTGTACTTCATAACCGCTCCATTGTGAAAATATCTGGTAATGATTGTAGAATTGTTTTGAATAATAACTAGAATCATTCTGAAAGTGACACCGGTTGAGAAATATGTGACAAAGTGACACACCCTCTCTTTTCTTAAGGAAGAATATTCACTCTTTTTCTTCCAAATTAAAAGGAGAAATTCTCAATTTTATCGATAAAGAACAATACAGATAAATTAACTGCAATAATATTTTAAAAAATATTTTAATATTTTTTTAAGGACATCCTTCTGTCACTGTCCTTTCTGAAAACTATTAAATATTATTAAAATAAATTTTAATCATTTATATTTAATAATTATATTTAGTCCTTTAAATTTAATCAATTCATTTAACTGTTATCGGTTGATAACAAGCTTATCAATTATTTTCTATTTTTATTTTTCAAGTTGGACCTTAATTTATTTTTTTAAAGTAATTTTTGTTAATAATTAATTATTAATTTTGTGAAAAAGAAAATGGAATTCATGACATATTTTGTTAAAGATAATGTTACCAAATGCTTTAAGGATATTTGTTAAAGAATTAATAGAACAAATAAAAAAATTTAAAAGAAATATCTTAAATTTTTTTAAGATATTAAATTCGTAACTGGTAAAATTATATATAATTTTATTATTTATTCTTTCCCTCTTAATTTAAAAGTTTCACTTGTCGAGTTATAAAGTAATAAATGGTTGATTTCTTGATGTAACTTTAGATATTGTCGAGATATAAACACTATAAGTCAAAAGTTGATTTGCGACGGTTAAAAAATGTATTTGCAACTATATAACCGCCTCAATTTGGTGCTTGCAACAGTTCCCCATAGTTAATTAACATTTAATATATTTTTTTCTTCCTATTTTGTTGAATTTTATTGATATAATTTAGTTATTTTTATTATATTTTATCTATTAACTTAATATATTTTGATTTGTTAAAAAAGGAACGAAGATATAGATGGTTTCATTTTTAGGATACGTCCTTCTGAAGGATGAAAACCACTCTTCTTTTATATGGTTATATTCTCACGTTGCGATTTCTTAAAAGTGAAAGAAAAAATAGAATATTTTTATATATTAGTTTGTGGGATATATCGGATTCTTTTTAAAAGATGATATATGGGAAAAAAAAAAACCAATTCCTTACTTTTTGAATTTTTTTTTACACTATGTCCTATTTTGTAATTTATATAATAAAATATCTTACTTTTTGAACCTTCCAAAAGCCGCAAGATGAGAATGCAGCCACATGAAAGATGATTATTTTTCCTCTTTTAGGACCTCTTTTAAGAGGTCGTATGATGGGGATGCGACCATCTTGACATTCTTTTTTTTTTTTTTTTTAATAAATGAAAATATATTAAATTAATACATAAAATATCATAAAAATAATAAAATAAAGTATATTAATAAAATCCAATAAAATATATTGAATGGAAAAACAAAAATTAAATGTTGTAATGAGTGTGAGAATTACTCATTGCAAGGTCAGTTCGTAATATATGAATTACACTAAATACGTAATATATGAATTGGTTTATACAACACACTAATTGATTTATTTCTTCTAACAAGCTCTACATTATCCATGTTTGTATCCACCATCATATCCTCGTGTGCGCTCAACGCATAACCCTCTTCATCATCACCTCTCCTACACACCTAGCCATACATTCCATATTATGGGTCACCACCACCGAATCTATATATACCTGCAGAAATGTCGATTCAATATTACATTATGTCAGTGTCATAATTACAAACCCTCCGGTTACTCGGAAAAATGCCAGGTTTTCTATAATTTATTTTAAACTCATTACACTACTTCTGAGTCGACTTATGAAGTTTTTATTCCATGTATAACTCCAATGTTCAAAATTATATGGAAGCAAGTGATAGTAACTCTAATCCACACACAAATTATCAAGGATTTGAGTCAAATACAACTTCAGTAATTGAGAACGAAGATAAGGATGATGATCAAAATGAGGATCAATTAGAAAAACTTCTAGTCGTTCAAAAAGCTAGACAAGTTCGGCGACCGCCTAAATTTGGAACTAGAGAGCATTTAGGTGGACATGTTAATTAAAATTTACTGTATTTTTTTCCATTGAATGCATTTTATTGGATTTTATTACTATAATATAGTTTTTCAATTAATTTTTATGTATTAATTTAATATATTTTAATTTATTAAAAAAGAATTGAAATGCTATCTCTTTTTATGGATTTTTATGGATTTTTTAAGCTTGCAATACTTAACAAAAATTAATTATGATAATCGAGAATTCGGTTAAAAAATAATTTAAATCAAATGTTTAAAAAATATTTAATTCATAATTCAAACGTGAATTTTTAAATAATTCATTTTAATTAGAGTTCGTTAATTATTTTAGCATTAGCTTAATTAATTAATTAATGTGTGAGATGTGATTTGTTTATATATTTATGTCATATATATAATTCGTGTTAGGAGATATTTGTTTATATATATTCAAGAAGATTAACAAAAAAAATGGGTTAGTTCTCGATCTTTTAAATCATAGCCGGTCCAAATAACATTGTTCCATATTACCCGACCATTTTAAGATTAATTAAAAGAAAATATATCATGTTATGTGAATATTTATTTGTTTCTAGAGATGGCAGCATATTCCACTTATGTTAATATGCTGATGGCAGCATATTCCACTTAAATATGTTAATATTAATTTGTTTCTAGATTAATTAAATATGTTAATATTAATTTGTTTCTAGAGATGGTAGCATATTCCACTTATGTTATGTGAATATTTATTTGAACTCATCTTGAATTTAATAAATTTGTTTTGTTTTTATCGAGTTAGAATATAAGTGCAACTTTTTAAAGATATTTTAAGTTACAGTTAATTGCAGGAATGTAGTATTAATATTCACCTCCATTCTAGAACTTATCATTTTAATAAAAACAATAATACTCATTATATATATATAAATTTAAATTGTCCCTCAATATAAAATATAATTTTAATATAGTTGAATTTATTTCATTAAAAATACGTTAATTTTAAAAAAATTTAAACGTAAGTCTATTTCAACCTTGAAATAGTTATAAAAAAAAAATTAACGAATCTTAACTAAAATATACGCTGTAGTATTGTTGGACTTCTTTTATTAATACATTTTTTCATTTTAAAAACAAAATAGTCGTAGTATTTATAAATAATGTTAAAAAAAATTTGTACACATATTACTAAAAATTTAGCGCCAATTAAATATAAAGACAATTCCCTTTTTAGTTACGCTAAACACCAACCCCTCTTAATTACGCTCACCATCAACCAATAATTTATATTATATTATTTTTATTATTTATGTTTCTTGATGCAAATCTAGGTAAATGGTGTCTCATAATCCATAAGATCTGTGTAGCAAGCTATGAAATCATTCATAGAGTGATAAGACTTATCCGAGTAAATTGATGTAGAAATGTATGGAACCCAAAATTAGAGACAAGATTCTTTAATGTGTGGATCCAATAATTTACCTTGACACTGTCAATCAATATAATTAGTGTAATTACTGTCAGTTTTATTTGTTGCCTTATCTTCTTGTAACATCTATTTTCTTGTAACGTCTTAATTTTAGCCTTAATCATAGGATCATATATCTGCTAGTGTTTGCTATATATATATGTACACTGTAATCACCGGAATATACAATAATATTATTCTTTACCTATCATTACATTTCCAACTTGGTATCAGAGTGCTTAAGCCCTAAAGGCTCTTGATCCAACACAAATCATGGCTTCTGCTGCAGATTCAATGTCCAGAAATGATCTCCCATTCACTGTGTCTGTCAAGTTGGACAGAGACAACAATCCACTATGGAAATCTTTGGTGATCTCTATAGTCAAAGGCTGCAGGCTCGATGGGCACATGCTAGGGACAAAGGAGTGTCCCGAAAAATTCATAGCTTCTACAAATTCAAGCAAGAATCCAAATCCTGCCTTTGAAGATTGGCAGGCTCATGATTCACAACTCCTTGGATGGTTGATGAATTCAATGACTACTGAAATGGCAACACAGTTGTTGCACTGTGAAACCTCAAAACTACTTTGGGATGAAGCCCAAAGCCTAGAAGGTGCACACACAAGATCTCGAGTCACTTACCTCAAATCTGAGTTTCACAGCATTAGAAAAGGATAGATGAAGATGGAGGAGTATCTGGTCAAAATGAAGAATCTCGCTGACAAGCTGAAACTTGCAGGCAGCCCCATTTCCAACTCAGATCTAATCATTCAAACTCTGAATGGTTTAGATTCTGAATACGACCCTATGGTGGTCAAGCTATCTGATCAAACTATAGTCTCACTTGGGTTGATCTTCAGGCTCAATTGTTGACCTTTGAGAGTAGACTTGATCAACTGAATAGCCTCACCAACCTAACCCTTAATGCTTCAGCAAATGTTGCCAACAAAACTGATAACAGAGGCAACAAATTCAACACAAACAACAACTGGAGAGGTTCCAACAACAACTGGAGAGGCTCTAACTTCAGAGGTTGGAAAGAAGGCATAGGAAGAGGAAGAATGTCTAAGCCAACATGTCAAGTTTGCCACAAGGCCGAGCACACATCAGTAAATTGCTATTACAGATTTGATAAGTCTTATTCAAACTCAAATTATTTAGCAGGTAGTGACAGACAAGGGGCACACAATACCTTCCTAGCCTCACAAAGTTCTCTTCAAGATTATGATTGGTACTTTGACAGTGGTGCAAGCAATCATGTGACACACCAAACTGACAAATTCGAGGATCTGACAGAACTTCATGGTAAGAACTCATTAATTGTTGGAAGTGGTGAAAAACTAAAGATTGTTGCCACAAGTTCCTCAAAACTAAACTCACTTAACTTACATGATGTCTTATATGTGCCCAATATTACCAAAAACCTGTTAAGTGTGTCGAAATTAACTGCTCACAATAACATTCTGGTTGAGTTTGATGCAAATTGTTGTTTTGTGAAGGACAAGTTGACAGCGAAGGCAATCCTAAGAGGGACACTTAAAGATGGCTTGTATAAGCTTTCAAGGACTGAAAGGGACCTGTGTGCTTATGTATCTGTCAAGGAAAGCTGGCATAGAAGGCTTGTCATCCAAATAATAAAGTCCTAGATAGAGTCTTGAAAAATTGTAATGTCAAACTATCACCTAGTGATCATTTTAACTTTTGTGAGGCTTGTCAATATGGCAAAATGCATTTTTTTACCCTTTAAAAACTCTTCCTCTCACGCTAAAGAAATCCTTGAATTAGTTCACACTGATGTCTGGGGACCTACACCAGTAACATCTTCTTCGGGTTTCAAATATTATGTTCACTTCCTTGATGACTTTAATAGATTTACCTGGATCTATCCTCTGAAATAGAAATCAGATACTGCACAAGCTTTTACCCAGTTTAAAAACATGACAGAAAATCTGTTTAACAAAAGAATTAAAACAATCCAATGTGATGGTGGTGGTGAATATAAGGCTATGCAAAACCATGCAATAGAAGCAGGGATACAATTTAGAATGTCATGCCCTTACACATCACAAAAAAATGGTATGGCTGAGAGAAAGCACAAACATATTGCTGAATTTGGCCTGACACTACTAGCACAAGCCAAAATGCCCTTACACTATTGGTGGGAAGCTTTCTCCACGGTAGTTTATCTCATAAATAGACTGCCCTCTCTAGTCACTCAAAATGAAAGTCCTTACTCACTACTCTTTAGAAAGGAACCTGACTACAACTCCCTAAAACCCTTTGGGTGTGCTTGCTATCCCTGTCTCAAGCCCTATAATCAGCATAAACTGCAGTTCCACACAACCAGATGTGTGTTCTTGGGCTATAGTAACTCCTACAAAGGATACAAATGCATAAACTCTCATGGAAGAATCTTCACCTCAAGACATGTTGTCTTCAATGAAGAACACTTTCCATTCCATGATGGGTTTCTCAATACAAGAAGTCCCTTGAAAACACTAACTGAATGTCCATCTGCCTCTTTTTCTTTGCCTACTGCAGGTAGCTCACATACTGGAGAAGAAACACCTTCAGATGACAACAATCCTGATGTCGAACAAGAACAAGTCAGTCCAACTAGTAGTGCTGCACTAGCCAGTCCAACTACAAATGATTCAACAAGGAACAATCCAATTTCACATGACACTGATCCCATAGAAACAGTTACTAAAGTTCCCCAAGACCTTGCTGAACCAAGCACAACCATCAACACTCATTGGACCAGGAGCAAGGCTAGAATTCACAAGCCAAAGCAGCCATATGTTGGGTTAGCTGAAACCTGCATAGATGAGAAGGAACCAAAAAATATCACAAAAGCACTTACAAGACCACAGTGGAAAGAAGCTATGGATAATGAGTATCGGGCACTCATGTCAAATCAAACCTGGGTTTTGGTACCATATCAAGGCCAGGAAAACATCATTGATTCTAAATGGGTCTTCAAGATCAAGTACAAAGCATATGGGACAATTGAAAGGAGAAAGGCAAGATTAGTTGCAAAAGGATTTCAACAAACACCTATACTAGATTATGAAGAGACCTTCAGCCCAGTTGTCAAGGCCAGTACAGTTCGAATCATACTCTCAATTGTAGTGCATCTCAATTGGGAAGTCAAACAGTTGGACATAAACAATGCATTCCTTAATGGCTACCTCAAAGAGACTGTGTTTATGCATCAACCAGAGGGATTTGTTGACTCAACTAAACCTGAACATGTCTGCAAGTTATCTAAGGCAATCTATGGATTAAAACAGGCCCCAAGAGCCTGGTTTGACAGCCTAAAAAATGCCTTACTCAGTTGGGGTTTCAAGAACACAAAAAGTGATTCCTCACTCTTCACTCTAAGTGGTACATAACACATCATCTTTCTACTTATATATGTGGATGATATAATTGTCACAGGGAACAACACCAAATTTTTAGAATCCTTCATCAAACAACTCAATGTTGTGTTTTCCCTTAAGGACCTTGGTCCACTACACTACTTCTTAGGCATAGAAGCTCAAAGAGATGCATCTGGTATGTACTTGAAGCAATCGAAATACATAGGAGACGTCCTGAGAAAATTCAAAATGGAAAATGCTTCATCTTGTCCAACACCTATGGTAACTGACAAGCAATTTACAGCTGAAGGGGAGAGGTTAAAAGACCCAACCGTGTTCAGACAAGCTATAGGAGCATTGCAATACTTAACAAATACAAGGCCTGACATAGCATCAAAAGAATATTGAGATATCTTCAAGGTACCATCCAACACTGTCTACACATTAAACCATCCACTGACTTAGACTTAACAGGCTTCTCAGATGCAGATTGGGCCACAAGTGTGGACGATAGAAAATCCATGGCAGGTCAATGTGTCTTCCTTGGTGAAACACTTGTTTCTTGGTCCTCAAAGAAGCAAAAGGTAGTCTCAAGATCTAGTACAAAATCAGAATATAGAGCACTGGCTAACCTAGCTGCTGAAATAGCATGGACTCGTTCACTCCTCGATGAGCTAAAACTCCCTCTGCCAAGAAAACCAAAACTGTGGTGTGATAACTTGAGTGCCAAGGCATTAGCTTCAAATCCATTTATGCATGCTCGATCCAAACACATTGAAATTGATGTGCACTACATTAGAGACTAAGTGCTGTGAAATGAGATTGTTGTGGCCTATGTTCCATCAACTGATCAAATTGCTGACTGTCTCACTAAAGCGTTAACTCACACACGATTCAACCAACTCAAAGACAAACTTGGGGTGACTTCCTCACCCATCAGTTTGAAGGGGAGAATTAGAGACAAGATCCCTTAATGTGTGGATCCAATAATTTATCTTGACACTGTCAATCAATATAATTAGTGTAATTACTATCAGTTTTATTTGTTGCCTTATCTTCTTGCAACGTCTATTTTCTTGTAACGTTTTAATTCTAGCCTTAATCATAGGATCATGTATCTGCTAGTGTTTGCTATATATATATGTACACTGTAATCACCAGAATATACAATAATATTATTCTTTACCTATCATTACATTTCCAACTCCCAATACACTTTATATATGTTAAATGTCTACCAATAACATTACACCCTTAATAATTGTTGTTGTTTTATGTTGTTTTACGCTAATAGACCTTGCTTATGTCTTAAGTTCATAGACTTCGCCACAATCTCAAATGACACTTGATATCCATATAGGTGATTTTATTTAGTGTATGCTGCAAATCATACACCACCCATAAAATATTGAAAATCATTAAAAACTTTATGCTTATCCTCCCAATAATACAATATTTAATACTTACTCAAGTACACCACATTGTTCTTACCACGTTGTACCTTTTTCACGGGATCTCCAATCACAAAGATAGGGCTTCCATCACTTGTTTATTTTGATTGACTTAATTATTCCCCTCGTTTTGTCACATATTAATTCTTTTTGGGGCTTTGGTCATAGTTTTCTTTCATTAAAATAATTGATTAAAATGTCTCTAAGTCAATTTAATTTCATATTTAGTAAGTCTGTAACAACCTTGTTCTCCATAATAAATCTATATACATGTCTTCTTAGTTGACTACTAAGCGAGTACATTTTCAATTAGTATAAAATAAATTCACTTATAGATTTATTCTCACGAGCTCATATGTCTAAATAACATTGATGTATTATTTTATTACAATGATCAAACTTTAAACAATTCTCATATATTGTCAAACTGACTTGAATAATATACCTTTTCAAGTCTACTTAGATAATTTATAAGCAACAACATCTCCTTAACAGCATCTCCCCAAAGAGAAAATTAAATCCAATTATGGATTTGTTATATTAGTCTACTTGAACGATTTATAAATTAAACCAAGATTTCTAAACTTTCTAAAAAGTCTATCATTAATATTATTCTTGTGATAGAAGTATAGTATCAAACTTATCTTACACCACAAATCACATTTGATTCTTTATGCATGCATTTCCCTTAAATTTAAGTATTTATATTTTCTTTATAAAAGTTTTAGTATAAAAAATACTCACACCACTTAACAACATAAAAGCAAAATATAGGAACAAACATGCTCACACCACTTAGACACGTGGCAACATATATATATATATATGAAGGACAAGAATCACAAGAAGGGGTGTTGAATTTTTATCACTGTTTTAAAGTTTCTTCGGGTAGCTAAATTAGAGGAAAGTAATCAGAACGAATAAGTAAAAACATAATGTCAAGAATTCATCCATTTACACTGATTCACCACCAACGTGATAGTTATGTCCAGTCCTCTCCTCCTAAAAGAGTTAATCCACTATACCACCATTGAATTTGAACTTACACTTGAGCACGTTCCTAGTCACAATGACTTGTGCTCAATCTTGATGAACTTGATTTGAGAGCTCAGGGATATCTTCTGATTCAGATGGTTCCTATGATATCTATTGTGCTGATCAATCCTCCATTCTTGAGGATCAGGTTTTGAAACATAAGCTTTTCTTCCATCATGTGTTGTCAGTATCATCTGTCTAGGTACCATGATTGGTGTTTCAACTTTGCTGCTAAGGATATCTACAAGATAAAATATTTTGTCCTTTGGTATCCAAATTTGATTAGATCCTGATTTATTAGTTTTGAAAGGTTTTTTTTCCATGTTTTTTGCATAGGACAAGTTATTCAATTGTGACATTTCTTATGGTAGTAGTTACATACAATATTAGATGAAATAAATCTAATATTTTGAGTAGGTTCTTCTAGCATATGCCACATTTATTGTTTCTTTCAAAGTTAAATTTTCAAATTCTGTTCCAAGGTAGTTGCATTTATTTGTTAAGATGTTATGGGCTTTTCTATGTGACTTAAATTTTGAAGAAATTTTATAATTTTTTATCAGAAACTCATTTAACATGTTAATAAACTCATTACGAGATAGGTTTGACAATACCTAAATTTCTTCATCAACATGTTCATTATTAGTGTTAGAATCAGAGTTAGAGGAAAAGTGAGTGTTCACCATCAGAGCCATGTTCTTATGCTTTTCATCTTCATCAGATGATTTATCAAAGTCATCCCAAGTAGCCATCTTGCCTTTCTTCTTTGTTTTGAAGTCTTTCCTTTGGAATTTTCTTTCCTTAAGGTTCATACAATCTGATTTGATATGACTAGGTTCCTTGCACCCATAGCAGACCATACTTTTCTTGTGTGATCTTTCACTTCCTTTTTTTTTTTCTTCTATTTTGGGACTATCTGAAGTATCTTTTGGGGACAAATTTATTTTTGTTGTTCCACATGCGCTGGATTTTTCAAGAGATAAAGGACAACTCTTCATCATCTAATTCTTCACTCTGATCTTCCAGATCTTTTACTTCATAATGTTAGCTTCTTGTTGATCCTTAGAATTCATCTTCTCTCGTTGGGATTTAAAGGCAACAAACTTTGACTTCTTTTTGGGGTCATCTTCAACCTATTTAATCTCATGAGATTTGAGTGAACTCATCATCTCTTCTAGAGACAATTTGTTTATATCCTTAGCCTCTAAATAGCTATTACCTTTGGTCTCAACTTGCTAGGAAGACTTCCAAAAATGTTCTTCACATGGTTAGAGAGAGTGTAACTCTTTTGGAGAACCTTCAGTTTGAAAACCAGAGTTTGGAACCTAGAAAACATTGTCTCAATGTCTTTATCTAATTCCATATGGAAGAGTTCATACTTCCAGGAAAACATATTTTCTTTGGATTCCTACACCTACTTGTTTTATTTGTATTTGAGAACCAGTGCATCTTCCTTGTTGCAACACTTTTCCAACTCTTTGAAGGTGTGGGCATTCATCACAAAGGTTTTGCCTTTATGATGCATCTTATATTGCTTCTTCTATTTAACATTGAGATCTTTTATGGATATTTCAACACCATTAGCATCTTTTGGAGCCTCAAAGTCCTCTTCGACTATATCCTAGTGTTCAGGATCATGAGTATGTTGAAGCTTCTAAGTATGTCTTTCCAATACACGAACCTCTCTCCATCAACTAGGGGAGGTCTGAAAACGTTTCCACATACAGTTTCTCAAGTGTAGTTAATCGTAAAACAAGATCTTTACTCAAAAATAGTTAAGTGCTCGTCTTTGAGACCAAGATTTGATGCCATTTGAAGGGACAAAAATCACAAGAAATGGGGCTTTGAATTGTGATAATTGTTTTAAATATTTTTCACGTGGCTAAACTAGAGCAAAGTAATCAGAATGAATACGTAAAAATCAAATGTAAATGACACAACGATTTATACTGGTTCACCACCAACGTGGTAGCTACTTCTAGTCCATTTCACCTGAAGAAGTTAATCCACTAAATCACTACTGAATTTGAACTTACACTTGAACACGTTCCTAGTCACAGTGACTTGTGTTCAATCTTCTCACCTTTAGCTTAGTACCGTGAAGCTGTTGAGAGAAGACAACCGCTACCTGGCCAGGTTACAAAGTTCAATAGTGTCTTCCCAACTTCCATCTTAGTACCTTCAATCTGTTAAGGAAATTAGCCACTATCAGGCTTGGTTATTAAGGGGATAACTTTAGATTTTCTAAATAACTCTTCTCTGGAGGATGTTTACAAATAATCTCATAATTTCAGCACTTAGAATAATGTAATTATGCATAGCGGCTAGATATTGTAGTAGTAGTTATATTTTGTAGTTTCGTCAGGTTGTCTTCTTCAAGGAGGAAACACGGCTGATTGCACAAAATCAGGTTGTATTTCATGAAGTTTCCATTGCAAGTCTTTTTAATTTCGTATCAAATCTTTCAACATATTTGACGTGAATCCATATCAATGATTGTGCGTATCTTGACATGAACCCATAAATAGTAGAGGATACGTTAAGTAGAGGATACATAATCAAAACATGTCTCGTAGACCATCATCCGACAAAACAAATTCAGGGTGATTAGTAAAGGATGTGCAAAGCTTTGTCTTCTTGAAGCAATGACTTTATTAGATCATTGATTATCATTAGAGCATATGACTTCTTCAAAGCATTGACTTTTCTTCAGAGAATTGACTTTGTCTAGAGGATAAATAATATATCAGAGTTAGACGATTTAGATCCTTGTTTATTGTCAGAGGAAGAGGCAATCACTTGCTTGTCACGCTTGTTAGAGACAGACAAACACTTGCTTCTTGTAGTCTTCAGAGGCATACAAAACATAGCATGGTTGGGTTCATTAGAGGCAACTGAAACAAAGTGTCTTTCGAAACACTAGAGTTAACTGAAGCTGACTTGCATTATTAGAGTCAACTGAAGCTTGCAACATTAGAGTCAGCTGAAGCATACTTGCATTATCAAAGTCAACTAAAGCTTGCTTGAATAGAGTCGCCACCAAAGGTGTGCGTCACCATACTTTGAATGTAAATCTGAAACGTTCTCTTGGCTACCTCTATTTTGGTCCGATTACTAAAGGATATAGCCGATCACCAGAGGATATAACACAATACTCTACAAAATCACTTGTTCTAAGAACTGGACACTTAATTGAATATTCGTATATTAAATTATTCTCACAAATAGATTTTGTTATCATAAAAACGAGTAAGGTTTTTTGAAATCAACTTATTTTCAACGATATATCTGTCAAATATAAATATAACTTGGATAATACTACAACCACTAACACAATGATAATAACTCGAATAATCATTTACATAAAAATAGATCATTATAACTACATCTCATTATAAATTCAAGTACCATCATTATAAATTTATTAAGCCTCAAAGGTTCTTCAAAGAATATAAAGTATAATACTATCACAATAATATAAAACTTTTTAAACTATGACATTGATATATACACATCACAAAATAAATTATCACAATATGCATATTATATGCCTCTCCAATAAGATATTTTCAAATAAATTTTCTAATAATACTTCATACCGATGCACTTTAAAAAAATAAAGGAGCTATAATATTTTACAGCAAAGTAAAATTTCTCAAATCACCCAAATTCATACATGTCAAGAAGTAATCACAAAATGTAACATAAATACCACACACAAAAAAACACCAACAATATACTTTTATCATGCCTCGAGAAAACATAATGCACTAGTTTTTCATGTAAACCAAAACCTTTGTCAAAGCTAGATTTATCATTGTGGAATGTACATCGAATTTGTATACATCTTAAACAATAAATACAAATTTGCTCTTCATTTTTGTTCTTTCATGACCATTATATATGCTAGAGAACCAAACTTTAAAATACAAATTTTGCAAAACAGGTGACAAATTCTACACTTTCTCACAATATTTTCAATGCATCACGTGTTTGGTTCACATATATAGAATAAGCATTTTAATCATGTTCACCACTAAATATATAGTAAGCACCAAAATATTAAAGTGTAAAACAATAAATATATTTTCAACATGTTTGAAATAAGTGAATTGTAAAAATAAAAATAAAATAAATCACTTTATTAATTAATATAAACTTGGATAGTAGAAAGACTAAGTGAATTACAGCGCTTCCTAATTAGTAAGAATTATTAACTACACTGTAGAAATAAACTCTATCAAATATGACACCTAAACAAACATGCTTTCAACAAAATCTTCATAATTAAATTACTTTGCTCATCACTATATTTGTTTCCCC
>JBBPBR010000003.1:21178515-21193766 GCA_037974775.1 Cicer pinnatifidum | reverse complement strand
AAAAATGATACATATTCTTTCTTATAAAAATAATACTTATAAGCACATGGAGTTGTCACTGAAATCTATAACACAATATCAACTATGATACACAATATATATTTATGTGAATTCTCATTTTAACAAAAAAATTTATATGGAAATATAATTGCTTTATTAATTAGAAGAAGAAGAACAGAGACTTAACCATTTATTAGTATGCAGATGATATCAAATAAAACAGAAAATTAATTAAAGAACATAAATTCGAAGAGGCATCACTTAGATATTCTTTTACTAAAAAAATTGTACCACAATTAACTTCACCGAAGAAGTTATGAAGAGAAGTATTTAAATTTGAAAGACAGAGGAAAGACAGAGTAGTTACGGGTGTATACGGATTCGCCAAATTTGACACTCGAACCCATCAATTTTATTTGGGTGGGTTAAACTCTCAACTCCTAATTTTTACATCAAACCCGAATTAAATCAACTCGATTATGAGACGGATTGGATTGGGTAGGACTATCGAGTTATAAAGAAAAAAAAAATACTTTAAAAAAATATAATTAAATTTAAATACTTAAACATCACAAAATAATAAAATTATATCACTACATATAATTATCAACTAAATTCTCAAATATAACAACTAAGTGTTAACTATATATATATATATTGGATTTATGGATTCACGGGTTTAAAATATTAAATCTACTATCTAAACCGAACATTATTAAATTTAAATAAATTGATTGAAATTAAACTTGAATTGGAATATATTGAATTAAAATGTGGATTAAATTAATTTGGACGACAAGATTTATAGATTTATCGGCACCTATTATGTTAGAATAAATAAAAATGTTGGATGCAGTATAATTTAAATCATGAGGCTCTCGTATCTACATCCAATCCTCTCAACTTTGGATTGTGTGCTTCATTTTGACTTCTAATCCATAATTCATTGTTAATAACGAATCACTATGTATATTTAATTTAACCTTAGGTAACGTTGCGACAAAGCTATTAAGAAACTAAACAAAAACTATGTTCACATGGCTTTTGTTTCATGGTGACTTGACTTAGCACACATCACATGAATTCATCTATTTCTTGATTTCAAGCTACTTAGCACAAACACTATCCTCTCTTACAATCTTCACAAAAAATCATGGAAATCCTTCAAGTCACTAAGAAAAGGATGGTGGAGAGATTCACAACAATCTTTGTTGTAATTTTCATATCATTTCCTATTGTTCTCATTGTTATCTTCATGTACTCAAATTCAAGTTTCTCTCTCTTTGAGGGGTTAACAAAAGACAAGGTGGTACTTGTTGGAGAAAATGAAAATGATCACAACATTACAAATTTTACAACCAATGGTAGAAGAGTACATCACACATCATATGACTACATAAAAGAAGGCTATAACAATAGTGATACCATGTCAAAGGTAGGTAACATATTCTTCAACTTATTTTCTTCTAAATTTAAATATATTTAGATTTATGATATAATTAAATGTTAAAAAATATGTTTAAAATAATTTTAGAATTTGTTTGTTAGTTAAGGATATGATTTAAGATTTATTGTTGTATTTCAATTTAGCTCTATAAATAGAGTCATCATTTGTTCTTTTTAGTGTTTTTTGTTATGCTTCAAAACTTGCTCTATTTCCTTATTGAACTTGGAAAATTTAAGGTGCACGGAAAAAATCAAAATGATTCTACAACTCAAGGAAAATCATCAACTAAAACAATAGGTTAGTAATAGTAAATCAAAATTACGATATCTCGATTCAAATTGTAGTCTCAAACCTTTTTTTTAAACAAATTCGATCATTAGTATGATATAAATTATTTTTTCCATCTCTCTTAAACATATAGGTTTGAAGAATGGCTCATTGACAAGTTCCACATATGATTCAACTCCACACACTAAAATCCATGAGGACAAAGAGAAATTGCTTGATGGACTTTTAGCTTCTACATTTGATGATGCATCATGCATAAGTAGGCTACAATTTCATTTATACCGCAAAGTTTCTCCTCATAAACCTTCTTCATATTTGATATCTAAACTAAGAAACTATGAAAAAATTCATAGAAAGTGTGGACCTAATAGTAGAGCTTACAACAAAAGCATGACAAAGATTCTACATTCTAAAAACAACAAAGGTGGTGCTACAATGTGCAAATACCTTATTTGGACACCTTCAAATGGTTTAGGGAACCAAATGATTAGTATGGTTGCAACATTTCTTTATGCTCTTCTCACAAACCGTGTGTTGCTTGTAAGATTTGATAAAGACAAAGATGGTTTATTTTGTGAGCCATTTTTGAACTCAACTTGGTTGTTACCAAAAAAGTTACCTTTTTGGGATGAAAAGCCTTTTGAAACATTTCAAAGCATGATAGAGAAAAACAAGGCTAACAATATTTCAAAAGTTGATTTTCCATTAGTCCTATTTCTCAATCTACAATACCAATCAAATTTTCATGAGAAATCTTTTCATTGTGATGATAGTCAAGTTCTTCTCAATAAGGTTCCTTTGTTGATTTTGCAATCAGATCAATATTTTGTACCTTCTCTTTTCATGACCCCCTTTTTCAACATTGAACTTAACAAATTGTTCATAGAAAAAGACACAATTTTTCACCATTTAGGGAGATACCTTTTTCACCCTTCAAATGAAGCATGGAGACTAATCACCAATTTTTATCAAGCACATTTGGCTAAAGCAAATGAGAGAATAGGACTTCAAATAAGAGTGTTTGATCCTATTTCCACTCCACAACAAGTAATTATGAATCTTGTTTTAAATTGCACACAAGAGAATAAGCTACTTCCAAAAGTACTTGGTATGAAAAATTCAATGTCTTCTAGTGGCAAAGACAAGACAATTATGAAAGTTGTTCTTGTGGCATCTTTACATCCACAATATGGTGAGAATCTAAAGACTATGTATTTGAATAAATCAACTATTAATGGGGAAGTAATAGAGGTTTATCAACCAAGTCATGAAGAGGTTCAAAAGAAATATGATAATGAGCATAACATGAAGGCTTGGGTTGACATGTATCTACTAAGTTTATCTAATGTATTGGTTACTACTTCTTTGTCTACTTTTGGATATGTTGCTCAAGGATTGGGAAATTTGAGGCCATGGATTCTTTATAAGCTAGTAAATAATGAGACTCATTTTCCAGCTTGTGAAAGAGAGTTCTCATTGGAGCCTTGCTATCATGCTCCTCCTAAGCATTATTGTAATGGAAAGCCTATACAAGATTTTGCTTCTTCTTTCCTTTATTTGAGGGAGTGTGAGGATTATAGTTTTGGTGTGAAGTTAGTTAGTGATTTTAAATAGTTTGAGATGTTTTATTGGCATGTAATTCTCTTTTGGTTAGTTTGGTTGGGATTAGAATGGTGTATGAGTTTCTAATTAGAATTTGATGATAGCAAATGTAAAGGCAAAGATATTTACATTTTAATAATTTTTATGAGAACTAGTTCAAAAATAGTAAAAACTATTCTGGACTCATTTGTAACAAATTTTAAAAAACTTATTTGGATATTCAATAATTTAAGTATTCGTTGCTAGAGATTTTAAAATAATAAAAATTATATTTTTAGGATGTATGTACAATTTCGAATGTGTGTAGTTAATCAATTTAATTCTCAAATATGTTTTTTGTTCGTCAATTTAATCTATAAAATACCATACAAGAAATATTTGGATGTATTTACCATTTCGATACATTCAAAAATTATAATGACAATGTCTCAAACATTAAAAAAAATGATTGTTTACTCGAAAATATGCATTAATATTTGTGTATTGTAATTAAGTAATAATTCATATTTATTTATGAGAGAATAAGAAAATTGACCCCTGAAATTATAATTGTCGATCAAATTAGTCCTTTAATTTTGTAAATTGACAAATAGATCCCTGAAATCAAAATAGTCTATATTTGAACTCTTATCATTAAAAACTATGATTTGACATGTTAATTGAATATATGACTATTATGTGTTGATCTTTTGTCAATGTCTCACAACGTCAACTGATATTCCTATAAAATTTAGATATTTGATGGGCTAGTTATCGTTAATTACAATTACAAACAAATTTATTTTTGAGATGTCAAAAATTCATTTACCCAAAGGATATGTGAGAAAGTGGTATTTTGCAAGTTTAATAAAAAAAAAACAAATTTAATAAGAACTCAAGTGTGGCAGATCACCTTGTATGGTTATCTCCCCCTTTTTACTTAAGAACTCAAATTTAAGAACATAAATTCATTTGTCCTAAGGGGGCTCTGCTAAATCGGTTCCGTCAAAGAATATCAAAATCAATTTGAGACATTGGCAAATCACCTTGTAGGGTTATCTCCCCCCTTTTACTTAAGTTGCTTCATCTCCGGCCTCGAGACAGTGATCCGTCGCGAGGTTCAAGTCTTTCAACCAAATTCATTATCCCAAGCAATTAGCCATATGCATATTTTTCATTGTTTTTAGTCTTATTTATTTTTAATCATTAGTTAATTTAAGGAGTTATATGATATAGTTTATCGATTTTAGTTTTTGGATTTAATGAAATATTTATGTTCTTATTTCCTTGATTCAGTGGAGATTATAGTAGTTTTGTGTTGTTTCGTTGTTTTAGTGTAGTGTTGGATTTTTGGTGAGAAAGCAACACGATCTATGTGGAGTAATTTAGCCATATCTGAAGTTGCAGATGTCCATTTGAAGTCAAACAAAGTGCAAATGAAAACTACAATCCATGGCTACAACTTTCATAAAGAAAATATAATCAAATTTGGAATCAAAAGAGGAGACAAATGAGTTAAATGTCAAACATATGATGCGGTGCGCTGGAGCGCAAATGATTGCGCTTGGGGCACATTTCTACAGTATTTCGACATCTTGCTTCTACTCAAGAGTGCTAGAGTGCAACTGGCACGCTGTAGAATGCATAAAAATTCATTTTTCTCACATTCTATGAATCTTTTTGACTATTTTTAAGTTTAGAGACTTGTGCCATAACAAAGAAACTTGGAGGATGCGGGTTTTAACACCATTGTAGGAGTTTTTATCAAGAATCATTTATGAATCTTTCTTGTAATGTTTTTTTAATCTCTATCTTTTGTATCTATTTCATGCGTAACTAAACTGTTTTTGTTAGGGATGAGTGAAATAAGATGAAACCCTTATTTGTTTGATTTGATTTCTAGTTATATGAACATGTTTATTGAATTATTTTTCTCATCTCTTTGCTTAATGCTTTTTATTATTTAATCAACTTTAAACTATTTTACGATTCGTGTTTTGAAACATAAGTGGACTTTACAAATGCTTGAGATGAGAAATTCATGATATTGTCGTCTAGTGATAGATGCAAGTCATGAAACCAATTAATAATAAGAGAATTTTTGTACTGTAAAGCTTAATTCTAATAATAAATCCACTAAGGAATTAGAGGTTACTTTGAAATTAAAGGTTCTGTCAATAAGAAATTAAGGCAAGAATAATAAAGATAATTTGGTAATAGTTCAATAAAAGAATTTGGTAACTAGGATCAAATTAGAAACCAAGGTTGGATTTGAAGTAAAGCTCTTCCTGATAATATGCATCCTCTGATAACATGTTTGCTCTGATGGTCTGTAAGACAATACTATGATTGTTCTATCCTTTGATCATGTACCCTATGTTTCCTTTGATTGTCATACATATTTTAATGAGTGATTTATGGGAGTCAGTGATGAGCTTCATGAATAGATTTATCTTCAATGGTTCTATTACTAAAATACGTGAAGATACAAGCTGACTTGATGCAAAATGAAGTACATAGGCTATACCCTAAAGGACTTCCAACAATAATATCTCAGCGGATACTTCCTCCTTGTATTTAAGATGAAATGGTTCAATCAAGAACATAAAGTGAAATTTTGGAAAAGCCAAGAACACATCCAAAAGCCTTAATGAAAAATTCTCTCAATAGAGAGTTATTGGAACTGATGTAGATCAGTCAAAGTGTTTTCATACACTTGAACTAATATAGGATTGAATATGTAGAATCCTCTCAATGAGACTTAGAATCCTCGAAATATACTTTGTGTCAATCAGACACAAATAGAGTTGATGTAAATTAACTCGAAAGTGGTAAAACCCTCTCTCATCCTCAAAGAGGTACCTAAAAATGTACAACAACCCTCATGAACCTTAACAGTAGAATGTCAGTATATTGAAGAACGATTCTAGGGAAAAAAATCTGGAGAGGCTAGAGAAAAATACTCAAAGCCTGAAGAGGAATAGTAAGGAAGACTTGTACAACTATTTATTGGAAATAAGGGATTAAGTCATTGATTGTATTGAGGCAAAATCTTTCTATATAGTGAGGACTAGAGGTAGCAATAGTTTATTATGAACTAGTATAAAAATATGTCTTTTTAGTGTTTTTTAATTATCACGTCTTAGTTTTTTATGATTCAAACTTACCTCTTCCAAATCACTTTTAATAGTAAGTTGAATGTTGTGGTAAATAACAAAGGAAAATCTAAAATAGTTTGAAAACGGAAAACACAAATCAAACTCCAATTTCTTGTGTTTTCCAACAACTTCAATTGGTATCAGAGCTCGATCTCTTAACTGAGCACTTTATCGTGAAAAAGAAAAGATCTTACACTTTATTTATTTCAATTTTACGTTTTTTTTCTTCTGTTAAATTGAAAGCTTATACCAGATAGATCATGCATGTTAGTATTTTTCACAAATATAAAATCATGTGATATGTCATTGAGATTCATGAAGATTAATAGTGATCAATAAAAGTGCACAAAATATTAATTTTGATATATCTCAATAACATATCAAATCATTTTATTTAGATTTGTGTAAAATGTAACATGCCTGATGTAAACTTTCAATCCAACAAGAAAAAATGAAAAAAAAATATAAAATTAGAAGAAATATAGATGATTGAGAGACATTGAGGGAGATTAACAAGACGTGTCTTTTACTAAGTACTTGTAATCTCCAATATTTCTCCACACCCACTTATCTAACTTTTGATCATGCAACATAAAGTTATGTCACATAAAAGTACATTCCGACAAAACTTCATGTTTCCATTGAAAAATACTTCTCCTACACGCCCAAATTACATCACAAAGCCCAAATCTTATACTCAACACATCAACCACAATTACATTTTTGTCTATGGCCAAATTAAATAAGCAACCAAATTTAACATTTACAGATTTACCACAAATCCAGATATCTTTCCAAAATGAAGTAACATGCTCGTCCCCCACCATCCTAAAAAGGTAATTATTAAACCAATCCTTTTGACTCCCTCCTACCCCTTCCCTAACTAGTTGAATGTATCTCCACCAAATCGACTCCTTGTCTCTACTCCTCCCATTACCAAACATTCCCCACCCAAATTTATTAGAAATCACCTTAAAATGCAAACCTTCCCTATCCACCTTCAACCTCCAAACCCACCCTACTCACGAGGCTGATGCACTAAATTAGGGATGACAATGGGTAGGGTTTGGGTAGAGTACTATAGTACCTGTTCCCATACCCGCGATTTAAAAAAATACCCATATCTGTGCTCGTACCCTATTGGTAATCAACTTTAATACTCGCACCCTTACCCTCCGGGTACCTAAGTGCCCGTACCCATACTCATTACCCACACTTTAACTAAAAAAATCGATAAATAAATGATATTGTTGTGATTAAATTAAAAAAAAATATTCAAATATCTTAAATCCAATCATAAAATATTATAAACCAAAATATTTTATAACTCAAATATTTGAAATGAACACTCGTTACAACTGTTAGTTATAAAATCACAATTATTTACCTATTTATCATAATCAGATTCTTAAAAAGTTTACAAACATTTAGCTTTCAATTATAAATATTGTAGTGATCCAATGATATTAATAGATGTTAAAACATAAAAGAAAACAATTAATTAAACTAAACACTAATATAATAAGTCAATAAATAAATAATATATTTATATAAGCGCGGGTGCGGGGCGGGGTGGGTACTATAGTACCCGTACCCGCACCCATACCCACTTAATTTTGCGGGTAATTACCTGTAAGACCCTTAATTTTAAATTCTAATTTGTGTATTTCGGGGAATTTTGTGTTGAATTTCTGAGGCTTTTTAGCCAATTTTATGACATTTTGTGAGTTAAATGCCAAAAATATCTTTTTGGAGACCCGATTAAAATTATTCGTCGATGAATAATTTTATTTAATTACGGTGAATCTTTTGTCGAAGAAAAAAATTTCTGAGATGCAGCATTTTTTAGAAAAATTCATTTGTCCATTGAATTACGGCGAGAGTAGATATTTTTCTGAAAAAGTGGTTTGTAATGTGATGCGAGGTGGCAGACGTAATGATGATTTTTATAAAAATATCTAGATATTTGTTTAGATATTTATTATTATTATTATAAATATTATTATTATTATTATTATTATTATTATTATTATTATTATTATTATTATTATTATTATTATTATTATTATTATTATTATTATTATTATTATTATTATTATTATTATTATTATTATTATTATTATTATTATTATATATGTTTGGGAAGCCAAGGAAGGAAACAGAAAAGCAAAAACACCTTTTTATGTTGCGTAGCAAATTCCCTTCTTCTTCTTCTTCTTCCTTTCTATTTGCAAAACAGTATGTGTTGGTGGGTTTGAAAACAAAAACATAACACAAAACCCTCATTTTTCTTTGACTTCTAAGCTTCCATTCGAGAAGTGACAGAAAAGAAAGTTGCTCATTGCCACGCTGCAGTGCTAGTAAGCTAGTTTTCAAAGCGACGTCACGAACTTAAATTTTACCGAAATTAATCGCGGTGCCGTAATCGCTTGTTAGAGCTACAACGGAGGTAAGGGCTCCTTCCAAAATTTTAGTTTGCATTTAAGAAATTATTTGCGAATTTATGAAAAAGAAATTTGATGTATTTGATGTGTGAATTTGTAGAAAATGAATTTAATGCGATTATGTGCGATTTAGTGAAATTTAAATTTGAGGTGTGGTTTATGGTGATCGACATTTGATGTGATTTATATGTTCATAATTATTATTATGAATTTTTGAGATGTGATATATTTGCGGATTTTGTGGAAAATGAATTGATGAAATTTGGTGGGTTATGTGTAAAAATGTGCAGTTTTGAAATTAAGTGAGTTATGTTTGAATTGTTGAAATTTAATTGAGGTGTTATATGTGTGTTGTGGAATTGAATTGATTGTTGTTGGTGTGAATTGGCGGTAATTAAATTTGATGAGTTTGAGTTACGTAATGAGTTATTTTCAAATAAATGAGTTTGAACTGAAATTGAAATTTTACAAAAAAATTAGAATTGTTAAAGTTGTGAAAAAGTTAAACTTTTAACTAAGTTAAAGAGTTTGAGCAGAAAGATATATTGAAATTAAAAATGGTCAGAGTTTAAAATGTTACTCTTTTAATTACTCTTGAACTGAATTTAAAAAAAAAAAAGTTTAGAGTATCTTATTAACTCAAAAATTTATGTGCTTTAATAGTCGAGTATGTGTATGTGAAATTTGGACAGTATTTGTTTCATTTAGTTTTAAGTAAATAATATAGATTATTTGGTTTTAAAAGTTTGGTTTGTGAGAAATATTTAATTTTGGGAATTTTGATGTGCTTGGATTAGTTTTATTGTAAACAAACTGTTATAAATATTCATGTTTATGTAGTTAGCTCCTTGAGTCTCAAAAAAGAATCGAGACCGTAGGCACCGAGTTAGCGATGGGGAGAACTGTGATATATTAATGTTGTTGTGGAGATTTATTTTGGAGATTGAATATGAGTGATTAATGTTTGAAAGTTATAGTGACTCATGTTTGGTGAAATCGATGTGTTCATAATTAATATTATGAATGTTTGAGAAAAAATTTATGTGTGGATTGGTGGAAAGAAAATTTAATTCAATTTATGTGTGGATTGAATTTAGAAATGTGATTTATGTGTGTTTGTGGAAATTGAAATTGGTGGGAATAAATATGTTTGAGTATGTTCTGTGTTGTATTTGAAAAATCATTAGTGTTAAATGAGTATTAAAAATGGGGAATCTTTTAATAGCTGCATTTACTTAATGATTATGGTGAAAAGAATTAGAGTATGCTCATGCATTTCATAGTACATGGTGACCGCGATGGGGTGATGGTGATAGTCGTGACCATGATGGGCCACGGGATGATGCCATATGAATTGTTGGTTCATCTTATCCTTGCAGGGATTGTCGCGTCGTGCTGATCTGTGAGCGATTGCACTCTAGAAAATCGTGTTGGTCTGTGAGAGACTACACGCTAGTAAATTGTTCTGGTCTGTGAGCGATTGCACTCTTGTATGTCGTGCTGGTCTGTGAGAGACTGCACGCTAGTAAATCGTGCTGATCTGTGAGAGATTGCACCTTGGTAATTAGTACTTGTCTGTGAGAGGCTGTACAATTATGATTTATGCCCCTTCGAGGGGGGTTTTGGTTCGAATTCCGGAAATTCATGCATTTTGGCATATACGCATTGCATTAGGTTGCTTGGCACGCGAGTCATGTTTGTTATACTATGATGATTGTATATACATATTCGATTGTTGTTTTGATTTGCCGTAATTGCTTTGAGGTGTGAAGTTGGGTTGATTAAGTTTTGATGTAATTATGTGTTCATAATTGATTTAATGAATATTCGATGTGTGATTGAGGTGTGGATTTATGGAGATTAATTTGGTGTTAATTATGTGTTCATAATTGATAACATTAATGTATTTTCTCAGTTGTATTTGGCTATGACAGTGCAGTTTGTCAAAACTTCATTTTTCAACATTGTTTATGCATTTTTGGACTTATGAAAACCCTTTGGAGGAGTATGCTAAGACGAAAGGTTCTTTTGAGCATTTGAAAATATAAGAATTTTGCTAAGTGTTATTTGTTAATTTTGGCTGGTGACCCTTTATAATTATTGTGAAAATCTGGGCTTTGCCCTCAGATGAGAACCAGGATCTTCCCACCGGTTAGTATCCTGTAGATGGGGAGGTAGTTGGACACCTTAACTAGAGCTGTGTCAGGAGGATCTTGCGAGGCGTGTGGAGATCACTCAGGTCGTATAGTTTTTGTAGTATGATCAAATTAGACGGTCGTATAACGGCTAGATGTCTTTCTTTTGTGGATGTATTTATTGTATGTTGGAAGATTGTACCTATACTAATATTGTCAACTTGACTTTTATTTTGATGGGTCCATGTACCACTTTTTGATGTGACGTGAGGGGGGAGTTAAAATTCTTGGGGCAGTGCTTTTGTACAGGTCTGCCGAGAATACCCCAGAGGTATGAGCTATGTCTGATAAGCCTCATAGCTCCGGTGTATTTTGATGTTTGAATACTTTGGATTTTTATTTCAAAAATTATTCCACTGCTTGTAAATATTTGTTGACTTTGTCGTTATGTTACGACTAAAATATTTATCCTAAAGTATTTTCTTCGTTTTTATGAATTTGTTTAAAAAAAAAATACACTCGCGCTGTTAAAAATCGGGGTATTACATTACCCGTCTCCATGTCCATACTCATTATGCGGGTTTTTACCCTACCCATTGTGGATTTTTTTTTTTTTTTTGCAGGTAACCACTGGGTCTGGATCTAATTGTCATCCCTACACTAAATCTCAATTAACCCAATGTATTTTACAAGCTAACCCACTTCCTTTCCACACACACACACACACAAAAGATTTAAAGATCAATTCATTTTGAAAGATTATATGTGTCAGAGCCTTGAAGAAGGAAAGAAAGTAAATCAATATGGGAGAAGAAGTGACTTTAAGAAGAATCAAACAGCCACCCATCGATATGTTACGAGTCTTCCACCCAAATAACTTAGCATGAATCATATCAATCGCCAGGATCCACAAGGATAAGCATATCAAATTTCCTCTAATAGACAACCCTAAATATTTAAAAGGCGTATGACCCACTTTACAATTAAGGGACCTAGCAGCTTCCTCCATCCAAGACTGGAAAATATTGTTACCCACAAGAGAGAGCTCTTATGCAAATTAACTTCAAGACCAATAACCAATTCAAACAAGAGAAGAATAGCTTTTAATGCGAGAATATTTGACCAACTTCTTTCTCCAACTATCAATGTTTCATCTTCGAATTGAATATGAGACACCCTAAAGGCATCCTCTTCATGAAGTTTAAATCCTTAAACAAACCCGCATCCATAGAAGCGTTCACTAATACATTTAAACCTTCAACTACTATCAAAAGCAAAAATGGGGATAGAGGATCGCCTGCCAAATACCACGACTCAATTGGAATTCATCAATATGACTTCCATTTACCAATATAGATGATGACGTCATACTCAGACATTCTATTATCCAAGTCCTCCACATGTCTGGAAAATTCATTTTTCACATGATCATACACAAATAGTCCAACTTTATTGAATCATACGCTATTTCAAAATCCACTTTAAATTGGAGAAAGTCTTTCCTTCTATGTTTCACTTCATCCACCAACTCGTTTGCAATAAGGATTTCGTTCGTAATATGATACCCTTTAATAAAAGCATATTATGTTTCGATAATTAACTTACTCGTCACTCTCTCCAATCTAATGACAAGTACCTTGGATAAAACTTTGTATATCCATCCTACAAGAAAAATTCGTATGAAATTAGAAACTTTACAGAGATTAACTTTTTTTTTTTTGGAATTAGCAAAATGAAAGTGCAATTTATTTTTTAATTATATATTTTAAATTAAATGACTGAAAAATAATATGGTGATATATGATGATATTTTATTAACGAAACATCTATAAGGGAAAAACAATTAGGACGTCTATTGTGGTCATGACCAAGATTTACTTTACAAAATGGTCACAATTATCTTGATGGCTCACACTGAAATAATTGAAATATACTCTACTTATGTTCAATGAAAAAATTGACTAAACTGAAAAGTTTGTGAACATTAATTTATATTAAAGGCGTTATTGAAAAAGAAACTTGTATTTTTCTATCATTGATTAAAAAAGAATATTTTCTAAAAAGGATATTCTTATATAGTTAGAGACATACAAATAATCAAATAAGCATTTTTCTGTTAAATAATTGATACATGAATTACCATTAAATATTATTTTAAGGAGTATTTTGTAACATCCCGTTTTTTCGAGACATTAACTAACGAAATTCTAAACGTAACATTACAAATTCATTTTTATTTATTTATGATTATCTTAAATACTCATTTACTTTAAAATTATTTAATAACTGTTTTATTTATATTTCAAAAATAATGAATCAGAGCATTTACAATTACTAAAAGTAAATTTAATATGTTAAACAAAAGAAACTCCTAGAGTCAAAACTATCGGTGTTTTACTACCCAAACATAAATTCTAGTTGGTCATAAACTTTGGACTTGTGGAAAACTCACCAAACAAGTCTAACACCGATAAAAAAGTATCTCGGAGCCTCCAACTGCATGTTATTGTACTTCCTCGCATTTCTCCTATTCGGTTGACTGTGACATTATTCACTCAAGTAACACTATATGTGATGACGTCCTGTCAAATGTAAGGGTCATCTCCAAATAACAAATACAGAGCAAATATGCATGCATATATAGTTGTTATAACAAAAATATAAATAGATCATATATTTCATTTAACAGATAAAAATCACAACGCACCAAAGATACAAATCAACTAAAATATCAATGCATGATTCTGGAATATCACCTCCCCCGCAAGGGCTTTGTGGGTCCTTCCAAGCAACACCACTAACTCAAAATCCCCTCAAGGATTTGTGGGCTCCAACCAATTATGGATGCACCACCAACTATGGGCTCCAACCAATTATGGACGCACCACGCAACTATGAATACATGAATGTAGACACTTTTATTAGTAACAATATAGATCACTGCACTAGTGTGTCGAAAATCATTCAACCTTGTTCTAAACCAACCTAGTTTGGACCCAAAGTAATCACCTTGAATAACCACAACATGTCAAGCACAACCATTATAACAACGCATCACATAACATTCATTTTCCACAGTTTGAACATGTCAAACACAACCATTATTAATATTCATTGTGAAGATAACACACAATTAGAACCAATACACAACATCTTTGTACATTTATATCACATATAATTCAAGTAGAAAAGCGAATGGAGTGATGCCCTTACCGTTACTAAAGTTGTATTTAGAATTATGTTTCACAAACCCTTGTCTCACTCATTTCACACCTGTTGTTGTGCGAGCATGGTTTCTCTCTCTCTGAACGTCGTTCCGCCGATCCGACCGTTGAAAACGTGGATCTGAATATTGCGAACCTGCTGTGCAAAAATCAGTCTGATCCAACGGTTAACGGATGTGCAATCGATATTTTTCTGATATTGATTTAACAAATTCATGAATAGAGTTACTCTTCTCTTTTCTCTTTTGGTGGTTGCCTTTTCTATCAAAATGGTCTCCCTCTTCTTCTCTCCTAAACCTTTTTCTCTATATTGCAAAATGTTTTTGAATGAAAGACGTCTGTTTTTTATAATTCATTTTTATGTGTAACTGGTATTAAGTGGATATTAAGAGAGGAAAATGGAGAATGTAGTAGTAAATAAGGAACGTGATATTAAATGGGGAAAATGTGGGTTATATTAAGTGGGAAAAGTGGGGTGTGATATTAAGTGGGGAATGTGTGATATTAAATGGAGAAAGTGGAGAACGTGTGTATTGAGTGGGATGTGGCATTTCAACTAAGCCATGAAACTTGTTTTTAACGGTTGCCATTTGAGGCTTTTATTATTATTATTATTATTATTATTATTATTATTATTATTATTATTATTATTATTATTATTATTATTATTATTATTATTATTATTATTATTATTATTATTATTATTATTATTATTATTATTATTATATTATTATTATTACTAAAAATTAAAATAATATCATCAACAATTATTTCTACACCTAAAATAAAAATATAAAAAAAAAAATAAAATGACTGGATATTACATAATACTTATTTAAAAAAAATCAAGTGATATATTAATAATCTAATACTTATTTTTCTTAATTAATTGATTTGTTAATGACAACCTTTAAATAGTTGAATATTTAATGACTAACTTGGTCTTGTATCTGATTTGATAAATTAATTATGAA
>JBBPBR010000003.1:21163151-21173967 GCA_037974775.1 Cicer pinnatifidum | reverse complement strand
TGTTTGATTTTCTTTGTTTTTATATACTTATTTTTGAATTGTGATTTTATATATATATTTATTATGATTTAGTAATTTACATAAAATATTATTGTTATATCTATTTATTTTATAATTTTGACTATTTTCTAATATGATGGTATTGTTATAATATGAATATTTTGAGAAATAAGTATAATTGTAGGGATTATTTTGAATGTGAAAGTTTCTGTTATTAGTAATATGTTTGTTTTTATATATTTATTATTTTAATTACTCTAATCTATAAAATATTAGTAATGTTTGGAAAACTAAATGGGGCTTGGAGGAATATTAAAAAGGAGATTAAATAATTATTAGTTTTATTTTAACAAAATAAAAATAATAATAATAGTAAAATATAAATAAAGAGACCAATGGGGTTGACTCTATGAATCCTAATTGTTAATAACATAAAATAAACAAAAGAAGGGAAGGGAAGGGAGTTGGAAGGGCAGCTGTAGAACCAAAGAGTAAACACAACAACAACCTATCTTTTGACACTGGAGAGCCATAACAGTCCCAGAATAGTTTCTCTGTTTTTGTCCAAATTTCAGTATGTTGTTTTACTCATTTATCTATTCAATTAAATACAATTTTTCAGATTTTTAACAACCCGAATTTCTCCCTAAAATACCCGATTTTCCCGATTACAGAAATCCTTATTTTGCATCGTTCTCTTTCACCGTAAGTCCGATTTTAGTGAAACCAACGCCAAAACGACCATGTGAAAAGTGGCTATATTATTCACTGATTGGTTTTCTGATTTATGGTAATTTTCTTTGACCGAATTTCGAAATCAGTTTTTAGACTATTTTCTCATAATTTATTTTTGACGTTTACCCATAAATTGTCGAGTTAGACCGATTGAAGGACAAGAAGTCAAAGAACAAATATTGTTTGCTCGTGGAATTATACTCGTGTCTGAAAGCGTCGAAATAAGGTAAGGGGTGAGAGAGCGTTTGAATTCATGAGTATAATATATTGTGAGATGAACGGGAAAACCGTATTTCCCAACGATTCATCCGGGGCTTGCTACGTACGGCAGTAGCCCTTTGAGAGATAAATTGATTAATTTGAAATATGAGAATTGTGAGATTAAAATGTGAAATAGAAATTTTTATAAGGTGTTGATTGATTTAATTTTCGATACTTGTGTGGTAGTTGATATTTGTTATTATTGTGATGTTGGATATTGAATGAAATTATGTGTACATGTTTGATTAGATGAAATTATGTAATGTGATAATAAAATATGGATGCATGGTTTGATATATGCTTACGTGATGATAATGATGATTTTTTATTGATGATAGTGATGTTATAAAATTGTGATGAGTTTATACGATGATCATGATTATTTATGATTAATGATATTATAAAATTGTGATGAAAATATTGAAGTACCCCATACTTGATGAGATATTGATGATTCTTAAATATGGTGCTCTTAATGGAGTAGTCTAAGCTAATGGGGGGAGAAAATAAATATTGTGAATTTGTGAAGTGGAGATTATTTTGTCATCATATAGGTAGGGCCTGACAAGCCTAGTGATTCTGGGGAAGTACAACTGAATGAGCCTGATCGTGGCGGTCTGCTGTCGAGCCTTAAGGCAAGATTGTTAGACCTTGGAGGTATTCCGGTGGGGAATTCCTAGGTGACTTGGAGGTAGCACTCCAAATGTCGGGAGCTACCATGCAACACACGCTTACCTCGACTGTCACGTATATGTGTCTCGGGTTTTGAGTTGAGGGGATCTATGAGGACAAAGCCAATTTGAATTTGTTTGTCCACCGGGATGGTGGCATAGTATCATGGCCTCCTAACCAAGTACTTCAGAGTTAGAATGGTATCACATTGTGAAGTAGAGTCTAAGCTCATGCATAGCATTGCATTTCCTTGTGATTGTTTTGTTGTGATTGATGTGTTTCAAAGGTAATATTAATTAAATGATTTGATGCATATTATAATGAGATGATTATTTTACTTGAGTGACTTTGATGTTATAGTATGATACTATTTAATTAAATATTTTGATATATCATAAAGTGATTATGATACGGTTCTATTATGATTGTTTGCGTGTTCTTCTTACTCAAATTATACTATTAACATGATTTCAAAACTCACCTCCTTCGTTGTTTGTGTTTGACTGGCTGGGCCCTGCGTTTGCAAAATCGCAGTTATTACAGGTTAATGAGTCTTGAAGTTCAAGTTTGGGAGGAACCCCGCTCTGATAGGTGATACCGGGAATAAGGGTTTTAATTTGTATTTTACTTATTTAGTTTGAATCAAATTTTTGTATGAAAACCTTAGAAGCACTAGTAAGTTTTTAGAATTAAATCAAGTAATTATACTTAAATCAAGTTTATTGAGATTAAATTGTTTTATTTGAGTAATAAAATTTGAATTGTTGCATGTGTACTTTGAGAAACGTGATATCCTAAATTAGTTACAAAAGTTTTTATTTTCTTGAAAATATAATTTTATTTATCCGCTGCAAATTTTATAGGAATATGATATAGATTATTATATATATTATTTTGGGATTTAGGGTGTCACAATTATCAGCAATGGAATTCTCAACTAACAAAGATTATTAGATTTACGGATTAAACAAATACTATTTTAAACACCACAAGAAATTAGCGTTTTTCCTGCGGCATTTCCTGCGGTGCGAGCTCCAAATCCGCAGCAAAGTTGGCAGGTAAGGTTTCGGTTTGCTGCGGATTTTTATGTGACTTTACTTCTGCAGCAAACTTTACAATTTTCCTAAGGATTTATGTTGGGAATGTTCGCATGAAAAATCCGCAGCAAATTCCGCAGGTAGTACCTGCGGATTTTCTTGCGAAAACTTAATTTTATTAGTTTTTTTTTTCTTTGAAGGTTATTAAACTTTTATGATCTAACGCTTTTGCTTTTTGAAAAATGGTTGATGCAACATTATATTTTTTTTGGAATAATGAGTTTTTTTTTAGATATTTTTTTTGAGTAAAAGTTATTTTATGTAAGGTTATGTTATTGGAAAATTATGAATAAGTGAATAGACTAATTTAGAATACTTAAGTGATGTAAAATTTAAAATTCTAAACAAAAATGAATGAAATATACTTGTCTAATTCTATTATTTTTTTAATTAATTTGATTAATTAAAGTTGATTGTGAATAATCTATCACTATTGTTGTAAAACAACTTAGAATTTTTTCTTTTTAAAATTTAAACATATAATTTTAAATTAGCATAAAGCCTAATACGACATACGTTCTAGACAATTCCGATTCGAATACAAAGAAGGTTAGTCTTCATGTTGTGATGGGTTGAGTTATTGGAGATTTAGTATTACTCTGGTCTTAAAAATATATAAAAAAAACGGTTCAAAATGGTTTTCGTTATTTACTGATATATTTACTCAACATTTAATAATTATACTTATTTAGTTTATATTCAACTGATTCTACAAAACCCTTCTTAAAATTAAAAAAAAAAAAAAAAAAAAACTCCAAATTTTCCAAATATTTCATTACCCATGCTCACTTCATATCAATTGTCCAGCAATAACACTATTCTCTCTTGCAAACCATCTTGTACGCAAACTCTTTTCTTAGTGCAAAATCTCTTCTCAACAAATCCTTTCTTCTCTCTCACAAACCCTTTCTCTCTCGCGCAAAACAATCAATATGCCTAACCCTCTATTCTCTCTCGCAAGAACTCTCTCTTCTCTATTGCTCGACCTTCTTTCTGAATGAAAAAGAGGAAAACACGAAGGAAGCTTCTGAATCCATTACGGTTTCTGCATGCTCAACCTCTGCATCGATTAGGGTTTTTGAATCTTGCGAGACTTCTACCTCTTTGTGACTTGGTGATTTTGGTATGTATTTTCATATTTGATATGTTATCGCTCAACCTTTGCTTTTGCATTACTCTAAAAGTAACTCTATAATCATCTTGAAATGGTTATTTGCATTGATTGTTCATATAACTTGAGATGTTAATTGTTTATTTTAATCTCTCTGCACTATGTTAATTAGTGAGAAGAACTATCATAGTTAGAGCATTAGTATCCTTAATGTGCATATGAAGTGTTTGTAAAATGTCCTAAGTATTAGTGTATAGACTTGAGATTAGGTCTGCTTGGACTGTTGTTTGGACTGTTGTTTTTAGGTCTGCTTGTTACTTTATTTGGACAGCTTGTTACAATTAATTTGGAGTGCTGTTTATTTGCTTATAATGAATGCTTTTGACACTTCCTATTGTGCTTTTGGTTGGTTTGATGTTGCTGATTTGGATAGTGAACTTATAATGATGACAGTTTCATTGTGCTTGTCCTTCTTTTTCCTTACATTCCTTGTTATTGGATGTTCTTTTGCTATCATTATGTTCTTATAATAATAATATATTCCTTACACATACTCCTTTTCTTTTCTGCATACTTTTTTTATTGTTAGTTTGTTCTAATTTAATTCAAGTGTGTCCTTGAACAAGTCCCTATCAATGTCACAATATAGTTGTTTCTGTTACTTGAATTCTGAATTATTATCTCTATAAAGCTTCAATGTCATGCTTGTGTTTAAACAAGCCATTATTAGTTTTGCATTAAAAGAAACCATCACAATTTTATGAATTGCTGATCTTTTGGCAGAAATACAAGCTTTGAGGGAATTGCTGATCTTTTGGCCGAAATACAAGCTTTGGGTTAGTTATTACGAGGTCCTCTACTTTGCTTTCTAGCTATTGTTCATGGCATCGCATTTTTTTGGCAGTATTTTGAAGAATTTTGACCCCAAAAGAAAAGTTTGAACTCCTTATAAAACAATATAAATATGTGTGTTTGTGTTTGTGTGTGTAAAAGGGAAGCGTTTGATACTTTGATTGGGCTTACTGATCAGGGGCATGGTTTACATATATGTCTATTATCATGCATACAAATTTGTATTATGGTGTTGTTAGGTGTGAAATTTCACCATTAAATAGCTGTGAAAATGAAAAGCTCTTACTGATCATGAAGATGAAGATCAAGAGGAAGATGATTCTATTGAATAGTATTTGTTAGCTTTTTATTGATAATGTGTTTGATTTAACATGTGTAGTATTTGTTAGCTCTATTGAATAGATGGTGAATGTAGTTGGTAGCAGAGGTGGTGGGTACATACTTATTGATATTAAATTTGTTCATCAAGTGTTGACTTTCTGTATGAGATCATAAAAGAAAAATGTTTAGTAAATGGAGCTTCTTGCCTTTGTGAAATAACGTTTATCTATATGAAGTTTCCAAAGTCTCTGTCAATGGCCAAATTGTGCCAATTGATTCTGCTATTTTTGCTACATCAAACAATAGAGGTACCATTATTGATTCTGGAACTACTTTGGCATACATTGCAGAAGAGGCTTACACTCCCTTTATTAATGCAGTGAGTTTCGCTTAAGTAATTTTTTTACATCCAGTTGATCAACAATGGATATTGCTTTGATTATTCATGTATAGTTAGCAAAAATGACATGGATTTTTGTTTGTAAAAGGTTTGTCTATATTTAAAAGAAATATTGTTCTTTGTGTAGATTACAGCTGCTATTCCACAATCTGTGCACACTGTTATTTCCAGAGGAAATCAGTGTTACTTGATAGCCACCAGGTTAAGTGGAACTTTTCATAAATCATAGATGTTAAATAGATTATTTTTTGACATTTTTTTCCCGATCGGATGCTTAAAACATAGACTCTTGAGTTCTTAACACCCTTTCTCCACCTCTTTCTGTTTATACTGTGTTTAGTGGCGTTGATGTCTTTCCTCAAGTGAGTCTGAACTTTGCCGGCGGTGTGTCTCTAGTTTTAGGACAACAGGACTACCTTATACAGCAGAACTACATTGTAAGTATTCAAGCTTCAATTTCCATTTATTCAATTTTTTGCAGGTTAATGTCTTGGTTGCATGATTTGCACGTTGATTTAAAGTTGGAGCAAGTTATATATATTTTGTTATGGTTGAAGATTCATCATCTATAATGCCGCAGGAAAAAATTTCTTAACTTTTGAGCTTCTATTATATCTTTTCATAGTAATCTTTGTAGCCTGAGTTGGTCCCTGTTGATATTTGCAACAGTTTTCGAAACTTTGCATGGGTGTGAAAGCACAAGAATGCACATGAACATTTAAAATATGGTGAATTTGACCTTAAAATAGAGTGGAATAATTATCACTTTCAAATCTTTTGTTTTTTTAGCATTTACTTCAGATTTGAGCATGTAAGTCAATGATTTTGCTATTGTCTTTTTTTTATCTTGGCATGATGCTTTTGATTCTTTCACTCTTGTTTGGCTGTCCCTTGAAAGTTGAAAGTTATACTCTGATTTAGTTATTTTAATTGCTACATTTCCATATTGAGCTTGTGATTTGGATGGATGGATACTTGCAAACTGATGGCTAAAACTTGTGGCTATTTGGTGTCCGGATTGTCTTGGATGCTATGAGTTTAAGAGTAAGACCCACCAAGATGAGTTCAGTCCAGAAAGGTGGTGTAAAGTAGCAATGTTCGCTTTGTTTGTCAAGGAGGAACTTGAGTTGTGGCCTGAGCAAAATACTAGAAATAGGAGTTACATATGTATATACTACTTTGTTGCAAATATAAGTAAAAATTTGTTAAAAAAATTAATGTATTTGGTTTTGGATATTTAGTTTTGATTTGAAAACATGATATAAATTTTATTTTGGATTATTGCAATAGTATTTCAATTAATGACTAATATTAAATATTTAAAAAATATATTTATAATAATATTTTTATATATTTATAGTTAAATTTTTTATATAAATAAAAATCAGACAAATTCAATTAATGTGGAAATTTAAGATTTGAAAGAAATTACCTGCGGATTTTCATGCGAAAAGCATAGGTGGTGCAAAATTTCGTGTGGATTTACCTGCAAATTTTCATACGAAATATATTTGCTGGAAATTTACTGCATGTAAAGTCACAAGAAAATGTCTAAAGTTTTATTCAACTTTACTGCGGATTTTATTTCCGTTTCCCGCGGATTTGTCCGCAGGTAATTTACGTGGGGATAAGGTTCCGCCAAAAAATCCGCAGGTAACATGCTTTCCTGCCCGCAGGAAAAATGCATATTTCTAGTAGTGAAAGGATATCATTCCAATTAATAATATACAAATATTTTACTTTCTTATAAATTTCATTAGCGTAGAAAGTAGAAACTATTACGTAAAATTGATAAAATCACATGATGCAAAATTGAATGATGAAAATAATTAAGAACAACAAAAATGAATTAATCATAATTTTTATTCATAGCTTTATGATATGTTACAAGGTAATTGACATAAGATAATTTTAATTCGTAGCTTTATTTAATCGTGTTTTGTGTGACAACAATATCCAATCCATTTGGTGCAACACCATTTGTGTGGTTGATATTCAACATTACTTTGTTGTTGTATAATTTCACTAAGATCGTGACGAATACTTTGTGTGCTTCCCATCAAAGTACTCACAATCACAAAGAGTACCATCACAAACTTCAAAATCATCTTCATTGTAGATTCCATTATGACTTTATAAAAGATTAAAGAATTTGAAATGATGTATTTTCAATGACATCTATCTATCAATATATATTACCATTAAATAATATTTTATTAAATATTTTATTTATTATTATAGTTTTATTAATTATTAAATATGAACCTTTTAAAACATTCTATATAATGTTTTCGTACTTGAATTTATAATTTATCCAAATAATTCAAATACAATAAAGAAATTTATTGTCTTTCTTTAAACTAATTTCTAATTTTAATCATTAAAATTTATATGTACAATTGAATATTTAATAAAATAGTCACTTGATCGTTGACCCATTAATAAACTATAGATTATTAATCACAACAAAAAATTAAATTAATATATTCCTTAATATTGTCAATTTAATAAATTTAAAAAAAACATTATAGATTAAGTCAACATCAATATATATATATATCATGCAAATGTTGACTGAATCTAGGACTCATTTTTCAGATAATGTTTATTTAAACTTATTAAATTGACAATATTAAGGAATATATTAGTCTTACACTAAATTCAAAAAAGTAAATAATATTGAATTGAAGTTATTAAAATTTCTTAAAAAATCAATAATATATATAAAAGAGTAGTTTGGAAAATTTTAGTGCATTACGAACGAATAATTTAGCCTTATCAGTACAAAAGAGTAACCTAGAAAGAAAAAAAGGAGAAGGGGACTGAAGAGAAAGAAGGAGACTAGACAAGAGGGAATATTAATTTATTTATATTTGTACAAAAGGTAATGTAATATGAATAAGGTACATATGTACATAAAATTTGTCCAAGTTTTTATAAAATAATGATTTTTTTTATTTAATATAATAATTGCAAAATGTTTATTAAACATATTATTATTTTGGAATTATTTTTAATTGATCGAAGAAAATTGAGGTAGTACATGTGTCCCTGTTTAATTATATTTAATAGAAATTATGAATATTATTTTTGTAAAAGATAATTAAATATAATGACCTAAATTTTGTATAAAGATATTATCAAAGTCGATTAATTCTCAATGATAGAGTAAATGAGAATAGGATATGGAATTGAAAACTAAACAAATGACCTCAAATTTGAAAAATGACCGTCTCCATATTTGTTACCGCCGTAGATTGACAAAAATGTAAATGATCTTGTCGGATTGGTTAGATCAACATGAATAAGAAGATATCGTCTTTTTGATTGATTATCGATGCATAAAAACATAAATGATCATCTTCAAATTGGCTATCAATGCGTAAATCGATAAAAATATAAATGATCATCTTCATATTGGTTACCGATGCATATATCAACATAAAAGAAAGAATGATCGTCTTTGAATTGATTACTGATGCGTAGATCGACATGGATAGAAAATGCAGACCATAAGCAATATATAGGTCTAGTTAATAAGGTAAATGTAGATAGAAATGTTTTAAAAAAGCAATATATGTTTATAATAATAACATTGCAAACGTATAATAAACAATCTAACATAAAGGTAGTTGATTATAAATATAAGAGATGCATGAGTCACTCATTATGCATTGCACAAGGTTATTGAGTTTATGTAAAATATGAAAGAAGATGCATAGATCATGTGTGAAGATATAAAAAATATAAATGTTAAATGCATAGATAATGTGTTATGCAATATAGATAAATTATTGTTCACTTTTTAGTTAATCGACCCTTATATGATCTTATACACCCACAAGATTCAATGGATGAATGAAAATAACATCTGTTTTTGTATGATGAGTCTAGTACATATCATGTGACCCTTTTTTCGAGATGAAATAAATTTCATTGTTTAAAGTGATTACCCTCCTTTTTTTTTTGCACCCGTATACATTGAGAATCTGTCGAGTTCCCATGTATATGTTTTTCAAGTGTCGAAATATTTAAAATATTTTTTAAAATGATTACCCTCCTTTTTCGAGATGAAATAAATTTCATTGTTTAAAATGATTACGCAACTTTTTTTTTGCACCCGTATACATTGAGAATCTATCGAGTTCCCATGTATATGTTTTTCAAGTGTCAAAATATTTAAAATATTTTTTATATTTCTACATATTTCAAATTCCAACATTTAATATCATAAAATAACATTTTAAAATGTTAGAATAATCTACGATGAAACTAAATTAATTTAGAAAGAATATAACGTACAACATCGAATTAAAACATTGGAAAAACTACATTCACAACATTGGGAACAAAATCATTGGGATTACAATGTTTGGATGAATGGCTTTAGTTGCAGGGATAACAAACGTTGGTTATTCTTATAATATAGGACTCCTTTTGGTTTGCTTCAACGAATAATAATTGCTCCAGTTTGAACCGCTTGATTCTTATATATATATATATATTTTGTATGGACTGCTCTTACTAGTTTTCAATCCTTCTGGATGCGCTAATTTTTTAACTGCATCTGAATTTATTGAAAGTTGAAACTCCTCTCCATTCATTTATGCGAGTATTAGAGCTCCTCTAGAGAATGCCTATTTCTTAACATGTGGTCTTTCGTAGTTCAGGGTCAATTTTCCCTTAAATAATTGATACATGAATTACCATAAAATATTATTTTAAGGAGTATTTTATTTATAATTATAGTTTGATTAATTATTAAATATGAAACTTCTTAAACATTTTTATAATATTTAATATTGTTTACTTATATTGATAACAATTAATTACAACTTGATAAAAATACATAAGAAATATTTAAATTGCACTGTTTTTTAAACTTAAATAATATTGTTATGGAAAAAATATGTATTAAGTTTCCTATAGCAACTAAATTCAAGATGTTAAAATTTTATAAAGAAAAAAAAATATTTAAACAGTAATTTTTAATATATAGTTAACGAAATACAAATAATCAAATACACATTTTTCTAACTAATTGATTTATGAATTACCATCTTTTAGTTAGATGGTTAGTGATAGATATATGTTGTGTATTTTTTTGTCATAATTTTCACTTGTATAATTTTTAAGACAATTAATTATAATCAGTGTATTATAATTTTTTTATTTTAAAAAAAATCAAGTAACATATAAATAATCTAATACATATTTTTCTTAATTAATTGTTTCGTTAATGACAACCTTTAAATAGTTGAATATTAGTGACAAACTTGGTCCTGTATTTGATTTGATAAATTAATAATGAAAAATCTTAGAATTTAAATATATATATATATATATATATATATATATATATATATA
>JBBPBR010000003.1:21133525-21162994 GCA_037974775.1 Cicer pinnatifidum | reverse complement strand
ATACCATGCAAATGTTGACTAAATCTATGACCCGTTTTTCAGATAATGTTTATTTAAACTTATTAAATTGACAATATTAACGAATATATTAGTCTTACACTAAATTTAATTTTAAATATAAAACTCATCTATCAAAGACTGTTTTTAAGTATTTCTATAATTTTTAAAATATAGTGATTTTATAGACTATGTTAGACATATGTTCGTTTTTGATGTTATTGACAAGCATCCAATTTGAAATACATCTAACATTGTCAACTGAGAAAAATTTCAGGAACAACAAATTCAATCCTACATACTCGAGACAATTGCTTGGAACTCAAGGAATCAACAAAATCTTGATGATCCATGAGCACATCGATTAGTACAATCGATTCTATAACAGGGTTGAATAAGTTCACAAAGTTTGGTGTTACCCAATCGATTAGCACAATCGATTTGTACATCCTTGAAGAAATCAAACGGGCTATCAATCGATTCTCCAAATCGATTGGTACACATATTGGAAAATAAATTGTACAAGTCAGAGAGCCAGTTTGCCACAAATCGATTAGGCACATCGATTGAGTGAATCACCAAGACTAAACTGATTGTTTAAATCGATTAGACAAATCGATTGACTTTCTTACTGAAATTAAAATGTGCAAGTCAGTAGCACGTTTTGCAGGCAATCGATTTGGCAAATCGATTGAAATAATCACTTCTTTAATTTTTGTTTTTGTCTACATCGATTGAAACAATCGATTGTTAATGTCCCAGAGCCAAACATGTTTACTAAATCGATTAGGCCAATCGATTCACCAAAACAAGTTTCAAAATAACTCAGGTTTGGAACATACACAATCGATTACTACAATCTGTTTATATACATCTGTGTAATAAAAGTTGGTATCAATCGACTTGGTAAATCGATTGAATAACCCAACTGATGAAAAGTACTTCAGACTTAAAATCCACAATCGATTGGCACAATCGATTGACATAAAAGTTTTATAAACAGAGATGACTGAATGGTAAAATCGATTAAGCACATCGATGGTTTTGATCTCGTTGTTTGAACAAAACACATCAAGTCGATTCTGCAAATCGATTTAATCATATACTGTCATCAAAGTTTGAAGAACTACTTAAAATAATCGATTGAGCAAATCGATTAGTATGTACAGTTTCAAGATTCAAGAAAAACAAGACTCGCGAAATCGATTGAGGAAATCGATTAAGCAGCATTATGACTTTAATGAATCGATTGGATAAATCGATGCATATGTTGTTTTTCCTGAAACTATATAAACTGTTTTTCAGTCTCTTCTTAATAGACACAACAACATACACATAACTTTCTGATATCTTTGTTTCTCACTGTGAAATAACTTTGAACATTACTTTTTCAGTCATGAAGATTCATCTTTCATGATCCACAAGAACTGAGAAAGATTGCTGGAGAAACAACTTTAGAGAAGAAGACTGCTGAAGAAATTTCTGTGTAATTTCTGATTAGATACATCTGTAAACAAATTCTTAAAACAAATAACATTGAGAAATCCAGTCTTAACTGGTAGTTATCTTCTGTGATTGAGAGGTCTCATCAAGAAGAAACTTGACTGTAATCTTGGAAGAGTTTATGGGAGATAAACTCTGGGATTCAGGGAGATAAGAATAGAATAAGAAGAATCATTTTAGATTGATAGGCGAGGAGCTAGAACATCTGTAAACGGATTCTGAGATATTCTATTGGAAAGGCCAAGATTGGATTTGATCTTGGGACTGGATGTAGGTCGTTCAACAACGGCTGAACCAGTATAAATCACTGCGTACAATCTTTCTTACCCTTATCTCTTTTTAATTTCTGCAGTGTGTATTTGTTTGATATTGATTGAGTACTTGAATATCTTTCTGCATATTTTGATATTACATGAAAGACTGTTTTAAGCATGATTGTAAGTGAACCAATATCTTGAACAATAAACGTAACTGGTGCATCTCTCAATATATTCTTTGATCCATATACTTTGTGCATTCATTTGTATTGTAGTTTTGGGACCTTATTCTGATGCTGTGTTTAATAAATGTACGATTTGTTAAACTGCTGCGCATATCTCTAAAAATAGATAATCTTCCGCATAATTTTCATTTAACAGAGGTTACTGGTACCAACAATTGGTATCAGAGCTAATTTTTGTTAGAGTAACTCTCATCAAAAATCATGACCTCTGATTTCCTAGGAGAGGGTGCATCATTAGCTAGGCCTCCCGCTTTTAACGGGGCCGCATACATGTATTGGAAACAACGCATGTTAATTTTTCTTGAAGCTAGTGGTATTGATATTCTAGATGCTGTAGAAAATGGACCATTTGTGCCAACCATAGCAGGTACAGGTGAATCAGCAATCCTAAAGCCAAAAAGTGACTGGACTGATGAAGACAAAAAGAAGGTTGGGTACAACGCCAAAGCAAAAAACATTATAACTGCAGCCTTAAGTCATGATGAATTCTTCAGAGTCTCAAATTGCAAAACAGCAAAACAAATGTGGGATACACTTCAGCAAACGCATGAAGGAACCACAGATGTAAAGAGAGCTCGAATAAACACTCTCATGCACGAGTACGAATTGTTTAGCATGAAGAAAGAAGAATCAGTAAACGACATGCAGACCCGATTCACGCACATAGTCAACAACCTGAATGCCTTAGGCAAAGAGATTGATAATGATCAGCAAATTAGTAAAATAATGAGATGTTTGACTAGAGAATGGCAGCCAAAAATCACTGCCATTGCAGAATCCAAGGATCTAGGAAGCATGACAATAGCTACATTGTTTGGAAAACTGAGAGAGCATGAGATGGAATTACATCGACTAAATGAAGCTGATCAAATTGACAGGAAACGTAAAGGATTGTCGTTGAAAGCCCAAACACAACAGTCCAAATCTGAACATGAGACCAGCTCAGATGAATCAAGCAGTGAGGATGATGAAGAACCTGAACTGGGATTACTTGTCAAAAGATTTAAGAAATTTCTGAAAAAGAAAGACAGTAAATTCAGAAAGCAATCCAGCTCGAAAAACAATGACAGTAAAACAGTTACATGCTACGAATGTGGCAAACCTGGTCATATAAAAGCTGATTGTTACAAACTGCAGAACAAGAACAAAAATTCCAAACCTAAAGGCAAGGAACCAGCTCAGAAAAACAGAAAAGCATACATTGCATGGAATGACAACGAAGATTCGTCCACATCTTCTGAAACGGAAGAAGCGAATCTGTGTCTTATGGCTAAAACGGATTCTGAATCAGAAAGTGAGGTAAGCTCTCAATATAATCCTTCATTTGATGAACTGCAAGATGCATTTAACGAACTGCATGCTGAATATGTTAAATCTGTTAAGCAATTAGTAAACACTAAGAAAACTCTTGAACAACAATGTAAATTGAATGATCAAATGAAAAATGACTATAAAAAGATTGAGAACTTATGTGAACAATTGAAAAAGGACTCACATGAAAAATCTGCCAAATGCATTGATCTTGAGAATTCTGTTGCATTATTGAAGTCTGATTTATTGAAACTCTCTAGTAGCAAGGATAAACTAAATGATATTCTTAGCAACCAGAGAAGTGTCAATATAAAATCTGGACTTGGTTTTAATAGCAAAAAGCATGCAAATCGAAATATGACTAAACATGGCATAGGTTATGAAAATGTTAAACATAATCAAAAATTTGCTAAGTCTAGTCATTTGCATAATGTCTTTGTCAAACCAAAACAGTTTGCATCCTCTGCTGTCACTTGTCATTTCTGTTGTAGAAAAGGACATTTTGTTTACAATTGCAAATTTAAAAGACTTGCCAATAGAGGATGTAAACAGATTTGGAAAATGAAGACACAAGATGTTAAAATTAACCCCCCAGGACCCAATTTGTATTGGGGACCTGAATGCAAATTCTAATCCTATTGCAGGTATGCTTGAGATCCACAAAACACCAATGGTATCTTGATAGTGGATGCTCAAAGCATATGACAGGGGACAAATCAATGTTTGTGTCCCTTAATCTGAAAGAAGGTGGTTTCGTAAAGTACGGCGATAACAACAAGGGCAAGATATGCGGTGAAGGTAACATTGGCAGCAAATCAACTGCCATAATTAAAAATGTCTTATATGTGGAAGGGCTGAAACATAACCTTCTAAGTATAAGTCAGCTGTGTGACAATGGTTTTCAAGTAAGCTTTTCACCACTCTCTTGCACAATTGAAAACAAGCATGACAAAAGCATGAAATTAGTAGGTAATAGAGTTAATAATATATACATGTTAGATTTAACTGATATGCCTGTTAATTCTGCTTGTTGCTTATTATCAAATGCTGATGAAACATGGTTATGGCATAAACGCATTGCACACATTCATATTGATCATCTGAATAGACTTGTTAGCAAGCAGTTAGTCATAGGCCTTCCCAATAGAAAGTTTTCTAAAGATAGGCTGTGTGACTCCTGTGAGCAAAGCAAGCTTGTTAAGTCTTCTTTTCCCCCTATAGATATGGTCAAAACCAATAGGGTTTTACAACTTATCCACATGGATTTGTTTGGACCATCTCAGATTAGAAGTTTTGGTGGTAACTTGTATGGTTTTGTGTTGATCGATGATTATTCTCGGTTCACATGGACATATTTTCTGACTCATAAAAGTGACGCTTTTTCTGTCTTTAAAAAGTTCGCGAAATTAGTTCAAAATGAAACAAGTCAGAAAATTATATCCATCAAGAGTGATCATGGAGGTGAATTCCAAAATGATTCGTTTGATACTTTCTGTGAAGAGAATGGCATACATCACATGTTTTCAGCCCCTAGGACACCTCAGCAGAATGGTGTAGTGGAGAGAAAGAATAGGTCTTTAGAAGAGTTGGCTAGGACCATGCTGAAAGACTCAAATACTCCCACGTATTTCTGGGCTGATGCGATTAACACTGCCACACATGTTATCAATAGAGTGTTGATTAGGCCTTTTCTTAAGAAAACTCCTTATGAGTTATACAAAGGGAGAAAGCCTAACATCTCCTACTTTAGGATTTTTGGGTGTAAGTGCTTTGTGTTAAACAATGGCAAGGGACATCTAGGTAAATTTGATCCTAAAGCAGACGAGGGCATCTTTTTGGGGTATTCCCAGGTTAGTAAGGCATATAGAATCTACAATAAAAGAACCAAAACTATAGAGGAGTCTGTCCATGTCAAATTTGATGAAAACTTGAACAGCACTCTTACTACAGTTTGTAACTCATTGGTATCAGAGCCAATTTTTGTTAGAGTAACTCTCATCAAAAATCATGACCTCTGATTTCCTAGGAGAGGGTGCATCATTAGCTAGGCCTCCCGCTTTTAACGGGGCCGCATACATGTATTGGAAACAACGCATGTTAATTTTTCTTGAAGCTAGTGGTATTGATATTCTAGATGCTGTAGAAAATGGACCATTTGTGCCAACCATAGCAGGTACAGGTGAATCAGCAATCCTAAAGCCAAAAAGTGACTGGACTGATGAAGACAAAAAGAAGGTTGGGTACAACGCCAAAGCAAAAAACATTATAACTGCAGCCTTGAGTCATGATGAATTCTTCAGAGTCTCAAATTGCAAAACAGCAAAACAAATGTGGGACACACTTCAGCAAACGCATGAAGGAACCACAGATGTAAAGAGAGCTCGGATAAACACGCTCATGCACGAGTACGAATTGTTTAGCATGAAGAAAGAAGAATCAGTAAACGACATGCAGACCCGATTCACGCATATAGTCAACAACCTGAATGCCTTAGGCAAAGAGATTGATAATGATCAACAAATTAGTAAAATAATGAGATGTTTGACTAGAGAATGGCAGCCAAAAATCACTGCCATTGCAGAATCCAAGGATCTAGGAAGCATGACAATAGCTACATTGTTTGGAAAACTGAGAGAGCATGAGATGGAATTACATCGACTAAATGAAGCTGAGCAAATTGACAGGAAACGTAAAGGATTGTCGTTGAAAGCCCAAACACAACAGTCCAAATCTGAACATGAGACCAGCTCAGATGAATCAAGCAGTGAGGATGATGAAGAACCTGAACTGGGATTACTTGTCAAAAGATTTAAGAAATTTCTGAAAAAGAAAGACAGTAAATTCAGAAAGCAATCCAGCTCGAAAAACAATGACAGTAAAACAGTTACATGCTACGAATGTGGCAAACCTGGTCATATAAAAGCTGATTGTTACAAGCTGCAGAACAAGAACAAAAATTCCAAACCTAAAGGCAAGGAACCAGCTCAGAAAAACAGAAAAGCATACATTGCATGGAATGACAACGAAGATTCGTCCACATCTTCTGAAACGGAAGAAGCGAATCTGTGTCTTATGGCTAAAACAGATTCTGAATCAGAAAGTGAGGTATGCTTGAGATCCACAAAACACCAATGGTATCTTGATAGTGGATGCTCAAAGCATATGACAGGGGACAAATCAATGTTTGTATCCCTTAATCTGAAAGAAGATGGTTTCGTAAAGTACGGCGATAACAACAAGGGCAAGATATGCGGTGAAGGTAACATTGGCAGCAAATCAACTGCCATAATTAAAAATGTCTTATATGTGGAAGGGCTGAAACATAACCTTCTAAGTATAAGTCAGCTGTGTGACAATGGTTTTCAAGTAAGCTTTTCACCACTCTCTTGCACAATTGAAAACAAGCATGACAAAAGCATGAAATTAGTAGGTAATAGAGTTAATAATATATACATGTTAGATTTAACTGATATGCCTGTTAATTCTGCCTGTTGCTTATTATCAAATGCTGATGAAACATGGTTATGGCATAAACGCATTGCACACATTCATATTGATCATCTGAATAGACTTGTTAGCAAGCAGTTAGTCATAGGCCTTCCCAATAGAAAGTTTTCTAAAGATAGGCTGTGTGACTCCTGTGAGCAAAGCAAGCTTGTTAAGTCTTCTTTTCCCCCTATAGATGTGGTCAAAACCAATAGGGTTTTACAACTTATCCACATGGATTTGTTTGGACCATCTCAGATTAGAAGTTTTGGTGGTAACTTGTATGGATTTGTGTTGATCGATGATTATTCTCGTTTCACATGGACATATTTTCTGACTCATAAAAGTGACACTTTTTCTGTCTTTAAAAAGTTCGCAAAATTAGTTCAAAATGAAACAAGTCAGAAAATTATATCCATCAAGAGTGATCATGGAGGTGAATTCCAAAATGATTCTTTTGATACTTTCTGTGAAGAGAATGGCATACATCACATGTTTTCAGCCCCTAGGACACCTCAGCAGAATGGTGTAGTGGAGAGAAAGAATAGGTCTTTAGAAGAGTTGGCTAGGACCATGCTGAAAGACTCAAATACTCCCAAGTATTTCTGGGCTGATGCGATTAACACTGCCACACATGTTATCAATAGAGTGTTGATTAGGCCCTTTCTGAAGAAAACTCCTTATGAGTTATACAAAGGGAGAAAGCCTAACATCTCCTACTTTAGGATTTTTGGGTGTAAGTGCTTTGTGTTAAACAATGGCAAGGGACATCTAGGTAAATTTGATCCTAAAGCAGACGAGGGCATCTTTTTGGGGTATTCCCAGGTTAGTAAGGCATATAGAATCTACAATAAAAGAACCAAAACTATAGAGGAGTCTGTCCATGTCAAATTTGATGAAAACTTGAACAGCACTCTTACTAAAGTTGGTAACTCATTGGACGATATTGTTGATTCTGAACCTGTAGAAACCAGTGAACCTGAACCTCCAACCAATCCTGACTGCGTAGAACCAATTAGGGAAGATGATCTACCCAAAGAGTGGAAGTTTGCCAAGAACCATCCCATAGACAATATTATTGGAGAGATTTCAAAAGGTGTTTCAACCAAAAAATCCCTTAGAGAATTTTGCAACCTTACAGCCTTTGTTTCCCAAGTAGAACCCAAAAACATTAAAGAAGCACTTTTGGACCCTGACTGGATAATAGCCATGCAAGAGGAGTTAAACCAGTTTGAGAGGAACAAAGTGTGGGAGCTAGTACCTAAACCAGTAAACCAGCATATCATAGGAACTAGGTGGGTGTTTAGGAACAAGCTAGATGAGAATGGTGTTATAACTAGAAATAAAGCTAGGTTAGTGGCCAAGGGTTACAACCAAGAGGAGGGAGTAGATTTTGATGAAACCTATGCCCCTGTAGCAAGACTAGAAGCCATTAGAATCCTCCTTGCTTATGCGTGTATAATGGACTTTAAGCTTTATCAAATGGATGTGAAAAGTGCCTTTCTCAATGGTGAGATCCAAGAGGAAGTTTTTGTTAGCCAAACACCTGGTTTTGAAAATACAGAATTTCCAAATCATGTCTACAAGCTAACAAAAGCTCTCTATGGATTGAAACAAGCTCCTAGAGCTTGGTATGAGAAATTTAGCAACTTTCTCATTTCACAAAATTTCTTAAGAGGAAATGTGGATAAAACTCTTTTCATACAAACTACTGATAAAGATATCTTGCTGGTCCAAGTTTATGTTGATGACATAATATTTGGATCTACAAATGATAAGCTATGCAAAAATTTTGAAAATTTAATGAAAGGTCAATTTGAAATGTCAATGATGGGTGAACTGTCATACTTTTTGGGATTTCAAATTAACCAAAGCAAGCAAGGTATCTTCATTAGTCAAACAAAATATTGTAATGACTTGATAAAGAAATTTTCATTTGATAGCTTCAAATCCATTGATACTCCTATGAGCCAAGGAAATCTTTTAGATAGGGATGAGTTGGGTAAACCAGTGGATGTTACAAGGTATAGAGGCATGATAGGATCATTGCTCTATCTCACAGCAAGCAGGCCTGACATCATGTTCAGTGTTTGTTTGTGTGCGAGGTATCAATCAAATCCTAAAGAGTCTCACCTTAGTGCAGTTAAGAGGATTTTCAGATATTTAGTTGGAACTAGGAACCTTGGTTTATGGTATCCTAAGGGATCAACTTGTTCTTTGGTTGGGTATTCAGATTCAGATTTTGCTGGGTGCAAACTGGATAGGAAGAGTACCTCAGGTACTTGTCATTTGCTGGGTAATTCACTTGTATCTTGGTTCAGCAAGAAGCAAACCAGTATCGCTTTGTCAACAGCAGAAGCTGAGTACATTGCAGCTGGAAGTTGCTGTGCTCAGATCATGTGGATGAAACAGCATTTGTTAGACTTTGGTGTGGACTTAGGAACTGTTCCTATCTTGTGCGACAACACAAGTGCGATCAGTATCACTAAGAACCCAGTTATGCATTCCAGGACCAAGCATATCGAGATTCGGCATCACTTCATTCGAGATCAGTTTCAGTGTGGGAATATCAAGTTGGAATACGTCAACACAACTGAACAGCTAGCAGACATCTTCACCAAAGCATTGCCAAAGGAAAGTTTCCGTCAGATTAGGATGAAATTAGGCATAATTGATCCTAGTCAGATCTGAATTATGTGTCAAATCGATTTGCCAAATCGATTGTCCTGTGATTACACATGAAAATGTGTTACACAATCGATTGACCTAATCGATGTGACCCATAATATGTTTTTTTTATCAAAACTGTGAACACGAAATCGATTTGGGAAATCGATTGATTTATATGTGGTTTTTATTTCTTTAAAAGAATCGATTTGGTAAATCGATGCTGAGGCAGGTATTTTCTGAACTGAGATGAAAGTCTTCTGAAATTGCTCGAAATCGATTTGGGAAATCGATTGAGCCTGTTGATTTCTTTAAAAAGAATCGATTGGGGACATCGACTCTGAGTTAGTTGTTGAAGTGGTTTCTGAGTTAAACTGATGTGAGAACTGTCAAGTTGATACGAAATCGATTTGGGTAATCGATTGCGTAACTTCATGAATCGATTTGGGTAATCGATTGGCATAGTTACCGTTGCAGTTTTTACTAGCCGTTGCAGGATCTAACGGCTCTGTTGGTTGATCTTCCACAGTAACGGTCATCAAATCGATTGGAGAAATCGATTTCTGGATTTTTTTTTAAAAGGAACAGTGACAATCGATTTTCCATCCTTTTCCAATCTTCCTAATCGATTGCAAATTCAATTCTCTGCAATATTTCTAAAAAATTCTCTGTTTCTCAACTCCTAAACACTTTTCTTTCCTTCAAATCTTCATCGTGTCACAACCTTTGTTAATGGCTCGTGTTAAGCAAACTCAACCCCGAACTCCTTCTCTTTCACCTTCATCTTCTTCATCTAGTGGGAGGACTCCGTCTCCACCACCCACTCTTCCAAAACGGGTACCAATACCTACACACAAGATTGCATCTCAAGATAAGGGTAAAGGTATTGCCCCTGATCAAGGTAGACCCAAAAAGAGAAAGGAAGCTCCGACTGAAAAATTGCTAGCTGACGCAATGAAGGAAATATCACAAAGGAAAAAGAAAAAGAATACTCCACAGAAAAAGACTACTCCAAAGAAATCAACTGCTCCTCCACCGAATCAAGCTGATGAATTCAAACTTCCGCAAGCTTTTGTAAATCGGAAAATACACGAAGCACGCATCTTGGACTTCAGCTACTTCGACAGTAATGGTTTTTCATTTCAAAACCATCTCCGGTTTCATGGCTTAGAAGATTTTTTATCATGTTCGCTTGATACATATCCGAATCTTATACGGATATTCTACTCAAATTTCAAGATGACCGACACCGGCTTCAAAGCAACAGTCAAAGGGAAGAAGATTTCGATGTCTTTCGACGAGTTCTCTACTCTGTCAGGACTTCCCTACTTTGGAAACTCAGTGGATGGCAGCACCGAAGCAGACGCTGATGACGACGGATGGGAAGAGTATCTGGATAGGCAAGAAGCTGTGCAGGATCTTATGGTCGAAGGGTTCGTGGAATCTGTTTCACTCCCTATAGGCCAGATGAAGGTTCAGCAACAGATGCTGATGTACGCCCTCACCCGGATGCTGGTTCCACGTTCCGGAAATCACGCAGTTGTGCAACGGCTGGATATTGTGCTACTGTGGGGTCTATGCAAAGAGCTCAAGATGAGCTGGGCATGGATTGTTCTCAGGCACATGCTAGAAGCTGCTCAAGGGAAGTTGGTACTTCCGTATCCACAGCTCGTCACGAAGATTCTCACTCACTTCAAGGTATCTCTGAAGGGTGAAGAAGTCTCGAAGACCGTCCTAACATTTGGTGAATCCATCGTGAACCAAATGCAGCTGCGAAAAGTCAATGGAGTTTGGAAGCGACCTCAGACTTCTACTGAACAAACCCAGCAAGGTGTTGAACAACCAGCTGTGGAGAATGTTTCAGCAGAATCGGAAGTGCTCACCAAACTGCTTGAATTTATGGCAGCACAAGCAGTTCACAACGCTAAGATGGAGGCATCTCATGAAAGGATTGAAGCTGCTATTCAGAAGATTCAAGCAGACCAAAATCAGATGGCGCAAGACGTGGCAGCTATTCAGGAACATCTGGGCATTAAGTTGTCTTTCAGCGATGTTGTTGAAATAGGAAGACAGGCGGCTGAAGAACCTGCTCCAACAACAGTAGAGATGGCTGCAACTCATGGTGAGGAGACACCTGCTGAGGTTAATACAGCGGTCTCAGCCTCATCCCCTGCTAATAATGAGGACCAGCATCTCTAGGCGTTTAGGACCTTAGGCTTCTTAGTTTTGTTTGTCTTTGTTTCTTTTTGCTTTCGTTTTGTAATGATCATGATGAATGTAATTCTGTTTGATTTATGAACCTTGAGATTGTTAATCATTTCAATTGCTGCATTTCATTTTCATATTGTCTAGTGCGCGCCATAATCTGTTTTTGTCCACTATTTCAAAATTGTTTTCAACTAAGTTAAAATATTACTGGCATTACTGCTTGTTATTACTAATCTTTTCTAGATTCTTTGTAGAGCAGTATTCAGGTTTGCTCAGGGGGAGCAAACATTTCTCTTTCACCACTTTTTGCCTTAACTGACAAAAGGGGGAGAGAAATTATAACTTGTGCTTTATTTTATCAGGTTTATTGCTCCTAACCCTTATCTTTACTCTCTATGAATATTGAACTTAGGGGGAGCTCTACTAAAACTGTTACTCATAATTTCTTTGATTTTTTTCTCAAGTTAAAATTGCATGTTTGTCACTTAAATCAAAAAGGGGGAGATTGTTAGACATATGTTCGTTTTTGATGTTATTGACAAGCATCCAATTTGAAATACATCTAACATTGTCAACTGAGAAAAATTTCAGGAACAACAAATTCAATCCTACATACTCGAGACAATTGCTTGGAACTCAAGGAATCAACAAAATCTTGATGATCCATGAGCACATCGATTAGTACAATCGATTCTATAACAGGGTTGAATAAGTTCACAAAGTTTGGTGTTACCCAATCGATTAGCACAATCGATTTGTACATCCTTGAAGAAATCAAACGGGCTATCAATCGATTCTCCAAATCGATTGGTACACATATTGGAAAATAAATTGTACAAGTCAGAGAGCCAGTTTGCCACAAATCGATTAGGCACATCGATTGAGTGAATCACCAAGACTAAACTGATTGTTTAAATCGATTAGACAAATCGATTGACTTTCTTACTGAAATTAAAATGTGCAAGTCAGTAGCACGTTTTGCAGGCAATCGATTTGGCAAATCGATTGAAATAATCACTTCTTTAATTTTTGTTTTTGTCTACATCGATTGAAACAATCGATTGTTAATGTCCCAGAGCCAAACATGTTTACTAAATCGATTAGGCCAATCGATTCACCAAAACAAGTTTCAAAATAACTCAGGTCTGGAACATACACAATCGATTACTACAATCTGTTTATATACATCTGTGTAATAAAAGTTGGTATCAATCGACTTGGTAAATCGATTGAATAACCCAACTGATGAAAAGTACTTCAGACTTAAAATCCACAATCGATTGGCACAATCGATTGACATAAAAGTTTTATAAACAGAGATGACTGAATGGTAAAATCGATTAAGCACATCGATGGTTTTGATCTCGTTGTTTGAACAAAACACATCAAGTCGATTCTGCAAATCGATTTAATGATATACTGTCATCAAAGTTTGAAGAACTACTTAAAATAATCGATTGAGCAAATCGATTAGTATGTACAGTTTCAAGATTCAAGAAAAACAAGACTCGCGAAATCGATTGAGGAAATCGATTAAGCAGCATTATGACTTTAATGAATCGATTGGATAAATCGATGCATATGTTGTTTTTCCTGAAACTATATAAACTGTTTTTCAGTCTCTTCTTAATAGACACAACAACATACACATAACTTTCTGATATCTTTGTTTCTCACTGTGAAATAACTTTGAACATTACTTTTTCAGTCATGAAGATTCATCTTTCATGATCCACAAGAACTGAGAAAGATTGCTGGAGAAACAACTTTAGAGAAGAAGACTGCTGAAGAAATTTCTGTGTAATTTCTGATTAGATACATCTGTAAACAAATTCTTAAAACAAATAACATTGAGAAATCCAGTCTTAACTGGTAGTTATCTTCTGTGATTGAGAGGTCTCATCAAGAAGAAACTTGACTGTAATCTTGGAAGAGTTTATGGGAGATAAACTCTGGGATTCAGGGAGATAAGAATAGAATAAGAAGAATCGTTTTAGATTGATAGGCGAGGAGCTAGAACATCTGTAAACGGATTCTGAGATATTCTATTGGAAAGGCCAAGATTGGATTTGATCTTGGGACTGGATGTAGGTCGTTCAACAACGGCTGAACCAGTATAAATCACTGCGTACAATCTTTCTTACCCTTATCTCTTTTTAATTTCTGCAGTGTGTATTTGTCTGATATTGATTGAATGCTTGAATATCTTTCTGCATACTTTGATACTACATGAAAGACTGTTTCCAGCATGATTGTAAGTGAATCAATATCTTGAACAATAAACGTAACTGGTGCATCTCTCAATATATCCTTTGATCCATATACTTTGTGCATTCATTTGTATTGTAGTTTTGGGACCTTATTCTGATGCTTTGTTTAATAAATGTACGATTTGTTAAACTGCTGCGCATATCTCTAAAAATAGGTAATCTTCCGCATAATTTTCATTTAACAGAGGTTACTGGTACCAACAATTGGATGCACAAGATTGCTTAAAACCCTAATTGGACAAGAATAAGACTAGGGAGGACGAAAATGACCTAAATGTTCATCCAATGACACAAACACACCTATTGGATGCACAAGATTGGTTAGAAACCCTAATTCGACAAGAATAAGCCTTGGGAGGACGAAAATGACCTAAATGTTCATCCAATGACACAAATGAACTTATTGGATGCACAAGATTGGTTAAAAACCCTAATTGGACAAGAATAAGCCTAGGGAGGACGAAAATGACCTAAATGTTCATCCAATGACACAAACACACCTATTGGATGCACAAGATTGGTTAGAAACCCTAATTGGACAAGAATAAGCCTTGGGAGGCAAAAATGACCTAAATGTTCATCCAATGACACAAATGAACTTATTGGATGCACAAGATTGGTTGAAAATCCTAATTGGACAAGAATAAACCTAGGGAGGACGAAAATGACCTAAATGTTCATTCAATGACACAAACACACCTATTGGATGCACAAGATTGGTTAGAAACCCTAATTGGACAAGCATAAGCCTAGGGAGGACGAAAATGACCTAATAGTTAATCCAATGACACAAATGAACTTATTGGATGCACAAGATTGGTTAAAAACCCTAATTGGACAAGAATAAGCCTAGAGAGGACGAAAATAACCTAAATTTTCATCAAATGACTAAACACACCTATTGGATGCACAAGATTGGTTAGAAACCCTAATTGGACAAGAATAAGCCTAGGGTGGACGAAAATGACCTAAATGTTCATCCAATGACACAATTGAACTTATTGGATGCACAAGATTGGTTAAAAACCCTAATTGGACAAGAATAAGCCTAGGGAGGACGAAAATGACCTAAATGTTCGTCCAATGACACAAACACACCTATTGGATGCACAAGATTGGTTAAAAACCATAATTGGACAAGAATAAGCCTAGGGAGGACGAAAATGACCTAAATGTTCATCCAATGACACAAATGAACTTATTGGATGCACAAGATTGATTAAAAACCCTAATTGGACAAGAATAAGCCTAGGGAGGACGAAAATGACCTAAATGTTCATCCAATGACACAAACACACCTATTGGATGCACAAGATTGGTTAGAAACCCTAATTGGACAAGAATAAGTCTAGGGAGGATGAAAATGACCTAAATATTCATCCAATGACACAAATGAACTTATTGGATGCACAAGATTGCTTAAAACCCTAATTGGACAAGAATAAGACTAGGGAGGACGAAAATGACCTAAATGTTAATCCAACGACACAAATGAACTTATTGGATGCACAAGATTGGTTAAAAATGTTAGACATATGTTCGTTTTTGATGTTATTGACAAGCATCCAATTTGAAATACATCTAACATTGTCAACTGAGAAAAATTTCAGGAACAACAAATTCAATCCTACATACTCGAGACAATTGCTTGGAACTCAAGGAATCAACAAAATCTTGAAGATCCATGAGCACATCGATTAGTACAATCGATTCTATAACAGGGTTGAATAAGTTTACAAAGTTTGGTGTTACCCAATCGATTAGCACAATCGATTTGTACTTCCTTAAAGAAAACTAACGGCTCTGTTGGTTGATCTTCCCCAGTAACGGTCATCAAATCGATTGGAGAAATCGATTTCTGGATTTTTTTTCTATAAAAGGAACAGTGACAATCGATTTTCCATCCTTTTCCAATCTTCCTAATCGATTGCAACTTCAATTTTCTGCAATATTTCTCAAAAAGTTTCTGTTTTTCAACTCCCAAACACTTTTCTTTCCTTCAAATCTTCATCGTGTCACAACTTGTGTTAATGGCTCGTGTTAAGCAAACTCAACCCCGAACTCCTTCTCTTTCACCTTCATCTTCTTCATCTAGTGGGAGGACTCCGTCTCCACCACCCACTCTTCCAAAACGGGTACCAATACCTACACACAAGATTGCATCTCAAGATAAGGGTAAAGGTATTGCCCCTGATCAAGGTAAACCCAAAAAGAGAAAGGAAGCTCCGACTGAAAAATTGCTAGCTGACGCAATGAAGGAAATATCACAAAGGAAAAAGAAAAAGAATACTCCACAGAAAAAGACTACTCCAAAGAAATCAACTGCTCCTCCACCTAATCAAGCTGATGAATTCAAACTTCCGCAAGCTTTTGTAAATCGGAAAATACACGAAGCTCGCGTCTTGGACTTCAGCTACTTCGACAGTAATGGTTTTTCATTTCAAAACCATCTCTGGTTTCATGGTTTAGAAGACTTCTTATCCTGTTCGCTTGATACATATCCGAATCTTATACGGATATTCTACTCAAATTTCAAGATGACCGACACCGGCTTCAAAGCAACAGTCAAAGGGAAGAAGATTTCGATGTCTTTCGACGAGTTCTCTACTCTGTCAGGACTTCCCTACTTTGGAAACTCAGTGGATGGCAGCACCGAAGCAGACGCTGATGACGACGGATGGGAAGAGTATCTGGATAGGCAAGAAGCTGTGCAGGATCTTATGGTCGAAGGGTTCGTGGAATCTGTTTCACTCCCTATAGGCCAGATGAAGGTTCAGCAACGGATGCTGATGTACGCCCTCACCCGGATGCTGGTTCCACGTTCCGGAAATCATGCAGTTGTGCAACGGCTGGATATTGTGCTACTGTGGGGCCTATGCAAAGAGCTCAAGATGAGCTGGGCATGGATTGTTCTCAGGCACATGCTAGAAGCTGCTCAAGGGAAGTTGGTACTTCCGTATCCACAGCTCGTCACGAAGATTCTCACTCACTTCAAGGTATCTCTGAAGGGTGAAGAAGTCTCGAAGACCGTCCTAACATTTGGTGAATCCATCGTGAACCAAATGCAGCTGCGAAAAGTCAATGGAGTTTGGAAGCGACCTCAGACTTCTACTGAACAAACCCAGCAAGGTGTTGAACAACCAGCTGTGGAGAATGTTTCAGCAGAATCGGAAGTGCTCACCAAACTGCTTGAATTTATGGCAGCACAAGCAGTTCACAACGCTAAGATGGAGGCATCTCATGAAAGGATTGAAGCTGCTATTCAGAAGATTCAAGCAGACCAAAATCAGATGGCGCAAGACGTGGCAGCTATTCAGGAACATCTGGGCATTAAGTTGTCTTTCAGCGATGTTGTTGAAATAGGAAGACAGGCGGCTGAAGAACCTGCTCCAACAACAGTAGAGATTGCTGCAACTCATGGTGAGGAGACACCTGCTGAGGTTAATACAGCGGTCTCAGCCTCATCCCCTGCTAATAATGAGGACCAGCATCTCTAGACGTTTAGGACCTTAGGCTTCTTAGTTTTGTTTGTCTTTGTTTCTTTTTGCTTTCGTTTTGTAATGATCATGATGAATGTAATTCTGTTTGATTTATGAACCTTGAGATTGTTAATCATTTCAATTGCTGCATTTCATTTTCATATTGTCTAGTGCGCGCCATAATCTGTTTTTGTCCACTATTTCAAAATTGTTTTCAACTAAGTTAAAATATTACTGGCATTACTGCTTGTTATTACTAATCTTTTCTAGATTCTTTGTAGAGCAGTATTCAGGTTTGCTCAGGGGGAGCAAACATTTCTCTTTCACCACTTTTTGCCTTAACTGACAAAAGGGGGAGAGAAATTATAACTTGTGCTTTATTTTATCAGGTTTATTGCTCCTAACCCTTATCTTTACTCTCTATGAATATTGAACTTAGGGGGAGCTCTACTAAAACTGTTACTCATAATTTCTTTGATTTTTTTCTCAAGTTAAAATTGCATGTTTGTCACTTAAATCAAAAAGGGGGAGATTGTTAGACATATGTTCGTTTTTGATGTTATTGACAAGCATCCAATTTGAAATACATCTAACATTGTCAACTGAGAAAAATTTCAGGAACAACAAATTCAATCCTACATACTCGAGACAATTGCTTGGAACTCAAGGAATCAACAAAATCTTGATGATCCATGAGCACATCGATTAGTACAATCGATTCTATAACAGGGTTGAATAAGTTCACAAAGTTTGGTGTTACCCAATCGATTAGCACAATCGATTTGTACATCCTTGAAGAAATCAAACGGGCTATCAATCGATTCTCCAAATCGATTGGTACACACATTGGAAAATAAATTGTACAAGTCAGAGAGCCAGTTTGCCACAAATCGATTAGGCACATCGATTGAGTGAATCACCAAGACTAAACTGATTGTTTAAATCGATTAGACAAATCGATTGACATTCTTACTGAAATTAAAATGTGCAAGTCAGTAGCACGTTTTGCAGGCAATCGATTTGGCAAATCGATTGAAATAATCACTTCTTTAATTTTTGTTTTTGTCTACATCGATTGAAACAATCGATTGTTAATGTCCCAGAGCCAAACCTGTTTACTAAATCGATTAGGCCAATCGATTCACCAAAACAAGTTTCAAAATAACTCAGGTCTGGAACATACACAATCGATTACTACAATCTGTTTATATACATCTGTGTAATAAAAGTTGGTATCAATCGACTTGGTAAATCGATTGAATAACCCAACTGATGAAAAGTACTTCAGACTTAAAATCCACAATCGATTGGCACAATCGATTGACATAAAAGTTTTATAAACAGAGATGACTGAATGGTAAAATCGATTAAGCACATCGATGGTTTTGATCTCGTTGTTTGAACAAAACACATCAAGTCGATTCTGCAAATCGATTTAATCATATACTGTCATCAAAGTTTGAAGAACTACTTAAAATAATCGATTGAGCAAATCGATTAGTATGTACAGTTTCAAGATTCAAGAAAAACAAGACTCGCGAAATCGATTGAGGAAATCGATTAAGCAGCATTATGACTTTAATGAATCGATTGGATAAATCGATGCATATGTTGTTTTTCCTGAAACTATATAAACTGTTTTTCAGTCTCTTCTTAATATACACAACAACATACACATAACTTTCTGATATCTTTGTTTCTCACTGTGAAATAACTTTGAACATTACTTTTTCAGTTATGAAGATTCATCTTTCATGATCCACAAGAACTGAGAAAGATTGCTGGAGAAACAACTTTAGAGAAGAAAACTGTTGAAGAAATTTCTGTGTAATTTCTGATTAGATACATCTGTAAACAAATTCTTAAAACAAGTAACATTGAGAAATCCAGTCTTAACTGGTAGTTATCTTCTGTGATTGAGAGGTCTCATCAAGAAGAAACTTGACTGTAATCTTGGAAGAGTTTATGGGAGATAAACTCTGGGATTCAGGGAGATAAGAATAGAATAAGAAGAATCGTTTTAGATTGATAGGCGAGGAGCTAGAACATCTGTAAACGGATTCTGAGATATTCTATTGGAAAGGCCAAGATTGGATTTGATATTGGGACTGGATGTAGGTCGTTCAACAACGGCTGAACCAGTATAAATCACTGCGTACAATCTTTCTTACCCTTATCTCTTTTTTAATTTCTGCAGTGTGTATTTGTCTGATATTGATTGAATGCTTGAATATCTTTCTGCATACTTTGATACTACATGAAAGACTGTTTCCAGCATGATTGTAAGTGAATCAATATCTTGAACAATAAACGTAACTGGTGCATCTCTCAATATATTCTTTGATCCATATACTTTGTGCATTCATTTGTATTGTAGTTTTGGGACCTTATTCTGATGCTGTGTTTAATAAATGTACGATTTGTTAAACTGCTGCGCATATCTCTAAAAATAGATAATCTTCCGCATAATTTTTCATTTAACAGAGGTTACTGGTACCAACAATTGGTATCAGAGCCAATTTTTGTTAGAGTAACTCTCATCAAAAATCATGACCTCTGATTTCCTAGGAGAAGGTGCATCATTAGCTAGGCCTCCCGCTTTTAACGGGGCCGCATACATGTATTGGAAACAACGCATGTTAATTTTTCTTGAAGCTAGTGGTATTGATATTCTAGATGCTGTAGAAAATGGACCATTTGTGCCAACCATAGCAGGTACAGGTGAATCAGCAATCCTAAAGCCAAAAAGTGACTGGACTGATGAAGACAAAAAGAAGGTTGGGTACAACGCCAAAGCAAAAAACATTATAACTGCAGCCTTAAGTCATGATGAATTCTTCAGAGTCTCAAATTGCAAAACAGCAAAACAGATGTGGGATACACTTCAGCAAACGCATGAAGGAACCACAGATGTAAAGAGAGCTCGGATAAACACTCTCATGCACGAATACGAATTGTTTAGCATGAAGAAAGAAGAATCAGTAAACGACATGCAGACCCGATTCACGCACATAGTCAACAACCTGAATGCCTTAGGCAAAGAGATTGATAATGATCAGCAAATTAGTAAAATAATGAGATGTTTGACTAGAGAATGGCAACCAAAAATCACTGCCATTGCAGAATCCAAGGATCTAGGAAGCATGACAATAGCTACATTGTTTGGAAAACTGAGAGAGCATGAGATGGAATTACATCGACTAAATGAAGCTGAGCAAATTGACAGGAAACGTAAAGGATTGTCGTTGAAAGCCCAAACACAACAGTCCAAATCTGAACATGAGACCAGCTCAGATGAATCAAGCAGTGAGGATGATGAAGAACCTGAACTGGGATTACTTGTCAAAAGATTTAAGAAATTTCTGAAAAAGAAAGACAGTAAATTCAGAAAGCAATCCAGCTCGAAAAACAATGACAGTAAAACAGTTACATGCTACGAATGTGGTAAACCTGGTCATATAAAAGCTGATTGTTACAAGCTGCAGAACAAGAACAAAAATTCCAAACCTAAAGGCAAGGAACCAGCTCAGAAAAACAGAAAAGCATACATTGCATGGAATGACAACGAAGATTCGTCCACATCTTCTGAAACGGAAGAAGCGAATCTGTGTCTTATGGCTAAAACGGATTCTGAATCAGAAAGTGAGGTAAGCTCTCAATATAATCCTTCATTTGATGAACTGCAAGATGCATTTAACGAACTGCATGCTGAATATGTTAAATCTGTTAAGCAATTAGTAAACACTAAGAAAACGCTTGAACAACAATGTAAATTGAATGATCAAATGAAAAATGACTATAAAAAAATTGAGAACTTATGTGAACAATTGAAAAAGGACTCACATGAAAAATCTGCCAAATGCATTGATCTTGAGAATTCTGTTGCATTATTGAAGTCTGATTTATTGAAACTCTCTAGTAGCAAGGATAAACTAAATGATATTCTTAGCAACCAGAGAAGTGTCAATATAAAATCTGGACTTGGTTTTAATAGCAAAAAGCATGCAAATCGAAATATGACTAAACATGGCATAGGTTATGAAAATGTTAAATATAATCAAAAATTTGCTAAGTCTAGTCATTTGCATAATGTCTTTGTCAAACCAAAACAGTTTGCATCCTCTGCTGTCACTTGTCATTTCTGTTGTAGAAAAGGACATTTTGTTTACAATTGCAAATTTAAAAGACTTGCCAATAGAGGGTGTAAACAGATTTGGAAAATGAAGACACAAGATGTTAAAATTAACCCCCCAGGACCCAATTTGTATTGGGGACCTAAATGCAAATTCTAATCCTATTGCAGGTATGCTTGAGATCCACAAAACACCAATGGTATCTTGATAGTGGATGCTCAAAGCATATGACAGGGGACAAATCAATGTTTGTGTCCCTTAATCTGAAAGAAGGTGGTTTCGTAAAGTACGGCGATAACAACAAAGGCAAGATATGCGGTGAAGGTAACATTGGCAGCAAATCAACTGCCATAATTAAAAAATGTCTTATATGTGGAAGGGCTGAAACATAACCTTCTAAGTATAAGTCAGCTGTGTGACAATGGTTTTCAAGTAAGCTTTTCACCACTCTCTTGCACAATTGAAAACAAGCATGACAAAAGCATGAAATTAGTAGGTAATAGAGTTAATAATATATACATGTTAGATTTAACTGATATGCCTGTTAATTCTGCCTGTTGCTTATTATCAAATGCTGATGAAACATGGTTATGGCATAAACGCATTGCACACATTCATATTGATCATCTGAATAGACTTGTTAGCAAGCAGTTAGTCATAGGCTTTCCCAATAGAAAGTTTTCTAAAGATAGGCTGTGTGACTCCTGTGAGCAAAGCAAGCTTGTTAAGTCTTCTTTTCCCCCTATAGATGTGGTCAAAACCAATAGGGTTTTACAACTTATCCACATGGATTTGTTTGGACCATCTCAGATTAGAAGTTTTGGTGGTAACTTGTATGGATTTGTGTTGATCGATGATTATTCTCGTTTCACATGGACATATTTTCTGACTCATAAAAGTGACACTTTTTCTGTCTTTAAAAAGTTCGCGAAATTAGTTCAAAATGAAACAAGTCAGAAAATTATATCCATCAAGAGTGATCATGGAGGTGAATTCCAAAATGATTCTTTTGATACTTTCTGTGAAGAGAATGGCATACATCACATGTTTTCAGCCCCTAGGACACCTCAGCAGAATGGTGTAGTGGAGAGAAAGAATAGGTCTTTAGAAGAGTTGGCTAGGACCATGCTGAAAGACTCAAATACTCCCAAGTATTTCTGGGCTGATGCGATTAACACTGCCACACATGTTATCAATAGAGTGTTGATTAGGCCCTTTCTTAAGAAAACTCCTTATGAGTTATACAAAGGGAGAAAGCCTAACATCTCCTACTTTAGGATTTTTGGGTGTAAGTGCTTTGTGTTAGACTTTGGTGTGGACTTAGGAACTGTTCCTATCTTGTGCGACAACACAAGTGCGATCAGCATCACTAAGAACCCAGTTATGCATTCCAGGACCAAGCATATCGAGATTCGGCATCACTTCATTCGAGATCAGTTTCAGTGTGGGAATATCAAGTTGGAATACGTCAACACAACTGAACAGCTAGCAGACATCTTCACCAAAGCATTGCCAAAGGAAAGTTTCCGTCACATTAGGATGAAATTAGGCATAATTGATCCTAGTCAGATCTGAATTATGTGTCAAATCGATTTGCGAAATCGATTGTCCTGTGATTACACATGAAAATGTGTTACACAATCGATTGACCTAATCGATGTGACCCATAATATGTCTTTTTTTATCAAAACTGTGAACACGAAATCGATTTGGGAAATCGATTGATTTATATGTGGTTTTTATTTCTTTAAAAGAATCGATTTGGTAAATCGATGCTGAGGCAGGTATTTTCTGAACTGAGATGAAAGTCTTCTGAAATTGCTCGAAATCGATTTGGGAAATCGATTGAGTCTGTTGATTTCTTTAAAAGAATCGATTGGGGACATCGATTCTGAGTTAGTTGTTGAAGTGTATTCTGAGTTAAACTGATGTGAGAACTGTTAAGTTGATACGAAATCGATTTGGGTAATCGATTGCGTAACTTCATGAATCGATTTGGGTAATCGATTGGCATAGTTACCGTTGCAGTTTTTACTAGCCGTTGCAGGATCTAACGGCTCTGTTGGTTGATCTTCCCCAGTAACGGTCATCAAATCGATTGGAGAAATCGATTTCTGGATTTTTTTTTCTATAAAAGGAACAGTGACAATCGATTTTCCATCCTTTTCCAATCTTCTAAATCGATTGCAACTTCAATTCTCTGCAATATTTCTCAAAAATTCTCTGTTTCTCAACTCCTAAACACTTTTCTTTCCTTCAAATCTTCATCGTGTCACAATTTCTGTTAATGGCTCGTGTTAAGCAAACTCAACCCCGAACTCCTTCTCTTTCACCTTCATCTTCTTCATCTAGTGGGAGGACTCCGTCTCCACCACCCACTCTTCCAAAACGGGTACCAATACCTACACACAAGATTGCATCTCAAGATAAGGGTAAAGGTATTGCCCCTGATCAAGGTAGACCCAAAAAGAGAAAGGAAGCTCCGACTGAAAAATTGCTAGCTGACGCAATGAAGGAAATATCACAAAGGAAAAAGAAAAAGAATACTCCACAGAAAAAGACTACTCCAAAGAAATCAACTGCTCCTCCATCGAATCAAGCTGATGAATTCAAACTTCCACAAGCTTTTGTAAATCGGAAAATACACGAAGCACGCATCTTGGACTTCAGCTACTTCGACAGTAATGGTTTTTCATTTCAAAACCATCTCCGGTTTCATGGCTTAGAAGATTTTTTATCATGTTCGCTTGATACATATCCGAATCTTATACGGATATTCTACTCAAATTTCAAGATGACCGACACCGGCTTCAAAGCAACAGTCAAAGGGAAGAAGATTTCGATGTCTTTCGACGAGTTCTCTACTCTGTCAGGACTTCCCTACTTTGGAAACTCAGTGGATGGCAGCACCGAAGCAGACGCTGATGACGACGGATGGGAAGAGTATCTGGATAGGCAAGAAGCTGTGCAGGATCTTATGGTCGAAGGGTTTGGGAATCTGTTTCACTACCTATAGGCCAGATGAAGGTTCAGCAACGGATGCTGATGTACGCCCTCACCCGGATGCTGGTTCCACGTTCCGGAAATCACGCAGTTGTGCAACGGCTGGATATTGTGCTACTGTGGGGTCTATGCAAAGAGCTCAAGATGAGCTGGGCATGGATTGTTCTCAGGCACATGCTAGAAGCTGCTCAAGGGAAGTTGGTACTTCCGTATCCACAGCTCGTCACGAAGATTCTCACTCACTTCAAGGTATCTCTGAAGGGTGAAGAAGTCTCGAAGACCGTCCTAACATTTGGTGAATCCATCGTGAACCAAATGCAGCTGCGAAAAGTCAATGGAGTTTGGAAGCGACCTCAGACTTCTACTGAACAAACCCAGCAAGGTGTTGAACAACCAGCTGTGGAGAATGTTTCAGCAGAATCGGAAGTGCTCACCAAACTGCTTGAATTTATGGCAGCACAAGCAGTTCACAACGCTAAGATGGAGGCATCTCATGAAAGGATTGAAGCTGCTATTCAGAAGATTCAAGCAGACCAAAATCAGATGGCGCAAGACGTGGCAGCTATTCAGGAACATCTGGGCATTAAGTTGTCTTTCAGTGATGTTGTTGAAATAGGAAGACAGGCGGCTGAAGAACCTGCTCCAACAACAGTAGAGATGGCTGCAACTCATGGTGAGGAGACACCTGCTGAGGTTAATACAGCGGTCTCAGCCTCATCCCCTGCTAATAATGAGGACCAGCATCTCTAGGCGTTTAGGACCTTAGGCTTCTTAGTTTTGTTTGTCTTTGTTTCTTTTAGCTTTCGTTTTGTAATGATCATGTTGAATGTAATTCTGTTTGATTTATGAACCTTGAGATTGTTAATCATTTCAAATTGCTGCATTTCATTTTCATATTGTCTAGTGCGCGCCATAATCTGTTTCTGTCCACTATTTCAAAATTGTTTTCAACTAAGTTAAAATATTACTGGCATTACTGCTTGTTATTACTAATCTTTTCTAGATTCTTTGTAGAGCAGTATTCAGGTTTGCTCAGGGGGAGCAAACATTTCTCTTTCACCACTTTTTGCCTTAACTGACAAAAGGGGGAGAGAAATTATAACTTGTGCTTTATTTTATCAGTTTTATTGCTCCTAATCATTATCTTTACTCTCTATGAATATTGAACTTAGGGGGAGCTCTACTAAAACTGTTACTCATAATTATTTTTCTCAAGTTAAAATTGCATGTTTGTCACTTAAATCAAAAAGGGGGAGATTGTTAGACATATGTTCGTTTTTGATGTTATTGACAAGCATCCAATTTGAAATACATCTAACATTGTCAACTGAGAAAAATTTCAGGAACAACAAATTCAATCCTACATACTCGAAACAATTGCTTGGAACTCAAGGAATCAACAAAATCTTGAAGATCCATGAGCACATCGATTAGCACAATCGATTCCATAACAGGGTTGAATAAGTTTACAAAGTTTGGTGTTACCCAATCGATTAGCACAATCGATTTGTACATCCTTAAAGAAAACAAAAGGGCTATCAATCGATTCTCCAAATCGATTGGTACACATATTGGAAAATAAATTGTACAAGTCAGAGAGCCAGTTTGCCACAAATCGATTAGGCACATCGATTGAGTGAATCACCAAGACTAAACTGATTGTTTAAATCGATTGGACAAATCGATTGACATGATTACTGAATTTAAAATGTGCAAGTCAGTAGCACGTTTTGCAGGCAATCGATTGGGCAAATCGATTGGAATAATCACTTCTTTAATTCTTGTTTTTGTCTACATCGATTGAAACAATCGATTGTTAATGTCCCAGAGCCAAACCTGTTTACTAAATCGATTAGGCCAATCGATTCACTAAAACAAGTTTCAAAATAACTCAGGTCTGGAACATACACAATCGATTACTACAATCTGTTTATATACATCTGTGTAATAAAAGTTGGTATCAATCGACTTGGTAAATCGATTGAATAACCCAACTGATGAAAAGTACTTCAGACTTAAAATCCACAATCGATTGGCACAATCGATTGACATAAAAGTTTTATAAACAGAGATGACTGAATGGTAAAATCGATTAAGCACATCGATGGTTTTGATCTCGTTGTTTGAACAAAACACATCAAGTCGATTCTGCAAATCGATTGAATCATATGCTGTCATCAAAGTTTGAAGAACTACTTAAAATAATCGATTGAGCAAATCGATTAGTATGTACAGTTTCAAGATTCAAGAAAAACAAGACTCGCGAAATCGATTGAGGAAATCGATTAACCAGCATTATGACTTTAATGAATCGATTGGATAAATCGATTCATATGTTGTTTTTCCTGAAACTATATAAACTGTTTTTCAGTATCTTCTCAAAACACACAAAAATATACACAACAACATACACATAACTTTCTGATATCTTTGTTTCTCACTGTGAAATAACATTGAACATTACTTTTTCAGTTATGAAGATTCATCTTTCATGATCGACAAGAACTGAGAAAGATTGCTGGAGAAACAACTTTAGAGAAGAAAACTGTTGAAGAAATTTCTATGTAATTTCTGATTAGATACATCTGTAAACAAATTCTTAAAACAAATAACATTGAGAAATCCAGTCTTAACTGGTAGTTATCTTCTGTGATTGAGAGGTCTCATCAAGAAGAAACTTGACTGTAATCTTGGAAGAGTTTATGGGAGATAAACTCTGGGATTCAGGGAGATAAGAATAGAATAAGAAGAATCGTTTTAGATTGATAGGCGAGGAGCTAGAACATCTGTAAACGGATTCTGAGATATTCTATTGGAAAGGCCAAGATTGGATTTGATCTTGGGACTGGATGTAGGTCGTTCAACAACGGCTGAACCAGTATAAATCACTGCGTACAATCTTTCTTACCCTTATCTCTTTTTAATTTCTGCAGTGTGTATTTGTTTGATATTGATTGAGTACTTGAATATCTTTCTGCATATTTTGATATTACATGAAAGACTGTTTTAAGCATGATTGTAAGTGAACCAATATCTTGAACAATAAACGTAACTGGTGCATCTCTCAATATATTCTTTGATCCATATACTTTGTGCATTCATTTGTATTGTAGTTTTGGGACCTTATTCTGATGCTGTGTTTAATAAATGTACGATTTGTTAAACTGCTGCGCATATCTCTAAAAATAGATAATCTTCCGCATAATTTTCATTTAACAGAGGTTACTGGTACCAACAGACTAGAAATTAAATTCTAAAAAATAAATAAGATTGAATTGAAGTTATTAAAAATTCTTAAAAAATTAATAATATGTCTGTGTTGAAAAATGAATAGACCCGTTTTTTATTATTCCCTTGAATATGTGTCAATAATTCAGAAATTGCTTCGAGTTCCATGAACATAAAACCTTATAAATTGTTACATTGTGTAACATTCCAAATTTCTTTCTAATATATATAAAAATCTGAACAATATTTAATTAAGTACATATTTATTTTATTTATATTACATTACTTTTAGTACAAAAATAAATAAATATTATCTCTTGTCTGATCTTCATTAATTTTTTAAGAAATTTTCATAACTTCAATTCAATCTTATTTATTTTTTAGAATTTAGTTTCTACTCTCAAAAATCAGTATATTTTAAAAATTATAAAAATACTTAGAAACAATCTTTAATAGATGATTTTTATATTTAAAATTAAATTTAGTGTAACACTAATATAATCTTTAATATTGTCAATTTAATAAGTTTAAAAAAAAATTATCAGAAAAACGGGTCTTAGGGTTTAAATAAATGTTGACTTAATCTATGACCCGTTTTTCAGATAATATTTATTTAAACTTATTAAATTGACAATATTAAAGAATATATTAATTTAATTTTTTGTTGTGATTAATAATCTATAGTTTATTAGTGGGTAACGATCAAGTGACTATTTTATTAAATATTTAATGGTACATAGAAATTTTGATGATTAAAATTAGAAATTAGTTTAAGGGACGACAACAAATTTTTTTATCCAGTATTTGAATTATTTTGATAAATTATAAATTCAAATACGTAAACATTATATAGAATATTTAAGAAGTTTTATATTTAATAATTAATAAAATTATAATAATAAATAAAATATTCAATATAATATTATTTAATGATAATATATATAGATAGATAGATACCATTCAAAATACATCATTTCAATTTCTTTAATCTTTTGTAAAGTCATAATGGAATCTACGATGAAGATGATTTTGAAGTTTGTGATGGTACTATTTGTAATTGTGAGTACTTTGATGGGAAGCACACAAAGTACTCGTCACGATCTTAGTGAAATTATACAACAGCAAAGTAATGCCGAATATCAACCACAAAAATGGTGTTGCAGCAAATGGATTGGATATTGTTGTTACACAAAACACGATTAAATAAAGCTATGAATTAAAATTATCTTATGTCAATTACCTTGTGACATATCATAAAGCTATGAATAAAAATTATGATTAATTCATTTTTGTTGATTTTAATTATTTTCAACATTCAATGTTGCAGCATGTGAGTTTTATTTGTGTGCATGAGCAATTCTTTTTTTTTTTCTTCTAAAGAAACGGCATGATCAATTTTATGTATTAGTTTCTACTTTCTACGCTAATCAAATTTATAAGAAAGTAACATATTCGTATATTATTAATTGGAATGATATCCTTTAAAATAGTATTTGGTTAATCCGTAAATCTAATAATCTTTGTTAGTTGAGAATTCCATTGCTAATAATTGTTTGTTGCTTTCATAATTGTTTGCTGCTTTTGTTGACACCTAATTTTGTCTGAGTTTTATTTATTTTTGATTTTTTTATTAAAAAAAGGAAATAATAATAATAATAATAATAATAATGACAATAATAATA
>JBBPBR010000003.1:21104442-21133278 GCA_037974775.1 Cicer pinnatifidum | reverse complement strand
TAAATATATAAATTTATGTGAAGAAAAATAAAAATAAAAATAAATAATTAGGAATATAAGCTTTAAACAATCACAAGTGTTTTCGGTTATTGTTTGCCTCTAATTCTTGTTCAGACTCTTTTCTAAAATATAAAAAAAAATAATAAATAATAAGAAATAAAAATAAAGGAAATTGAAAAGAAATGAATTGATTGTCATAAAAATCGATGCAATGATGATCAAAATAAATGAAAAAAAATCAAAAAGAAATTGATTGATAGTCATAAAAATTAGAATAATGGTGATCAATTGAATAGAAAAGAAACCGAATAAATGAATCAATGACAATAAGAATCGGTATAATTGTGGGCAATTAAAAGAAAAGAAAACCGAAAAAAATAGATTAATGATAATCAATCGACAATTATTCTCTTGTCTTTTGCAATCTACACCCAAAAGTCTATAAATAGTCTGCCACAAGAGGGCAAAAAGGAAGACAATTGAAAACACAAATTGAGAGCACAGAAAAAATAGAGAGATTAATTAGCAAAAGAGAAGAAGAGAGTCTGATCTTGAAATAATCAGTCTAGCAAGGTATCATTTTCTTATTTTTTTCTCTATTCTGCTTATTAGTTTTTTTTTGTATCTTTTTTAAATATATATATTTTTTGCTATTTCTATTTTTTTTTGTTTATAAAAAATAAACTCATATGTTAAGCTTTCATTTTATTTTTTTTAAATCGTTTAATCCTAAAAATTGTTTTCTTTGTAACATAAAATAATAATAAAAAAATATAATATAACTAATTGATGTCTATAGATCAAGAAAACAAATTTCATCATATTGTAATGTAATAGAAAATTCATAATATGTCTTTATAAAGAAAAAAATAATAAAATAATAAAAGATAAATTTTTTTACCCTAAGATTAGAATTAATGGTTGTTGCAGCCGGATGAAATTCATCATCGCTCGCTGCACCATATTATTATTATTATTATTATTATTATTATTATTATTATTATTATTATTATTATTATTATTATTATTATTATTATTATTATTATTATTATTATATTTATCATCATTACTATTATTATTACATTTTTTTATTTTTATTTTTTAATACGTATATAAATAAAAAATAATAATAAAATTGGTCAACACAAATATTTTCTACCCAAGAACTACGTGTGTTTTGATTTCCCTATTGCACCAGGGGATACGTAGGAGCAAGGTTTTTCCCTTGTCAAACCAAATTAATAAAAAATATTTTTTTTTCTTTTGTTAATATAAATAATTTATTTTTTTTATTATTCTTTTGGGGTAAAAATAAATAAATAAGTAAATAAATAAATAGTTTGTATATAATTAATTATAAGGTAACCGTTTTAACGGACGTTGTAGGGTGGTAATACTTCCCTACTCGTAATCGACTCCCGAATTCAAATTTTTGGTTCAAAAATATTATTTTAAGTTTTACCTAATTTTTCCTTTAATAAAAAATAAAATTCGTGGCGACTCCTTTTTCGCGGACAAACTAGACGCGACAGCTTTCATTACATTCTCATAATTGCTTTTATTAGTTGAATAAATTTGTCAGAAGCCTTAGAAAAGACTTTTAGCAGTTTCCCTAATATATCTATAACACAAGCCTTATACGAAGTGTCCTCTTTTATTGCTTTCATAGTTCTCTACATGTTGCAATATTTATATTTGTAAAGCTTTATGCTCATGGAGTTAGAATAAATTTCTGCATATTAAGAATTATTCAAGGATGCAAAAAGATTACAATTCTTTGAATGAGAGTACTAGTCAATGTTTGAATGAAATATTTTAATTATTTAATAATAAATTTAATTTCTTTATAAAAATAGTTTGAATGGAATTTTTTTCAAACCCCTAAGTTAAGTTAGTGAAGTAAAATCAATAATAAGGTAAAATAAAATAAAAATCTATTGTACTTAATGTATTTTGGGATGGGACGGGTAACTTGAAAGGTGACCCGAATGAATTTGGTCTTTCTTTTTACCGTGTCTCTGTTCTGTCTTTTTTTTCTGTCTTATTTCCAGATCGAGTCATACCTAATATGTTGCTTATGAGTCAAGTCGAATTCGCAGAACAAACTGAGTCTTAATTGTACACCCCAAACATCTACAACAAATATATACTTGCACAAGATATTTATAAATGTTAAAAACAATTATAACACATCAAACTTGCCAATCATAATGCATTAACATAACCAACATACATTTTCAAAAAACATTTCACAAAGTTGTTCTAATACTACAAAACATTTCACAAAGTCATAGTAGAGTTCATCATTTGCACTATATATATATATATATATATATATATATATATATATATATATATATATATATATATATATATATATATTGAGTTAAAAATTATTTAAATATATGTGAAATAATTCTGACCAATATGTTGTAAGAATTGAGAGACATATAGAATAACCCGTGTATCTCAACTACACAGCGGAATCTCTTTATGTAGACACAGGGTATTAAATAACCCTAATTTACAGTAATGCTATACTTACAGCCAATATATATTATTTACATTCTAATATAATATTTAACACTCCCCCTCAAGCTAGAGCATATAAATTAAATGCACCTAGCTTGTTACATATATAACTAATTCTAGGACCTCGCAATGACTTTGTAAACACATCTACTAACTGATCATTGGATTTGACAAAGCTGGTGATGATGTCACCTGATTCAATCTTTTCTCCAACAAAATGACAGTCAATCTCAATATGCTTGGTCCTCTCATGAAAAACAGGATTCAAGGCAATGTGCAATGCAACTTGATTATCACATATTAGTGTCATTGTGTTGGTCTCTTCAAATTGAAGTTCTTTCAGTAACTGTTTCAGCCAGATGAGTTCACATGTTACTAGTGCCATGGCCCTGTATTCTGCCTCAGCGCTGGAACTTGCAACAACATTTTTTTTCTTACTCTTCCAAGATATTAAATTTCCTCCGATGAGTACACAATACCCGAAAGTTAATCGTCTATCTATAGGTGAGCCTGCCCAATCAGCATCTGAGTAGCCAATTATCTGAGTATGTCCTCTATCTTCATAAATGAGACATTTTCCAGGTGCACTTTTGATGTATTTAAGAATCCGGATTACAGCATCCATATGTTCTTGGCAAGGAGAATTTAAGAACTAACTTACCACACTGATAGCAAAGGAAATGTTAGGACGAGTGACTGTGAGATAGTTTAATTTTCCAACCAATCTCTTATATCTTCCTGAATCTGATAGAGGCTCCCCCTGATTGGGTAGGAGTTTGACATTTGGATACGTAGGAGTATCAACTGACTTAGCATTTAGTAGGCCAGTTTCTTTAAGAATATCCATAGCATATTTTATTTGTGAAATTACAAGGCAATCCTTGGATTGAGCTACTTCAATACCCAGAAAATAACGGAGTTTACCAAAGTCTTTAGTCTGAAATTTATTTGAGAGATGTTGTTTTAACTGGAATATTCCTTGCTGATCACTACCAGTTATAAGAATGTCATCCACGTAAACAATAAGATAGATGCACCCTTGAGCTGAGTGATGATAAAATACAGAGTGATCGGCTTCACTGCAGATCATAACAAATTCTTGTACTACCGAGCTGAATCTGCCAAACCAAGCTCTAGGAGACTGTTTAAGACCATAAAGGGACCTGTGTAGTTGACAAACCATGTTGGAAGACTCCCCCTGAGCAACAAACCCTGGTGGTTGCTCCATAAACACTTCCTCTTCAAGATCACCGTGCAAAAAAGCATTTTTAATGTCAAGCTGATGGAGGGGCCAATGTCTAGTTGCTGCAATGGAGAAAAATAGTCTGACATATGCCATTTTAGCAACCGGTGAGAATGTATTTCTGTAATCCAACCCAAAAATCTGAGTATATCCCTTGGCTACCAAACGAGACTTAAATCGATCAATCTTACCATCAGGACCAACCTTCACTGTATAAAGCCAACGACACCCGACTACCGACTTCCCATAAGGTAGAGGTACCAATTCCCAAGTACCACTACTTTGTAGAGCACACATCTCATCAAGCATTGCTTGCCTCCACTCAGGGTGGGATAATGCTTCACCTGTAGTTTTAGGAATAGAAACAGAAGACAATGAGGACAAACAAGTGTAATGTAAAGGAGAAAGACGATGATAACACAAATCAATATAATGAGGAGATGGGATACGGGTGGTGCGAATATCCTTACGAAGAGAAATGGGAAGGTCAGGCTCAGGTGGCAGGGCAAGATCCGGAGGTGGCGTCGGAGGAGAATCAGTAATGGGAGCAGGAATAGGCACAACAGAGGATAAGCGACGACGCTGATATGTTTGTAGTGGTCGTTGAGGTTGGGGTGCAGACTCGGCAGATTCGATAGGAATATGAGTGGGTGGGAGAGGGATAACTACTTGAGGAGGTTCGTGATTAATGTCCTGATAGGGCTCATTAGCTATATGGTTAGGTTTAAAATATTGTACAGACTCGAAAAAGGTAGCATTAGCTGATGTAACGTAGTAGTGTAGTGTGGGAGAATAACAACGGTAGCCTTTTTGGGACCGATGATAACCGAGAAAGACACACTTGAGTGACCGAGCTGACAATTTGTCCAAATCGGGGGATAAATTGTGAACAAAACACATGGACCCAAAGACACGAGATGGTAGTGGGTGAAGAGGGTAAGGGGAAAGAGGACCAAATGGGGGATATTGCCATCAAGGACAGAAGATGGCATACGATTAATAAGGTAGCACGCCGTTAAGACTACATCCCTCTAAAAACGGAATGGAACATTGCCATGGATAAGTAAGGTTCGTGTGGTTTCAATTGTTGGGAATATTGACCTCAGTTTAACAAATCTATACGAAGAATATACTATTCTCACAAGATTGCTAAACAGTAAAACAAATACAAAACTTATCAAACAAGTTATTAACCACAGTCCCAATGTTTATTCCTAAAGGAAAATTCACAAATACATGTATTGTCTAATAACGATTGCAGTAGATACAATAATTGTATAACAGATTAATCAAGATACAAACATGCAAACTCAACCATTCAAGAAATATTAGTCAAAACAGAATTTCGCTAACATGTGCATACAAGATTAATCATGCAAGAACTATTAAGATAAAGAGAAAGGGTTAGAAGATAGTACACCAAGATTTTTATATTGGTCCAGCCGTCTATCTGACAGCCTACGTCCAGTCCCGATAATCGAACCGATTACGGCCTTTTCCAATAGAATTGTCAAGAATATGTTTTACAGATTTTCCAGCTCTCCAAGCCTATCTATCTTAAAACTCTCTCAAACTTCTATTGCACACCCACTGTATCCCTCAAGCTACTCAACAAGCTCTCCCAAGATGACAGTGAAACTTCTTGTTAATGAACTCCTTCTTCAACCAAGATAGTTACCAGTTTTGATACTGGATTTTTACAGATTTTCTTTACAATATTTTGTTTACAAAGAATGGACAAAAGATCAACGATCTTATCAATGAATGTGACTCAAACAAACATGAAATACACACAATAAGATTTGCCAAGATAGAGTATAGAGTGTATTCAAATCTTTTTCTCAAGGTGTTATGAAGAACGTGTGTACAAAGATTCAAAAGTTGTATCAAAGTTCTTTCAAAAGTTTCAAAGGTTATTCAAAGTATTTCCAAGTTGTGAGAAAAAGGGTTATGAGTCAACTTATATATGTCAAGGAAAAACAGCAGTAAAATCGATTCATTAATTGATTTTATAACATTTTAAAACTACACAATCGATTGCCCAATCGATTATCGTGTTTCTTGTTTTTCTTGGTTCTTGAACATATATGAATGAATCGATTTTCCAATCGATTCTATTAATGCTTAAATCAGAAAACAAAAACGTGTTCAGGTCCAAATCAATTGAGTAATCAACTATAGGCATTTTGTTCAGCTGTTTTATTCCAATCGATTCGAATTGTTACAGTGACTTGGCTATTTGGAAAACATTGATTTGTCAATCGACTATAAACATATTTCTGATATATGATTTAAACATGACATTTATCCAATCGATTGCCTAATCAATTGTCATATATCTTGAAAGTTAAGAAACAATTTTCAATTGATGTCTCAATCGATTTGATTGATCACAGAGGCAAAGACTGATAAAAAATATTTTCACAATCGATTGGTTCAATAAGTGGTTGTTTCTGTGATTTAATAAATCGATTTCTCAATTGATATCCCAATCGATTGTCCAATCGATTGGTTGGTTACAGAGGCCAAGTCTGATGAAAAAGAGTTTTCTGAATCGATTTGCCAATCAATTTGCAAGGTTTTTTAGCTTGGCTTTGTAAGTCACAAAATCGATTTCTCAATTGATGTACTAATCGATTGCCCAATGGATGTATCAATTGATTAGCTAATCGATTTGGTTGCTAGTTCAATTTAGGATTTCCTTTTAAACTTGGCAAATACTTATGCATGAAATCACATTAATTAAGTCTAGCAACTAAATACTACAAACACTAATGACACTAGATGGAATTGGATCTTTCTTCAACATATTCTCTACTTTTTGCTTGATTCCTTGTGTTCCAAGCTTGTGTCCAAGTGTGTAGTGTTTGCTTGCTTTTTCCTGAAATGTAACTTGATTCAAAGTGTTAGTTTTATCAAATAATGCATGAACATTGTATGTTTGTTAATTATGTCAAAATCAAGAGCAAGGGGACTTACGTCCAACAATCTCCCCCTTTTTGCTTAAGTGACAAACATACAATTTCAACTTGAGTTATACATTTCAAGGTTAAACAATAAAAATACAGGTATTTAAAAGCTCCCCCTGAGTTTTTGCATGCATGATCCATATAAGTTGCAACAGCATAAAACACATGCAGGGCATCAGAGTATTAGCGTACTATGATCACTATCAGAATATTAAAACTATACAAGTTTACTTCAGTAACATAGTATCAGAGCTATAAACATTATTACCAACAAACAGAGCTATAACAATTATTAGCAGCGGTAACAACACGTGATTAGTAATGATGTTAGCACATACCAATTAAAAAAAACTGGTATCAGAACTAATACATGCAGGTAAAAATAAATGGTATCAGAGCAGAAATAACTAGTATCAGAGCTTTTTATCTAAACAAATAAGCAACTAGTATCAGGATTGAAATCAATGCATCAGTGCATAGCATAACATAAGGTATTACATAGCATAAGTTGTCAGAACTATCATCAGAACATAAACAATTAACACAAACACAAGTTAAATTGAAAACATTTTGTATCAAAACAACTAGTACATAGCAACTGGTATTAGCATAGAAATCAGAACAAAACTCAATTAACTTTGTTAGCACATATTATCAAAAATAGCATCATAACAGTACAGGAAACACAGGAAAACACAAGTTTAAATTCGTACATTTTCTCCCCCTTTGTTACTGAATGCAAAAAGGCATAAAATAAGAGAGAAGTTAAAATGTAATTCATTCATAAACAAAATATTACAATGCAATACCAAAACATTTACAAAACAACAAAGAACCTAAAATCCTAAACACCTAAACTAGAGCTGTTCCTCATTATTAGCTACGGGAGAGGTAGAGACCGCTGTATTAGTCTCAGCAGGTGTCTCCTCACCATGAGGTACAAGGCTATCTAAGGTTGTGGGATTTGGTTCTTCAGCTGCTTGACGGCCTTTTTCAGCAACGTCTTCAAAGGAAAACTTAAGGCCAAGATGTTCTTGGATTGCTGCGACATCCTGCGCAACCGTGTGTAGATTTTCCTGGAGCTTGCTCAGAGCTGCTTCCATTTTTGCATTGGAAGCTTCTACTTTAGCATTGTGAGCAGCCTGATTTGCCATGAATTCCAGCAGCTTTGTCAATATCTCAGACTGGGCTGCAACTGGCTCAGCTTGTGCCACATTTGGCTGAGCAGGTTCAGCATTTGGCTGCGGTCTAATCCAGATACCGTTCACCCTCTTCAATTGCATTTGATTGACAATTGCTTCTCCAAAAGAGAGGGTGGTTTTCGAAGATTCTTCATTGACAGTTGACACTTTGAAATTCTTAGAATCTTGGTGATTAACTGTGGATATGGAAGCACCAGCTTGCCTTGGGCTGCTTCCAACATGTGCCTAAGCACGATCCAAGCCCAGCTCATCTTGAGCTCTTTACATAGACCCCACAACAGAATTATGTCCAGCTTCTGGACGACGGCATGGTTGACGGATCGGGGTACGAGCATCCGGGTCAAGGTGTACATAAGCATCCGATGATGGACCTTCATTTGACCAATGGGCAGTGAAATCATTTCCACAAAGCCATCGACCATTAGGTCCTGTACAGCTGTGTGTCTATCAACTGAAGCTTCCCAGCCTTGATCAGCTGACTCGGCTTCAGAGCTTCCATCAATAGATTTACCATGATATGGCAGTCCCGACAGTGTGGAGAACTCGTCAAACGTCATGGAAATACGCTTTCCTTTAACTTCTGCTATGAATCCGTTGTCCGTGAGTTTGAAAGTTGAATAGAAGGAGCGGATCAAGTTCGGATAAGTGTCTAAAGAGCAAGAAAGAAAGCCTTCTAATCCATGAAACCATAGATGATCTTGGAAAGTAAAACCATCTGAGTCAAAATATGCAAAATCCATAAAACAAGCTTCATGGATTTTCCTTTTAAGAAAGGTAGGTGGGAGTTCAGACTCTTCAACTTGTTTCCCTTTAGCAAGTTGAGCTTTCTTGGGTTGGGGGGGAGGAATTTGTTTCTTCTTTTTAGGAGCAGTGTCCTTCATGGCATCAGCCATTAGCTTCTCCGTTGGGGGCTCCTTTCGTTTCTTTGACTTCCCCTGATCAACAACAACAGCTTTTCCCTTGTCTTTGGAAAGTATCTTATGTGTAGGAATGGGAACCCGTTTTGAAGTTGGTGGGGGGGAGGGGGTTCGCCCACTTGAGGATGAAGAAACTGAAGGTGATGGTGTTCTTAGGTTAGTTTGCTTCACACGAGCCATTGTAGTATGAGTGATGAGTTTTTGAAAGCAGAGATGTATCAGAGATGGTTTGGAAGAAGAGAGTAGTGAGAAACAGCAAAGAGACTTGAGAAATTCTGGAAAAACTTGAGAAGGAATCGATTTAGGGTTTAACAGGGTTTAAGTACACTGTTTACAAATCGATTTGCCAATCGATTGTTTTAAACCTTAGCACAGGTAAATCGATTGGGTTACCGTTGCTGGGAAAGTGGAATCGATTTAGTAATAATGACCTTCCAACGGCTAGTAAAAATCTGGCAACGGTCATATGTCCAATCGATTTCCAAATCGATTGGCTTGAATAACTGAATCGATGTCCAAATCGATTGCCATACCAGTTCAGAGAATTTCTCAAATCAGTTCAGAACATTTATCATCTCAGCATCGATTTCCAAATCGATTCACTAAAGTGCATATTTTAAAAAATTGAATCAATCGATTTCCAAATCGACGCTCGGGCTAGAGTTCTGAAACCTTTCTGAATTTTTGAAGTCTGGGAATAAATGAATCGATTACTGAATCGATTCTTTAAACAGTTATCAAACACATCAATCAATTATGCAATCGATTGTCGTATTCCTTAAATTGACATTTAAGACACTGTATCTCATGAATCGATTGTGAAGTCGATTGCATAAAGCTACTTTTTTGTGTAGACACAGGATAATCGATTATGCAATCGATTGGTTTCTCATAGGAATCAGATTTCATCAAAATCTATGATTCCTAGTCTCATTCTAATAAGAGAAAAACTATCCTTGGGTAAGGCTTTGGTGAAAATGTCAGCGAATTGATCAGTTGTGTTGACATATTCAAGCTTTAGGTTCCCATTTTGATATTGATCTCTTATAAAATGATGCCTTATCTCTATATGTTTCGTTCTAGAATGCATGACAGGATTTTTTGTAATGCAGATTGCACTAGTGTTATCACACATGATAGGCACAATTCCTAGATTAACACCAAAATCACAGAGGTGTTGCTTCATCTAGAGAATTTGAGCGCAACAACTTCCAGCTGCAATATACTCAGCCTCAGCTGTTGATAATGCAATGCTGGTTTGTTTCTTGCTATGCCAAGAAACCAGGGAGTTTCCTAATAAGTGACAAGTACCTGAGGTACTTTTTCTATCAAGTTTGCATCCAGCAAAGTCAGAATCTAAGTAACCAACTAAGGTGCAAGTAGATCCCTTTGGATACCACAAGCCTAGATTTTTGGTTCCTATAAGATATCTAAAAATCCTCTTGACTGCACTTAGGTGTGACTCCTTTGGGTTTGCTTGGTACCCAGCACACATGCATACACTAAACATTATATCTGGCCTACTAGCTATAAGGTACAGTAGTGATCCTATCATTCCTCTAAACCTTGTTACATCTTGATAGCGTTTCAGCAAGTGTACTGAATCGTTGCAAGTAATAATAAAACGGTAGTACCGAGTTTCGAACTCAAGGATTGCGTTTTACTATTGAATTATATTTAATTACTAAAATTGAATAAAAGGTTCTCAAGTTGATTGAAATAATATTTGAAATTAACAACAGTAATAAAATTGATCTTTTATAATGAGAAAAATGTCAGGGATGAGTTTCACTTCAAATCCAACCTTGGTGTCTAGTTTGATCCTAGTTACTGAATTCCTTTATTGAATCATTACCGAATTCTCTTTATTATTCTTGCCCTAATGTCTTAGTGACAGAACCTTTAATTCCAAAGTAACCCCTAATTTCTTAGTAGATTTAAGATTAGAATTAAGCATTACAGTATAGAAATTCTCTTGTAAACTATTGCTTTGCAACTAATTTAATTGGTTTCATGACCTGCATCTATCCCTAGACTACAAATTCATGAATTTCTCATCTCAAGCATTCGTAAAGTCCACTTCCGTTTCAAAATACAAATCGTAGAACATTTTAATGTTGATCAAGCAATAAAAAGCATTAAGCACAAAGATGAGAAAAATAATTCAATAAACTCATTCATATAACTAGAAATCAAATCAGAAAAATAAGGGTTTCATCTGGTTACACTCATCCCTAACAAATAGGGTTTAGTTACTCATGACAGATATACAAAAGATAGGGATTAGAGAAGAGTTACAAGAAGGATTCATGAATGATTCTTGATAAAGCTGCTCCAATGGCGTTAGAAACGGCCGTCTTTGAGTTTCTATGCTAGGGCACAAGTCTCTCAACTTCCCAAGAGTCAAAAAGATACAAAAACAGTAAAAAAATTGCGTTTTTATGATTGCTGATGCGCGTCACGCGCTCCAGGCGCGCGTTGGCAGAGCTGAAACAAGAAAAATGCGCTCCAGGTTCGCAGGGCGCGCTCCAGGCACACAGCATCTGCTGTCTGACGTATTTGGCATTTTACTCATCTTTCGAGTCTGAATTTGGTCCCGGTGTCTTCCTGAAAGTTGTAGATATGGAGCTTAGCGTTCATTAGCACTTGGATTGACTCCAATTGGACATCTAGAACTCCAGATATGGCTGAAATACTCCATATAGGTCATGTTGATTTCTCACCAAAATTCAGCACTGCACTAAAACAAAGTAACAACGCAAAACTACGAAAAATCTCTACTTAATTAAGCAAATAAGAACAAAAACATTTCATTAAATAAAATAACTAAAATCAACAAAATATATTAAATAACTCATTAAATTAACTAATGATTAAAGATAAATAAGACTAAAATCAATAAAAAATTATGCATATGATGAAGAGTCATCACAACCCCAAACTTTTTTCTTTTTTCTTTTTTCTTTTTGTGAGAATCACCACCCCAAACTTAAAAGGTTGCTATCCCATGAGCAACCCCAAACTTAGAATTTGATCAAGACAAGACAAAAAAATTTTCTACCTAACTCCAAGTAAGGTGATGTAATTGAAGTAGGGTTTTTGTTTTGTAATGTGGCTAGTAACCGAAATACAGAGGCAAGGCTCAAAGGGGCTAGCAAAGGATAACATTTTCATAGGGTAGTTAGAAAGGCTCAAACGACCAAATAAAATTGCCTTAATGTATGCATAAATTACAAGTGATGCAGGTCAGAATTAGTGCAAGTTCTGAAGGGATAACACATGTCTGGATAATCACACAAAAAAGAATTTAAGTGTTTAGGCTCAAAAGCTCACAGCTATGATAATAAGAAAGAGTATGAACTATTTAAATGATGCCAAACATGCCATTACAAAATTTATTTAGTGTTTTTTTTTAAATGCGAGTTAGACTTCAACAACCAAGTGGTAATCAACAATGCATGAATTAGTAAAACTTATCGAATTGAGCAATGATATGAGCAAAGAAATATAGTTTAAATTTCAAAATCCCAAACATAAAACTTAAGATCAAATGCAAGTTGTTAATAATTCTTCATCATGGTGCACGTTTACACACAATTAGAAAGAAACAAATTCAAATAACAAAAATAAGATTGCAAAAATTAAAAGTTACCTCTACCTGTGGGTTATCTCCCACAAAGCGCTTCTTTAAAGTCATTAGCTTGACGTCTCAACTATTGTCAAGGTGGCATATATGACAGAAAGAACACATCATCCTTTTCACCAAGAGATACATATTTCAAGTGAGTAGGAAATTGCTTGAGTTCAATCAGTGGTGTCTTTTTCTCTGAGGACTTGTCTTCATTCCCTTTCAACTCCTCCCATCTAATAGGAAAATGGGGGGAGTAGGATGGTGCTGCTTCTAACATGGCCAAGACCTCTTCCACCTTTTGATATTCACTTTCTTTAACAATGTCTTGGGGGTAGGCATAACACTCTTTCTAATGGAAAACTGGATGCTTGATGCTTCATTTCTTTGTTGACTATCGCATCTAAGATCTCAATTCGATTGCACTCTTCTCTTTCTTTTGAATATTCCATGGCTTTTAAAATGTTAAAAGTGACAGTTTCTTCATTTACTTTTAAGGTTAAGGTGCCATCTGCCACATCAATCATAGCTCGCCCTGTTGCTAAGAATGGTCTCCCCAAAATCAAAGGAATGTCGCAGTCCTCATCCATGTCTAGTACCACGAAATCCACTGGAAAAATGAACTTATCCACTTTAACCAACACATCTTCCACTACCCCGTAGGGGTGTTTCATCGAGCGATCCGCAAACTGTAACATCAGTTGTGTGTCTTTGACTTTTCCAATGCCCAGTTTTTTGTATATTGAAAGGGGCATAAGACTTACACTAGCCCCAAGATCGCACAAAGCCTTCCCCAAAGTTATATTTCCAATAGCGCACGGGATTGAGAAACTTCCAGGATCATTGAGCTTTGGTGGCAGCTTCCTATGTAGTATAGCACTACACTCTTCGGTAAGCATAATTGTTTCACTGCCGATTTTTCTTTTTTTCGATAGAATCTCCTTCATGAACTTGGCATATGTTGGCATCCGCTCTAGTGCTTCTGCAAAAGGAATGTTAATATGTAATTTTTTAAAAACATCAAGAAACTTACCAAATTGTTTTTCAGTTTCTTCCCTCCTTAATCTTTGAGGGAAAGGAAGTCGAATTTCTGGTTTTGGCAGCGGTTCCCTTTTTTGTACCACAAGTTCTTGCTCCTTTTCAAAAGCGATGTGATCCTCAACTGCCAAAAACTTTGGTGTGGCCATTTCCTCTAGGTGGGTTGAGGTCATAGTACTTCTACTCTGTTTGGCTTCAGGTGGAACTTGTTCACTCACCTTGCCACTCCTCGTGGTCACTGCATTAACATTGTTTCGTGGATTCAGAACTGTGTCGCTAGGAAGATTTCCATACGTTCTTTGTGCCATTTGTTGAGCAAGTTGACCCACTTGAGTCTCTAGATTCTTTATAGATGCAGAGTGATTTTTATGGATGGCTCTTGACTCTTCAATGAAAGAACTTGTGATTGTCGCGAATTTCTCTATAGCACTCTCCCAAACAACCTTTCTAGGTGGGAATTGGTTTGTTTGAGCTTCTTGTTGACCTTGAGATCCACCTTGTTGATCTCTCCAAGAAAAATTCGGATGATTTCTCCAACCAGGATTGTACGTACTAGAGTAGGGGTTATTCTGCCTGTTGTTATTACTCACAAAATTCACATGTTCTAGTTCTTCTACCTCATTGTCATCTAGTGCTTCACAAACTCCAGTTTTATGTGCTCCTCCACAAATGTTACAGCTAGTATGCTTTAGTAATTTGACAGAAGCCACTTGGGGTTGTATATTTAGAGCTACCATCCCCTTCTTTATCTCAGCGGCAATAACATCTTTTATATGTTTTGAGAGCAAAATCCCTTGAGCCAACCCAACCTCATAAGCATTCAATTCCAGCATACCACTTTTTGATTTGCTTTCGCAGTTTTTTTTTTCTAGATAAAAGAAAAGTTCAGCTGAGGACTAGCCTCGCATACAAGGTTAGACAAATTATGAGTAATGAACAATTAAAGAAAGATAAAAAATTAAGTAAAAATAAAAGAGTTTTAAACCAGAATTCTTTTTTTTTAATTAGAAATAAAATAAAAGAAGAAATTTTATTGCAGAGCAAAAAATTTCAATTCAGTAAATAAATTAAATTCAATAGTGATATGGCAATCCCCGGCAACGGCGCCAAAAACTTGATAGCGTTTCAGCAAGTGTACTGAATCGTTGCAAGTAATAATAAAACGGTAGTACCGAGTGTCGAACTCAAGGATTGCGTTTTACTATTGAATTATATTTAATTACTAAAATTGAATAAAAGGTTCTCAAGTTGATTGAAATAATATTTGAAATTAACAACAGTAATAAAATTGATCTTTTATAATGAGAAAAATGTCAGGGATGAGTTTCACTTCAAATCCAACCTTGGTGTCTAGTTTGATCCTAGTTACTGAATTCCTTTATTGAATCATTACCGAATTCTCTTTATTATTCTTGCCCTAATGTCTTAGTGACAGAACCTTTAATTCCAAAGTAACCCCTAATTTCTTAGTAGATTTAAGATTAGAATTAAGCATTACAGTATAGAAATTCTCTTGTAAACTATTGCTTTGCAACTAATTTAATTGGTTTCATGACCTGCATCTATCCCTAGACTACAAATTCATGAATTTCTCATCTCAAGCATTCGTAAAGTCCACTTCCGTTTCAAAATACAAATCGTAGAACATTTTAATGTTGATCAAGCAATAAAAAGCATTAAGCACAAAGATGAGAAAAATAATTCAATAAACTCATTCATATAACTAGAAATCAAATCAGAAAAATAAGGGTTTCATCTGGTTACACTCATCCCTAACAAATAGGGTTTAGTTACTCATGACAGATATACAAAAGATAGGGATTAGAGAAGAGTTACAAGAAGGATTCATGAATGATTCTTGATAAAGCTGCTCCAATGGCGTTAGAAACGGCCGTCTTTGAGTTTCTATGTTAGGGCACAAGTCTCCCAACTTCCCAAGAGTCAAAAAGATACAAAAACAGTAAAAAATTGCGTTTTTATGATTGCTGATGCGCGTCACGCGCTCCAGGCTCGCAGGGCGCGCTCCAGGCGCACAGCATCTGCTGTCTGACGTATTTGACATTTCGCTCATCTTTCGATTCTAAATTTGGTCCCGGTGTCTTCATGAAAGTTGTCGATATAGATCTTAGAGTTCATTAGCACTTGGATTGACTCCAATTGGACATCTAGAACTCCAGATATGGCTGAAATACTCCATATAGGTCATGTTGATTTCTCACCAAAATTCAGCACTGCACTAAAACAAAGTAACAATGCAAAACTACGAAAAATCTCTACTTAATTAAACAAATAAGAACAAAAACATTTCATTAAATCAAATAACTAAAATCAACAAAATATATTAAATAACTCATTAAATTAACTAATGATTAAGGATAAATAAGACTAAAATCAATAAAAATTATGCATATGATGAAGAGTCATCACATCTACTGGTTTTCCCTTCTCATCTCTATCTAAATGGCAGGTTTGGCTCATAGGTGTGTCAATGGCTTTAAACTTATCAAAACCAAATTTCTTTAATAAATCATTGCAATATTTGGTTTGGCTTAGGAAAATGTCATTCTTGCTTTGGTTGATTTGAAATCTCAAGAAGAAAGACAACTCTCCCATCATTGACATTTCAAATCTTGCTTGCATCATGTTTTCAAAATCTTTGCATAGCTTATTATTTGTAGATCCAAATATTATGTCATCAACATATACTTGGACCAGCAAGATGTCTTTTCCATTCTTTTTAATGAAAAGTGTCTTGTCCACATTTCCTCTTAAAAAGTTTTGTTCAATGAGGAAATTGCTTAGTTTCTCATACCAAGCTCTTGGAGCTTGTTTCAACCCATAGAGGGCTTTTGTTAGCTTATAGACATGATTTGGAAAATCAGGATTTTCAAAACCAGGTGTTTGGCTAACAAAAACTTCATCTTGGATATCACCATTGAGAAAGGCACTTTTCACATCCATTTGATAAAGTTTAAAGTCCATTATACATGCATAAGCCAGCAGGATTCTAATGGCTTCTAGTCTAGCTACTGGGGCATAGGTTTCATCATAATCTATTCCCTCTTCTTGATTGTAACCTTTGGCAACTAATCTAGCTTTGTTCCTAGTTATGACTCCATTTTCGTCTAACTTGTTTCTAAACACCCATCTGGTTCCTATGATGTGCTTATTCTCTGGTTTAAGGCACTAGAATCCACACCTTGTTTCTCTCAAACTGATTGAGTTCCTCTTCCATAGCAACTATCCACTCACTATCTAATAGAGTCTCTTTAACGTTTTTGGGTTCTATCTGAGATACAAAGGCTGTAAAGTTGCAGAAATGTCTAAGGTTCTTCCTAGTGGCAACTCCTTGTGAGATTTCACCTATTATGTTATCTATGGGATGGTTCTTACTAAACATCCACTCCTTAGGTAACTCATCTACCCTAATAGGTTTAACACAGTCAATGTTGGTTGGAGGAGGGGTTTCCTTAGGTTCTAATGGTTCAGATTCTACAACTTCATCCAAAGAGTCATCAACTATAGAAGGAGTGTTGTTCAAGTTTTCATCAAATAGTTCATCAAACTTCACATGAACTGACTCCTCTATGGTTTTTGTCCTTTTGTTGTAGATTCTATAGGCCTTACTGGTTTGAGAGTATCCTAGAAAAATACCTTCATCTGCCTTAGGGTCAAACTTTCCTAGATGTTCTTTGCCATTGTTTAAAACAAAGCACTTGCATCCAAAAACTCTAAAGTAGGAAATGTTTGGTTTTCTACCCTTGTATCACTCATAGGGAGTTTTTCTAAGTAGGGGCCTAATTAGAACTCTATTAACTACATGTGTGGCAGTGTTAATTGCATCAGCCCAGAAATACTTAGGAACATTAGAGTCTTTAATCATAGTCCTAGCTAATTCCTCTAAAGACCTATTTTTCCTTTCTACTACTCCATTTTTCTGTGGAGTTCTAGGGGCTGAATACATGTGATGAATACCATTTTGTTCACAGTAGGTATTAAAGGAATCATTTTGGAATTCACCTCCATGATCACTTTTGATGGAGATTATTTTCTGACTTGTTTCATTTTGTACTAGGTTTGCAAACTTTTGGAAAACATAAAAAGCTTCACTCTTGAGTCAGAAAAAATGTCCAAGTATACCTAGAGTAATCATCTATTAACACATAACCATACAAGTTTCCTCCAAAGCTCTTCACTTGGGATGGACCAAAAAGGTCCATATGTATCAATTGCAAAACCATATTGGTTTTGACCATGTCTATTGGGGGAAAAGATGACTTGACTAGCTTACTTTCTCACAGGAATCACACAACCTATCCTTAGTAAACTTTCTATTTGGGAGACCTATAACTAACTGCTTGCTAACTAGTTTGTTCATGTGATCTATATGAATATGAGCTATACGTTTATGCCATAACCAGTTCTCATCAGCATTGGATAATAAACAACAAATAGTACTAGCAGGCAAAGCATTAAAATCCAGGATGTATATGTTGTTAACTCTATCACCTACCAGTTTGATACCTTTATCATCCTTATGCTCAATTATGCAAGACTGAGATGTAAAACTTACTTGGAATCCCTTGTCACAAAGTTGACTTATACTCAGCAAATTGTGTTTTAGACCATCAACATACAGCACATTGTTGACAACAATTGTAGACTCATTTCCAATGACACCAATACCACAAATCTTACCTTTGTTGTTGTCACCATATTTAACATACCCTCCATCTTTTAAGCTTAGAGACAAAAACTTCGATTTGTCCCCTGTCATATTCTTTGAGCATCCGCTATCAAGGTACCATTGGTGCCTTGTGGATCTCAAGCATACCTGCAATACAAAATCAAAATTTTGTTTTAGGTACCTAATTTAAATTGGGTCCTGGGGGGTTAGTTTCAAAACTTTGTGCCTTCACTTTCCAAATCTGTTTCCATTCTTTGTTGGCATGTTTTTTTAATTTGCAATTGAAAACAAAATGTCCTTTTCTACAACAAAAGTGACATGTAACAGCAGAGGATGAAATATGATTTGGTTTAGTAAAGTTGTCATGCATATGTCTAGGTCTAACAAATTTCTGGTTCTGGTTAACATTGCTATTTTGCATATAACCAATTCCAGCTTTATTATTATTCCTTTTAACATGCATATTTGGTTTATATCCAAGTCCAGATTTCTCATGCAAATTCCTTTGATTTCCAAGAAGAATATCTAACTTGTTTTTACTACTGTTAAACTTATCTAAATTAGACTGTAAAGATGCAATAGTTCTTTCTAGTTCAATGCACCTATCAGACTTGTCATGTGACTCTTTTTTCAACTGTTCATTTAAGTCCACAATCTCCTTATGATCCTATTTCATTTCATCACATAACATGCACTGTTTTTCAAGCATTTTCTTTGTACTAATCAACTGTTTGATTGAATTAACATACTCATCATGCAGTTCACTAAATGCTTCTTGTAATTCATCATAAGAGGGTTGGATTTAGAACATACCTCACTTTTAGATTCAGAATCTGTGTTGGCCATAAGACATAGGTTAGCTTCTTCTTCCTCTGAAGATGAAGAGGATTCTTCATTGTCATTCCAAGCTATGTAAGCCTTTCTGGTTTTAGGAGCTGGTTCCTTGCCTTTAGTCTTTGCACCTTTGTTTTTATTCTGAAATTTGAAGCATTCAGACTTGATATGACCAGTCTTCCCACATTCATAGCAAATCACTTTACTATCATTTGTCTTTGAACTTGATGGCTTTCTGAACTTGTTATCTTTCTTTTTCAGAAACTTTTTGAACTTTTTGACAAGTAAACTAATCTTTGAATCTTCATCAAACTCACTGCTTGAATCATCTGTGCAGATCTCTTGGTCAGACTTTGATTATTGTGCTGTGGCTTTCAAAGGCAGCCCTTTTCTTTTCCTGTCAGTCTGTTCAGCCTCATTTAATCTATGAAGCTCCATTTCGTGCTCTCTCAATTTACCAAAAAGCGTAGCAATTGCCATACTGCCAAGATCTTTTGATTCTGCTATGGCAGTAATCTTTGGTTGCCATTTTCTTGTTAAGCATCTCATGACTTTGCTGATCTGTTGTTCATTGTCAATTACCTTACCAAGTGCATTCAGGTTATTGACTATATGAGTGAATCTTGTTTGCATATCGTTGACAGATTCATCTTTCTTCATGTTAAACAATTCATACTCATGCATTAATGTGTTGATTCTGGCCCTTTTCACATCGGTTGTTCCTTCATGTGTTTGCTGCAATGTGTCCCACATCTCTTTGGCGGATTTGCAGTTAGACACCCTGAAAAATTCGTCAGTCGATAATGCAGAACTAATAATGTTCTTAGCCTTAGCATTGTAACCTACTTTCTTTTTGTCATCTTCAGACCAATTTGATCTGGGTTTTAAAATGGTTGTTTCACCAGTGCCAACAATTGTTGGCACATAGGGTCCATTCTCTACAGCATCTAGAATATCAATACCACTAGCTTCTAGAAAAATCAACATCCTATGTTTCCAGTACATGTAGGCGGCCCCATTGAAAGCTGGGGGCCTAGCCAATAAAGCACCCTCTCCTAGGAATTTTGAGGTCATTATCTTTTTATGAGAATTACTCTGAAAAAGGTAGGCTCTTGATGCCAATTGTTGGGAATATTGACCTCAGTTTAACAAATCTATACGAAGAATATACTATTCTCACAAGATTGCTAAACAATAAAACAAATACAAAAATTATCAAACAAGTTATTAACCACAGTCCCAATGTTTATTCCTAAATGAAAATTCACAAATATATGTATTGTCTAATAACGATTGCAGTAAATACAGTAATTGTACAATAGATTAATCAAGATATAAACATGCAAATTCAACCATTCAAGCAATATTAGTCAAAACAGAATTTCGCTAACATGTGCATACAAGATTAATCATGCAAGAACTATTAAGATAAAGAGAAAGGGTTAGAAGATAGTACACCAAGATTTTTATACTGGTTCAGCCGTCTATCTGACAGCCTACGTCTAGTCCCGATAATCGAACCGATTACGGCCTTTTCCAATAGAATTGTCAAGAATGTGTTTTACAGATTTTCCAGCTCTCCAAGCCTATCTATCTTAAAACTCTCTCACACTTCTATTGCACACCCATTGTATCGCTCAAGCTACTCAGCAAGCTCTCCAAGGATGACAGTGAAACTTCTTGTTGATGAACTCCTTCTTCAACCAAGATAGTTACCAGTTTCGATACAGGATTTTTACAGACTTTCTTTACAATATTTTGTTTACAAAGAATGGACAAAAGATCAACGATCTTATCAATGAATGTGACTCAAACAAACATGAAATACACACAATAAGATTTGCCAAGATAGAGTATAGAGTGTATTCAAATCTTTTTCTCAAGGTGTTATGAAGAACGTGTGTACAAAGATTCAAAAGTTGTATCAAAGTTCTTTCAAAAGTTTCAAAGGTTATTCAAAGTTTTTCCAAGTTGTGAGAAAAAGGGTTATGAGTCAACTTATACATGTCAAGGAAAAACAGCAGTAAAATCGATTCCTTAATCGATTTTATAACAGTTTAAAACTACACAATCGATTGCCCAATCGATTATCATGTTTCTTGTTTTTCTTGGTTCTTGAACATATATGAATGAATCGATTTGCCAATCGATTCTTTTAATGCTTAAATCAGAAAACAGAAACGTGTTCAGGTCCAAATCGATTGAGTAATCGACTATAGGCGTTTTGTTCAAACAACGAGATCAAAACAGTCGATTCCTCAGTCGATTCATATTTGTTCAAAATTGACTTGGCAAAGGTCTGTAACTCAAAAATTTCTCCAATCGGTTTGTCAATCGATTGGACTGATCACAGTGACTCCAATTATTTTGCATTAATCGATTCGTCACTCAATTTGCTGGTCACAATGATTCAGCTGTTTTATTCCAATCGATTTACCAATCGATTAAAATTGTTACAGTGACTTGGCTATTTGGAAAACATTGATTTGCTAATTGACTAGAAACATATTTCTGATGTATGATTTAAACATGACATTTATCCAATCGATTGCCTAATCGATTGTCATATATCTTGCAAGTTAAGAAACAATTTTCAATTGATGTCTCAATCGATTAGATTGATCACAGAGGCACAGACTGATAAAAAATATTTTCACAATCGATTTGCCAATCGATTGGTTCAATAAGTGGTTGTCTCTGTTATTTAATAAATCGATTTCTCAATTGATATCCCAATCGATTGTACAATCGATTGGTTGGTTACAGAGGTCAAGTCTGATGAAAAAGAGTTTTCTGAATTGATTTGCCAATCGATTTGCAAGGTTTTTTTAGCTTGGCTCTGTAAGTCACAAAATCGATTTCTCAATTGATGTACTAATCGATTGTCCAATCGATTGAGTTAACCCAGAATTCAGTTTACACCTAAGTCCTTTAAAGAATCGATTTACCAATCGATTGGCTTAGTGGAAACTTTAATTTTGAGTCAAGCAATCGATTGCCCAATGGATGTACTGATTAGCTAATCGATTTGGTTGCTAGTTCAATTTAGGATTTCATTTTAAACTTGGCAAATACTTATGCATGAAATCACATTGATTAAGTCTAACAACTAAATACTACAAACACTAATGACACTAGATGGAATTGGATCTTTCTTCAGCATATTCTCTACTTTTTGCTTGATTCCTTGTGTTCTAAGCTTGTGTCCAAGTGTGTAGTGTTTGCTTGCTTTTTCCTGAAATGTAACTTGATTCAAAGTGTTAGTTTTATCAAATAATGCATGAATATTGTATGTTTGTTAATTATGTCAAAATCAAGAGCAAGGGGACTTATGTCCAACATCAATGAGATGTCGATTTTGCGTTCGGCTACCCCGTTTTGCTGAGGTGTATGGGGACATGATGTTTGATGTAAAATACCGTTGGAAGCCATAAAACTTTGAAATTGATGAGACAAACATTCTCGAGCATTATCACTTCTTAAGGTACGAATGGAAACTCCAAATTGGGTTTTAATTTCTTTATAAAATTGCTCAAAGATGGAAAACAATTCAGTTCTATTTTTCATTAAAAATAACCACGTACAACGAGAATAATCATCAATAAAACTAACAAAATACTTAGACTCTAAAGTAGACACAGTACAAGAGGGACCCCAAACATCAGAGTGAACTAAAGCAAAGGAAGAGGATACTCTTTTATTGACTCGATCGGGAAAATTACTACGGGTGTGTTTCCCTAACTGACACGACTCACAATGTAAAGTAGATAACTTAGACAAACTAGGCACCATTTTTTGTAGTTTGGTAAGACTTGGGTGTCCTAGCTGAGCATGGATAGTATGTGGGGACTCTATGGCAGAGCACGTCTTGGATGTTGTAGAAAGGTAATAGAGGCCTTGTGACTCAAATCCGACGCCAATCGTCCGTCCCGAATTTCGGTCCTGCAAGGTAACATTATCATTAGTGAAAGTAATAATACAGTTATGAGATCGAGTCAATCGACTAACTGAAAGTAAATTAAAGGGGCATCCATGTACATAAAGAACAGATGCAACTGAGATAGAAGGGAGAATGTGGACAGTGCCAACTCCTTGAGACCGGGTTTGAGTACCATTGGCAGAAGTTATAGTAGGTAAAAAAACCAGATGTAGAAAGTGACGAAAAGAGACCTTTATTACCAGTAACATGATCGGCATACCAGAATTAAGAACCCAAGGGCCGAGAGAAGATGAATAAGATAGGTAAACAAATGAGTTACCAGTGTGTGCAACCGAAGTAGGAGAACTAGAGTTTAGATGACTCTGAACCCATCGGAGAAAATCTTCATAGTTTACCGAGGAGCCTTGTGGAGATGGTGTAGTGTGAATAGTGGCAAAAGAATCAAGTTGAGTTGCATTTATCGAAGGCGAAGGCTTGCCATGCAACTTCCAATAGCGATCAATAGTGTGTCCAAGTCGATGACAATGCTCACATTTGGGACGAGGCTTAGAGCTGGATGGTCCTCCACGAGAACGTTGCTGATTATGTCCCTGAGATGCAAGGGCAGCAGTGTCACCCGGAACTGAAGTAATAGACTGCTCAACTGGATGTTTTGTTGGTACTCGAAGGAGGATCGCTGAAGTAGTACACATATCCGGAACAGTAACAGACCCCAAAATTTGATCACGAGTTGCAGAGTACTCCTAGGGTAGGGCATAGAGTGCAAGAAGCATGAAGAAGGTGTTGCGTTGATCCAACTCCTTCTTCTGTTCAACTGGATTACTTGCAGCAGGAGGGAGTAGCTCATTAAAGTCATGAAGTGCACTATGAACGGTGCCAAGATATGCAGAAATAGAGCCATCGAGTGACTTCGGAGTAATGATGTTCAACAAGCAGTGACAAACTCCATAGAGACGTTGTGTGTCGTTAGTATAACGTGCCTTTGCTTGACTCCAAACCGATTCACACGTGAGATGCGGACAGAAAATTGGTTTAACATCTGGATGGAGTGTAGACTTAATGACATTACACAACTGAGCATCAATCTGAGTCCATTTGGATGTTTCAGTCACACTCACCTTTTTAGGGTTTTGGGTGAGGCGATCCTCGTAACCTTGACCACGTAGCCAAAGTTTGATGTCAGCAGCCCAACTATCATAATTTGATCCATTCAGTTTTTCAACTGAGAGAGGAGAAGTGATGTAGTTGTATAAGATACTCTTTGTTTCAGACTGAGATGCCATGGTCAGCAAAGATTGTTAGAAAACGCGTCGGAACCGGGGAAAACAGTGGTTGTTTGAACTGGAAGTCGTATATCCGTAACTCGAAACTGAAAACTGAGGGCGCGTGTGGGCGCGTGAGAAGGATTCTGAAGGTGCGGTGGAAGGGTTTGGCCGATCTGGGGTGTTCGGCGCTGATGGAGTGGTCATTCATCGAAAAAACTCGTTAGAAACAGTGACGACAGCAACGGTAAAGCGTGAACGGCAGAACAAAAAATTGAGGAATCAGCGTATCAACGGCAGAAGGGGGAAACCGGAGTTGAGAACACGGTTCGCCGAAAAAAAAATATTGACCGAAGACAGTGGGTTGACCGGGTAGTTGACGATTAGGGTTTGTCTCTCAGTTGGCTCTAGATACCATGTTTAATATAGAGTATTGAGAGACATATAGAATGACCCGTGTGTCTCAACTACACAGCGGAATCTCTTTATATAGACACATGATATTAAATAACCCTAATTTACAGTAATGCTAACGGACCATAATACTTACATACTTACAACCCATATATATTATTTATATTCTAATATAATATTTAACACAATATAATTAAGCAGTATTTTATATCATATAGAATGTTTATGAAGTTTTATATTTAATCATTAATAAAACTATAATAATAAATAAAATATTCCTTAAAATAATAATTAATGGTAGTATATATAGATAGATATCATTGGACATACATCATTTCAATCAGTGGCGGAGCTTGAATGGAAATGTTGGAGGGACATACATTATTTTATAATTATAGGTCATATAGGTCAAATTTTATATAATTACCCCTAATTACTTCTAAAAAATAAATTTGATTCTAGTTTTTCGAACTAAAAACCAGTTTGGTTCAGTTTTATCGAACGGAAAACCAGTTCGATTTGGTTTATTCAAAATTGAAAATTAGTTTGGTTTAGTTCTAATTTTAAAAAAATCAGTTCGAAATAAGTTTAGTTACCTGAAAACATCACCCAAAACGTAGTGAGTTATAAAACTCAGTAACATAGAATAAGAAAAATAATTTTAAGATGTCCTCGACCATACTTGGTGTTCTAAGTAAGAAAAAATTAGCTCATCAATAACTCTTAAACTTATCAATAACATAAAAGAATTAAACTTGTATTTCAATTTCTAAGATAAATCATATGTCAAAGTCGATTAACTCTCAATGATAGAGTAAATGAGAATATGATATGGAATGGAAAACTAAACAAATTACCTCAAATATGAAAAATGATCGTCTCCATATTTTTTACCGCCGTAGATTGACAAAAATGTAAATGATCGTGTCGGATTGGTTAGATCAACATGAATAAAAGGATATCGTCTTTGGATTGGTTATTGATGCATAAAAATATAAATGACCATCTTCAAATTCGTTACTAATGCGTAAATCGACCAAAATATAAATGATCGTCTTTAGATTGGTTATCGATGCATATATCAACATGAAAGAAAGAATTATCGTCTTTTGATTGATTATTGATGCGTAGATCGACATGGATAGAAAATGCAGACCATATGCAATATACAGGTCTCGTTAATAAGGTAAATGTAGAGAGAAATGTTTTAAAAAAGCAAAATATGTTTATAATAATAACAACACAAATGTATAATGAACAAGGTAACATAAAGGTAGTTGAGTATAAATATAAGAGATGCATAATTCACTCATTATGCATTGCACAAGGTTATTGAGTTTATGTAAAATATGAAAGAAGATGCATAGATCATGTGTGAGGATATGAAAAATATAAATGTTAAATGCTTGGATAATGTGTTATGCAATATAGATAAATTCTTGTTCACTTTTTAGTTCCTCGATCCTTATATGATCTTATACACCCACAAGATTCAATAGATGAATGAAGATAACAATTGTTTTTGTATGATGAGTCTAGTACATATCAAGTGACCCTTTTTTTGAGATGAAATAAATTTCATTGTTTAAAATGATTAACCTCCTTTTTTTTTGCACCCGTATACATTGAGAATCTATCGAGTTCCCATTTATATGTTTTTCAAGTGCCAAAATATTAAAATATTTTTTATATTTCCACATATTTCAAATTCCAACATTTAATATCATAAAATAACATTTTAAAATGTTAGAATAATCTAACATGAAACTAAATTAATTTAGAAAGAATATAAGGTACAACATCGAATTTAAACACTGGAAAAACTACATTTACAACATTGGGAACAAAATAATTGGGATTACAATGTTTGGATCAATGTATTTAACTTTAGTTGTAGGGATAACAAACGTTGATTATTCTTATAATATAGGATTCCTTTTGGTTTGCTTCAACGAATAATAATTGCTCCAGTTTGAATCGCTTGATTCTTATACACACACACACACACATATATATATATACTCTCCCAATATTTTATATGGACCGCTCTTCCTAGTTTTCAATCACTCAAGATGCTCAAATTTTTGCTTAGGTCGCATTTTCAAGTTCTAATTCTAGCCTACCCATTTTTCAATCACTTTTTTTGTTTATTTTTTTTCAAGCATAATATTTTTTAACTGCATCTGAATTTATTGAAAGTTGAAACTCTTCTCCATTTATTTATGCGAGTATTAGAGCTCCCCTATGGAAAGTCTATTTCATAACATATTTATTCCTTTTCTTTTCTTTTTCCTTCCTTTCTATTTCATTCATTACTTATATATATATATAACAAATACCTAAAAATTACCATTTCACCCATCACTTCCCAAACCATTTTTTTTACCAAAATATCTACTCTCGTCGCATAAATTTAATCGGGGCTCCAAAAAGATATTTATAATCATTTCGTAAATCAATAAAATTATTTCTCGACGAATAAATTTAATCGGGGCTCCAAAAGGATATTTTTGACATTAAACTCACAAAATATCAATAACTTGGCTAAAAAGCCTTAGAGTTCAATATCAAAATACACCAAAAATTATATAATTTAGGATTTAAAATTAAGGGTCTCACAGTTATACTTTTTTTACAAAAATTTAAAAAATTCATCAAAATTTTCAAATAAAAGTCATAAAATTAATTATCATCTTAAATATAAAATCAAATTCGTAACTCAAACTTTCAAATAAACTCGTATTTTCATTCTTTATTTGATGTTGCTGGAGATGAAAATATGAGTTTATTTGAATATTTGAAATTGGTATCGAATTTTATGGATTTTGTTCGAAAAGTAATTAGTAAACGTTGTAAACGCTGAATACATCGTTTGAATATGAGTTCATCCTCCGTTATTTTTAAAGTATATTTACAACAACGCTTATATTTAATAGCTGTAAAAGGCGTGTTATAAAATGTCATTTTTGGCGTAGTGTATAAAGAAATTAAATTTATTAGTAAGTAATTAGAATATTTCATTCAAACATTGACTAGTACTCTTATTCAAAGAATTGTAATCTTTTTGCACCCTTGAATAATTCTCAATTTGCAGAAATTTCTTCTAACTCCATGAACATAAAGCTTCACAAATATAAATATTGCAACATGTAGAGAACTATGAAAGCAATAAAAGAGGACCCTTCGTATAAGGCTTGTGTTATAGATATATTAGGGAAACTGCTAAAAGTCTTTTCTAAGGCTTCTGACAAATTTATTCAACTAATAAAAGCAATTATGAGAATGTAATGAAAGCAACAAACAATTATCAGCAATGGAACTATCAACTAACAAAGATTATTAGATTTAGGGATTAACCAAATACTATTTTAAAGGATATCATTCCAATTAATAGTAAACGAATATTTTACTTTCTTATAAATTTAATTAGCATAGAAAGTAGAAACTATTACATAAAATTGATCATGCCGTTTCTTTAGAAGAAAAAGAAAAAAGAATAGCTCATGCACACAAATAAAATCACATGATGCAAAATTGAATGCTGAAAATAATTAAAAACAACAAAAATGAATTAATCATAATTTTTATTCATAGCTTTATGATATGTTACAAGGTAATTGGCATAAGATAATTTTAATTCGTAGCTTTATTTAATCGTGTTTTGTGTGACAACAATATCCAATCCATTTGGTGCAACACCATTTGTGTGGTTCATATTCAACGTTACTTTGTTGTTGTATAATTTCACTAAGATCGTGACGAATACTTTGTGTGCTTCCCGTCAAAGTACTCACAATTACAAAGAGCACCATCACAAACTTCAAAACCATCTTCATTGTAGATTCCATTATGACTTTATAAAAGATTAAAGAAATTGAAATGATGTATTTTCAATGGCATCTATCTATCAATATATATTACCATTAAATAATATATTATTAAATATTTTATTTATTATTATAGTTTTATTAATTATTAAATATGAACCTTTTTAAACATTCTATATAATGTTTACGTATTTGAATTTATAATTTATCCAAATAATTCAAATACTGAATAAAGAAATTTGTTGTCTTTCTTTAAATTAATTTCTAATTTTAATCATCAAAATTTATATGTACAATTAAATATTTAATAAAATAGTCACTTGATCGTTGACCCATTAATAAA